>CM076573.1:784052496-784652496 GCA_034641835.2 Pinus albicaulis | reverse complement strand
ACCCATCAATGCTACACAACCATCTACATCAAGTTTATAGAGATTCTTCACACAAATCCTAATATTCTTGGCTTTTCCTATGGCTTTGTGTCGAAGGAAAGATTTTCCTTCACTGAAAACCACATCATAACCTCTATCCTTAAACATTGCGACTGAAACTAAATTCTTTCTCAAGACTGGTACATGCATTACATATTTTAATAAGAAGGGTTTACCTGTCTGTCTCTGGAAGGTAACTGTACAAATCCCGGTAGCATTGTACCTCTCGTCATCACCCATTTCGATATGCATATGGAGGTCATTCTCCTCCAAGCTACTGAAAAGTTCTTTGTATCCCGTCATGTGGAAAGATGCACCACTATCCAAGTACCACAATAATCCCATCGCATTTGACACCATGCATGCGATGAGTGAGAAGTCCAACTCAAATTTTGAGGCCAAAGCCTCACTAGCTGCAGATCCTGAAGCCTTTTTGTTCTTCTTCTTTTGTGGGCAATTAGTGGCATAATGTCCATGCTCGTGACAATGAAAACACTTCACTCTGGACATGTCGTGCTTCTTTCCTTCTTTTTCGGTCTCATATTTGGAATAGGATTTATTTCCTTTCCTCTTCTTCGCCTTACCAGCCAAGGCACAATTTTCCTCATCATCTATCTTGGATGAGGATCCATCCCTAGTATTCCTCCTGAATTCTTCTTGCACCAAATCCGACCAAATTCGCTCCCAATCTAGCAGCTTCTCCCTCCCATTGACAGAGTCATGATAACTATGCAAAGTCTTTGGAAGGCCTAGAAGAGTTAGGCTCACCAAGTCATCATCTGCGATAGTAATTCTAACGCTCCCAAGCTCATCTCAACATTGGAAAAACTTGGTTAAATATTTCAGAATAGTGTCACCTTTCTTCATTTTGATTTTCCTAAGCTTGTCTTTCAGTGCCAATTTTCTGTGGTCACTGCTACTCTGAAAAAGATCTGTCAAAACCTTCCACATTGCATGTGGAGTCACTTTTCCATGGAGACTCGAGGAAATTTGGTTTTGTACTCCCTCCAATAAGATCCTCCTCACATTTGCAACCTTCTTTTTCCAAGCATCAAGAAGAGTGGCATCTGCTGCTGTGGGTTTGGGAATGTCATTATCAATGAATTATTTCAACCTGTTGTCCTCCAAAACTACCTCCATCCTGTCTTTCCACGCAATATAATTAGATATGCCCTCGAGTGCATTATCCAATCTCAAGCCATTGAAAGCCATCTTGATCCGTCTTCGCACCAAAGAATACTTTTGAAAATTTGAATGCGATTCAGTCACAAACTCAATTTCTTCTCCACTATATTGATTTCATGTGCTCCGATACCATGTATAAATTATACAAACAATATGTATATCAATGGATTCAATTTGATCATGTGATATGCTAAAGAAATATATTGAATCATTCTACAAATCAATTGCATAAAATAAACATGATCGCCAATCAAAACAAGTAAAGAAAGAAGCAAATCAAACCAAAACACAAATATTTTCCCTGGGAAAGATTAGTGCTCAAAACCCCTCTATCTTCTATTGTATATTCACCAAGGAATCATGAAACAATTACAATGCACTCTTCTCACAAGAGTCTCCTGCATTCTCACAACTGTCTCACACTGATCCAGACAAAATCGACCAACAATTAGCCAATTTTCAGCCTCTACTCAGCCTGCCTTCCTTGCGCAATTCATGTGGAATGAAATCCCTATTCTTTAGAAATTCAACCTTCCAAAACTACGCAATACTCATGGGAAATCCTATGGTTCTTTTACTGCATGCGTGCAACCTAATAATGATACAACTGATAGTTAACATCCATTTAACCTTTGTCTCAAATGGGTCTCCATTGGAACTGACATGCATGCAACTATTAATAGTAAATCATCATTTGCATGACATATCACTGCATGTGAATTAAATCTAATTTAATTCACTTGACCTCTCACTAGTGCAACAAACAGTTACAACTAGTTCAACTGATTTTAACTCAATAAATTGAGTTAACTGATTTCTCATGCATTAAACTAATGCACTAACTGCAACTCGAACTCCATAACTAATAGAATCACTCTGCATTCCTCACCAACCACCCTCAACTCGAAATTCATGATAACTAAGTTTATCGCACTTAGTTAACTATTACAAGTGATTATGATATAAGATTGCATTTTATTGTCCAATTTAATTAAGGGAAAATTAAATTAGACACACATTTCTTGTTGACTTTTCAACACTTACCATTCCCTCATAAATTTTATTTTAATAGGATCCAACCTAACACCCTCATGTGATACAATATGACCCAAATATTCCACTTCTTGAACTTGAAAGGCATACTTGGAAGGATTTTCATATAGTTTTTTCTCTTCTAATAGTGTTAAGACTTTGTTAACATGTTGTACATTCTTTCCAATATTTTTTGTAGATTACTATGTCATGAAAAAATATTGACACAAGTTTTTTAAGGAATGGTTTGAAAATAGAATTCATTAAGATTTGAAATTTTGAAAGTGCATTTGTAAGTCCAAATGGGATAACTAAAAACTCATAATGACCTTCATGTGTTCTAAATGCTATTTTGGGGATGTATTCTTGCATAATTGTGATTTGATGATATTCAAAACGAAGTTTCAAATTTAAAGAGAATTACTCCATGTAATTTATCTAATAATTCATTAATGATAGGAGAAGGAAACTTATCTTTGATTTTAATTTTGTTGTACTATTTATAATTTAGACACATATGCCATAATATATTTACTTTTATAATCATCACCACTAGTGAAGCAAAAGCACTCTCGGTAGGCTGAATGATGCATGCCTCTAACACTTCTTGAAAAATACACTCAATCTCACTCTTCTATGCTTGTGGACACCTGTAAGGCCTAATGTTAGGTGGTACACTTCCATGTTGCAAATGCATAGCATGGTCATGATCTCAGGAAAGTGGAATACCTATATGAAACTCTCCAAATACCTTGGAATCATTGTTAATAACTTTTTGTATATTCACTAGAGTATATGATATAAATGCTGTTGAGATTCAACAAGATGATGAAGCTTAGTGAAAAATCAGTCACCTTCACTAAGTGGGCCCGCAGGCTATTTTTAGGGTAAGTCTATTTTTAGACACGGTGATCATATTTCAGAAGTTGCAGGATGTTATTTGTGGATGGTTGGTCAAGTTGGAAAAATAGATGAAATTATTTTTTTAGAAGATTGGGTGAAGTCTATTTATAGATCGTCGATCTAAAAATAGATGTGTCGATTATTATTAGCCCTTAATAATAATCAGACTCTAAATATCAACTTATTCTCTTAGAGCACTTTATTTCAGTATACAGATTTGGAAAATCAGTGGGTTGAAGGAATTGCTCAATTCCTTGGGTTTACTGGTGGTTCATGCATGGAGGACTCAGTTAGAACTGAAGTGGTAAAGTTATGACAGAGTTGGAAGAGTAGTTACAGAAGTTGTTATTTAGTTTAACTCAGAAATTGGAGTTAAACTAAGTTGAGCTAGCTGTATCTAGTGTAACTGAATGATACACTAGTGAGAGTGGAGTGAATTAATTAGTTAATTAATTCAAAAATAATAACTAACTAATAAAATGAAAAAATACAACAGTTAACTACAATGCATGTCAGTTCCAGTGGAGACCTAGTGGAGAGGTAGGTGAAAGGGTGAGATGGACTATCTGTTGTGACTATAGTGATGCATTGATTGCATCACACACACATTGGAGTTTCCAATGAGGATTGTGCAATCAAGGAAAGGCCAATTCAAATTCATTCACGGGTCTTCTTTAGCAGGGATTGCGCAATGGAGGCAGGCTGTCAGGTGGCAAGAAATTGGTGCATAGAGATGCAAATTTCTGCATGACAGTGTGTAATGAATCTATATTGTAATAAGAGCTTGATGTACTAAGATTTGTATGAGATTGTTACATGATCTCCATGATACATAATATATGATAGTTGGGGTTTTTAGCTTCAGGATTTCCCGTTAAACAACTGTGTTATGTGTGATTGTTTTCATTGCTTCATGTGTTTGCAATTGAGTTTTAAATTTCCGCAAAATATTAACAGTGGAAGGATTCTGTATTTAGCAATAAGATAAAATAATGTTAGATCAGGAGAATCTGGATATATACATGCATATGTTATATAATTTCTACATGGTATCAGAGGAGTGTTAATTCTTGAAGATTTCAATTGTGAAGAATTACTGAGTTTGTGCTGGTGGACAATTCGAATTTGTTGTAGAAAATTCTTGGTGCAACAGTTGAGTATTCATTGAAATGTCTTTCAATGGGTTGCTATTGGAGTACTCCCTTGAAGGTAGCTTGAATCACATAGCCTGGAAGGATAGGATGGATGCGGTTCTAGAAGATAATGGACTGAAGGAGTTTATCGATAGCGATGTTCCTAAGCCGGGTTATAGCGATGCTGCAGGACTCGACACATGGCAAAAGAAGGTAGAAAAGAAAAGAAGAATTCTGTTGGAAGGTATGAAGGACCATATTGTGTCAAGCCTTCAAGGGAAAGATGCTCCATTTGCAATGTGGAAGGATTTGATAGATTTGTTCCAAAGCAGCAGCGACCAAAGGAAGTTGGCGCTGAAAGAAAAGCTCAGAAAAATAAAAATGGAGAAGGGCGACAGTATTCCAAAATATCTCACGAATTTTGTCCAATGTAGGGATGAACTGGGAAGTGTGGGGATTACTGTTGCTGATGATGAATTAGTGATCTTGGCTCTCCTTGGGCTTCCGAAGAGTTGGCATAGCTATGAAGACTCTGTCAATGGATGAGAGAAACTGCCAGGTTGGGAGCGACTTTGGTTGGATCTTGTGCAGGAGGAGATAAGGCAAAGTACCAAGGATGGTTCTTCATCGAAGAATGAAGATGAAGAGAATTGTGCTTTGGCTGCTAAAGCAAGGTAAGGAAGGGGAATAAATTCCCTCCAAAATCTGAGGCTAAAAGAAAAAAGCAGGATTTGTCCAAGGTGAAGTGTTTTCACTGTCACGAACATGGGCATTTCGCCACTAACTGCCCACAAAATAAGAAGAACAAGAAGGTTGTTGGAGCTGCAGCAGGTGAGGCCTTAGCCTCTCAATTTGAAATTGATTTCTCTTTGATCGCATGCTTGGTTTCAAGCGCTATGGGATTGGTGTGGTATCTTGATAGTGATACGTATTTCCATATGACAGGAGACAAGGAGTTGTTTAGTGACTTGGAAGAGAAGGATCTCCAAATGCATATAGAGATGGGCGACGATGGTCGATACAGTGCGACTGGAATTAGGACCATTACATTTGAGAGGGAGTCAGGTAATCCATTTCTATTGAAATATGTTATGCATGTTCCAGGTCTGAAGAAGAACTCGGTCTCGGTTGAAATGTTGGAAGACAAAGGTTATGACGTTGTTTTCAACGAGGGAAAATATTTCCTGTGACATAAAAAAATGGGTAAAACCAAGAGGATAGGGATTTGAGTTCAGAATCTCTACAAGCTGGAGGTAGATGGTTGCGCTGCAATGATGGGCAAAGAAAAATAAGTGGTGAGCCAGGATGAGGGTGAATTATGGCACAGGAGATTGGGCCATATTCACCATGGCGCCTTGAAAATTTTACAGTAGATTTATACTAGACTTCCAAAGGGAACTCTTGCGCAATCAGATCAGTGCAAGTGATGTACTATGGGTAATTTTTTGAAGACCACCTTTCATGAGAAGGAGAACCGTGCTTCGGTGATCCTTGAGAGAATTCACACAGATGTGTGTGGACCTTTCTCAGTTTATTAAACAGCAAAACACAAGTATTATGTTATTTTTGTTGATGACTATTCTCGTAGATGTCGGAGCTTCTTCATGCAGAAGAAGAGCTAAATATTCTCAAATTTCTGTGAGTTTAAAGCATTGGTGGAGAAGGAGTCGGGGAAGCAAGTGAAGGCTCTACGGAGCGATAATGGTGGTGAATATATCTCAGGCGAATTCAAAGACTTTTGTAGCAAAGAAGGAATTCGAAGAGAACTCATAGTGCCTCATAACCCACAACAGAATGGGGTCGCGGAGAGGAAGAACAGAACGATCGTGGGTGTTGCACAAGCTATGTTGCATGACCAGGGCCTACCGATGCACTTGTGGGTGAAAGCATGCAACACTGCGTTTTATGTGCAAATTTTTTGTCCTCATAGAGTACTTGGCATGAGCACACCTAAAGAAGCTTTTACTGGTAAGAAGCCTGATATTTATCATTTGAATATTTTTGGCTCATCTGTTTACATTCATGTGAAAAAGGACGTCAGGAAGAAGCTGGAGCCGACTGCAGAAGTTGGGATATTTGTGGGGTAAATAGAAACACCCCATAATTATCGTGTGTATTTTCCAGACAGTCAGATGACTGTGGTGCGACGGGATATAAAATTCAATGAGGTGAAAGCCATGAATTTGTCGCTTGAGAGGGAGCTACACTTGCATGCAGAGGAGGAGCTACTTGTTCCCAAAGATGAGCCTCTAGATGTGGATTAGCCACATGAGGATATTCATGGAGTGGAGGAGTCCACTCATGCAAAACCAAACATCAGAACAGGCAGAAAGCGTACCACAGAAGCTGAGAGATTGAAGCTTGATGCGGCACAGAATGTAGGAATCCCTACATCACAGTGCAGACAAAGACAGTCACCTGACCAATTTACTGGATATATGGCTCTTATGAGAAAGTGTGTCGTGACAGAGCCATCTTCTTTCGAAGAAGCAGTGCAGGAGCCCACATGGGTAGATGTCATGGTGGAGGAGTTTGACTCCATTGTCAGAAACAATGCTTGGGAGATTGTTCCAAGGTCGATGGGTAAATCAGTTGTAGGATCAAGATGGATCTACAAGGTAAAGCAAGTTGCTGATGGGAGCGTCGAGAAGTATAAGGAAAGATTTGTTTCTCGGGGCTTCTTAAAAATCGAGGGGATTGATTATGAAGAAACCTTTTCACCTGTTGCATGGTATTCTTCCATAAGAGCCATCCTTGCTCTCTCAGCGCAGATGGGTTGGCACATTCATTAGATGGATGTGAAGCCCGCGTAACTTAATGGGATCATTGAGGAAGAGGTGTACGTTGAGTAGCCTGAAGGATTTGAGATCTTCAGCAGCGAGTCGCATGTGTGCAGACTCAAAAGAGCACTGTATGGGCTGAAGCAAGCACCACGTGCCTAGTACACTCAAATCGACAGCTATTTCACTGGACTTGGCTTCACCAAGAGCGAGGCAGATACAAAACTGTACCAAATTGTGGTGGAGGGTAAGCTTTTAATCATTGTTCTTTATGCTGATGATTTAATACTAACGGGTGATAAGCAGTTGATACACTCATGCAAGGAAGATCTTTCAAAGGAGTTTGAGATGAAGGATTTTGGCCTCCTTCATTATTTCCTTGGATTGGAAATATGGCAGTGGGAAGGTGAATTGTTTTTGTCTCAAGGCAAGTATGCCCGGGAGATACTAGAGAAGTTTCACATGCAAGGCTGCAAGCCTATCGACACTCCTCTTCTAGGAAATTGGAGGAAAGAGGATGCTACATCGGCAGAGGTAGTGGATGCCATTGTTTATCGACAGTTGGTGGGTTCGCTCATGTATTTAGTTAATACAAGACCGAACATATGCTATGCGGTGAACCATCTTTCACAAGAGATGGTTAAGCATACCAAGATCTTTTGGAACGCAGGCAAGCATGTCCTAATGTATCTCAAGGGCACATCTGAGTATGGATTATGGTACAGAAAGACAGATGATGTGAAGTTGCATGGCTTAACGGATGCAGATTGGGTAGGCAACCTAATGGACAGAAAGAGCACATCAGGAGGGATTTTCAATATCGGATCTACAACAGTTTCTTGGTACAGTAGGAAACAAAGATTCGTGGCACTCAGTTCAACGGAAGCAGAATACATGGAAACAAGTCAAGCTGCATGTGAGGCTATATGGATGAGGAAGATCCTGGTCGGTTTGTTCGGTTCACATTTAGATCCTACAGTGATACATTGTGATAATCATAGTTGCATTAAACTGTCAATTAATCCTGTGTTTCATGATAGATCTAAACATATTGATATCCGGTATCATCATATCAGAGATTGTGTGCATCGGAAGATCATGTTGCCTCAGTACATTCTTACGGAAGATCAGGATGCAGATATTCTGACGAAAGCGCTCACCAGGAGAAAATTTGAATACCATAGAGGCAGGATCAAGGTGAAGGTAATCCCTATCTTGTTGAGAGGGAGTGTTGAGATTCAACAAGATGATGAAGTTTAGTGAAAAATCAGTCACCTTCACTAAGTGGGCCCGCAAGCTATTTTTAGGTTTAAGTCTATTTTTAGACATGGTGATCATATTTCAGAAGTTATAGGATGCTATTTGTGGATGGTTTGTCAAGTTGGAAAAATAGATGAAATTCTATTTTTATAAGATTGGGAGAAGTCTATTTATAGATCATCGATCTAAAAATAGATGTGTCAATTATTATTAGCCCTTAATAATATTCATACTCTAAATATCAACTTATCCTCTTGAAGCACTTTATTTCAGTATACAGATTTGGCAAATCAGTGGGCTAAATTACGCAATTCCTAGGGTTTACTGGTGGTTCATGCATGGAGGACTCAGTTAGAACTAAAGTGGCAAAGTTATGACAGAGTTGGAAGAGTAGTTACAGGAGTTGTTATTCAGTTTAACTCAGTTATTGGAGTTAAACTTAGTTGAGCTAGTTGTATCTATTCTAACTAAATGATACACTAGTGAGAGTGGAGTGAATTAATTAGTTAATTAATTCACAAATAATAACTCACTAATCAACTGAACAAATACAACAGTTAACTACAGTGCATGTCAGTTCCAGTGGAGACCTAGTGGAGAGGTAGGTGAAAGGGTAAGATGGACTATCTGTTGTGACTATAGTGATGCATTGATTGCATCACACACACATTGGAGTTGCCAATGAGGATTGCGCATTCAAAGCAAGGCCAATTCGAATTCATTCAGGGGTCTTCTTCAGCAAGGATTTCACAGTGGAGGCAGGCTGTTAGGTGGTGAGAAATTGGTGCATAGAGATGCAAATTTCTGCATGACAGTGTGTAATGAATCTATATTGTACTCAGAGCTTGATGTAATAAGCTTTGTATGAGATTGTTACATGATCTCCATGATACATAATATATTATAGTTGGGGTTTTTAGCTTCAGGCTTTGCCGTTAAAAAACTATGTTATGTGCGATTGTTTTTATTGCTTCATGTGCTTGCAATTGAGTTTTAAATTTCCGCAAAATATTAACAGTGGAAGGATTTTGTATTTAGCATGAAGATAAAATATTGTTAGATCAAGAGAATCTGGATATATACATGCATATTTTATATAATTTCTACAAATGCTTTCACATCTAGTGGACACAATTATGTAGTTACAACTTGGTGTCCATTTTTTAACAATTTTGTGATGCCATTAGAGCTTATCACTTTACAAGGTTTCCCTTGGAAACCTATAAGCTCAATTTCCTTTCCTTCCAAGAAAAATCTAAAGAAAATATATTGAATATTAAGGGCTATTGTTCCCAATGATTGTAACCTTTTAACCCCTAATACAACATCAACACCATCCATTTTGATTGCAATCATGGGACTAACCCAAAATCACTCCCCCATATTTAGCTTACTATTATGGCACTCTCTTTAAAAATTTATGATGCCTCCATCTAAAATCATTATTTCAAATTCTTGTGCTGGACATACAACGAAATTAAGAAGTTTTCCAATTTGTAATTAATGAAGTTATGGGTACCGCCTGAATCAATCAATACTGTTACTTTTTTATTTTAGATATATTGTTCTATATTGAGGGTTTGTGGAGTATTAATGCCAAACAATGCATAACTAGATTTTATTGGAGTAGTCTCCTCTAGCTCTAGGTATTGTGAAGTTTCGACTTCTTGATATTATTCATCATCACAATGTATGTAGAATAATTTATTCTCACTACATTTATTCCCTTTACTATACTTGATGTCATAGTTGAAACATAGTTATTTTCCTATTCTTTCATCCATTTGTTGAGAAGTCAACCTTGTCAGTTTAGGATAGGAAGCATGATTTTCTCTATAGTTGTTAGTCACCATTTTTCTAGTGGCCATATATTTACTTTCAAAATTCCTTTCCAGATTGAAAGAATGCTCTAGAGATTTAGGTTAAAAAATATACACCTCATATTGTATACTTTCCTTTAAAGTTATCATAAATAAGTCAAACAAATTATCCTTTGAAATAACCCTTACTTTAAGACTAAAATTTTAGGAATCGTTGAATGTGGTTAGTAACTGGATATTTTTGTTGAAGATTTAACTATTGACTAAAGAATGTATTGCTTTTAATGTCCCCATAATGTGCTATCAATACCCTGTAAAAATAGACCAATATATATAAAAAAAATCCTTTTTCCTTTCACAAATCCATTGATACCATACATGTTGGTCTTGTTTTAAAAATATGGATGCAATATTTACCTTTTGTAGGGATGCCACTTGGTGTAGATAAAAGTATTGGTCCATCTGAAATATCCATGTTACAATATTATTACCATCGAACTTCCTCGTATTGATCTTTGAAATATAGTAGTAGTTCCTTGTTGCTGGTTGAAACCCTGATGATGTGGATCTTGGATTTAAAATTCTTGACACCACACTTCTCATTATGCTCATGATTTCCTTGTATCTCCACGTCCATTTTAGGGGATCTTTTAATAGAATGTTTTGTAATTCTTTTATTTCTTCCCTGATGGATTTTTGCATTTCTTCCGTACTTTAAATCATCTTCTTTACTATTTCTTCCTTATTTCCATTCATCTTCTTTTCTTTTTCATCCTCATTTTCATTCATCTTTTTTTCTATTCCTTTTTTTTTTCATCTTATTTTCCATTTATCTTTTAAAATTTTCTTGAGAAACTATTTAATACACATTTTCAACATACTACCATCCATTTTAATAACTTTCTTTTCTAATTGAGATAACCTGAATTCTAAGTCTTCACTTTCTTCATTAGCCAAGGACAAGCCTTCAGTAGATTTAATTGGTGTAGTAGATTTATTTGGAGGCATGTTTAAAATTAATAATAGTACTCCTCTTTATCACAAATTTCACTCACAAAAAATAGTATCTCCTAGTAAACAATTAGATCACTTGTAAGCTACATACCATAATTTGGAGAATGACTGAAGTTTTTCTTGATAAATTTATGATATTTGAGCTCTTCTGGATCTGAAACTTTGGTTTGCATTACTCTAACATATGTGAGCATAATTTGACGTGCCAAGTGAAACTTATGGTAACTTTCACAAAACTCTTTGATTTTTGATCTCTTCCCACAAGAAAACTTGTATAAAACACAATGTGTCCAATTCTTTAGATATAATTCTAAAATTTGTACTTCTGTACATCTCTTGAAATCCTTGAATATTTCATAGTTGGAAAATTTCCAGAAAAGAAGATATAAAAAATACCAAGATGACATGTTTCAAATTTATTTTAGTATTTATCATAATTTTAACTTCCATAGGGTATAAATATGAAAGTATAGAGAAAAAAATTATAAAGTTTGACCCAGATGTTATGTGGTGCAAGTTTGACTGTTCAAAACCTCCCAGAAAAAAAATATTATGAAAATGCCAAACTTGCCTGTTTGAAACTAATTTTAGGAGCATTTAGGAAGCCCAAATTCCTTAGAGCATATATCTAAAATTATAGTGAACTAAGATCTAAAATTTGAACCATATATTTACTAATGTTTTATCTCAATGTGATCCAGGTTTCACCAACTGAAACCCCCTAGAAAAGTTGTTATAGAAAAATGTTGAATTTACTTGCTTGAGATTGATTTTAAGAGATTTCAAGAACCCTAACTTCCTTGGAGAATATATTTGAAAATATAACGAACCAATATCTGGACTTTGAACTAGATATTACATGATATTTCTCTTCAATATTCTCCAAGTTTCACCACCTAAAGCCTCTTGAAAAAAAAAATCATAATGAAAATGTGATAGTGACTTGTTCGAAGCAACAAAACCCTAGGATCATGAGTTACGCTACCAAATGTTATGAACATTATGCCATAAAAGTGATAAGAAAATAATAATGGCAGTCCTCTTCGGTGGGGGGGGGGGGGGGGGGGGAACCTCGTTTTACAATGAATACAATGTACAAGACAATATTTGTTGATTCTAATACTAGGTCTCCTTAGTATACACACACACACACACACACACACACACACACACACACACACACATATATATATATATATATATATGAGACAAAGGGTACAATAATAAAATGGGACCATGACAGGTATTAGACTACATAATAATGCAACAATAAAAATGTAATCACTCAATATCTAGATATTAATAATATGTTTTAGGGTCAACACGAGGCTTATATATGACTTAAAAAATTGACAGAGGAGGAGCCCAAAGTATAAAGGATATTCTTATAGGATGAAGAGGTCATGGACAATGTAGGCAAGTGGATTCTAGATACAAGAACTAGTAGTGAAAATGTATAATATATACATGCAGGAAATTAACATATATTGGTAGATAAAAAAATTATGAGAAACATCTTCCTAGAGAGAAGGGAAGCACAATAAGAGATTTTGCTATCTATAGATGCCCCCTAGTTGCAGGTGAAAAATTAGACAACAAGGTCATTAAAATTGCCAAAAAGGTAGCCAATCTATAGTTTACGAGGACTAAAAAGGAAGAGGAGAGACCAGAGGAAGCAAATGGGATTACAATATATGGATAATCATGCTCTATTTATTTTTTTGATATGATTTTACTGAATAGTATACATACTATTTAGACTAGTACATCATTTAAGTTATATAAATCAAACTTTGATATTAGAAATCTAATATCATTTGACTATGATAACATTCCAAAAACTATGTATTTTTGGAAAAATAACCTACTATTACATTACTAGTTTTCTTTCCCCTATGGAAAACCAATAGCTAAACATATGTACTTTTTTTATTACGCCTTAGATTAATACAATATCATAATGGAACTTCCCCCTTCCCCACATGTCAAAAAAAAATAGAGTCAAATTACATCTTTGAGAATTAATATAGCAACTATAGTAGCCATATAAATTAAATGGATGGTATAAATTTATAGACATCAATACATGATAAGCATCAAAGAAATGACCTTATGATACATGTAACATGGCCAATATTTAAAAAATCATAAAAGTAAAAACATAGTATCTCACACCTGTGGGCATGAAATTTTTTAAAATTAAAGTGAAAAGAAAAAATGGCATATATGCCTTTGAGATAAATATGAACCCTCTATCCCTAACTACTACAAAAAATATTCCATGGAGGTTAAATATCTACCATCCACCTAATATTTATTGATAATGATTTTGTTTTTCGGAAGCCCTATTTCGAAATAGACATGCCTATCTAATAACGATACAATGCCATATAATGTTAAATGAGTGGAGTGTAAAAAAGAATATAACGACAATAATTAACCTTATGATCATTATAAGTATTGTTTTCTTCCTCACAATCCCCTTTGTCCCTAAAATCAATGGTCCAAGTATTAGTTTCTCCATATGTACACTTTATCACAAGTATCCTAGATAATAATTTCAAATTGTTAATTGTGACATAAAATATAAAAATTTAAAATACGACAATAATATTAAATAATATAAACATTAATAGCAAACGATTGTGGTGCCACCTCATCACATAATGAACAATTAGTGGGAATTTTTGCATTTTTGAACTTACTCTCTTTGAGTCTAACCACACCCATCAAATCTTGTACATGTAGTACGATGTTTGATGTGCCACCTACATGCTAAAAGAAGAGGCATTAGCAACCAACATGTTAATCATTCTAGAGAATTCTATTGCCACTCCTTCACTAATTACATGCATTGGATTTCTATTCTAATTTGTCTTATCTCTGGCTAGTTGCTTCCTTAATCAGTCATGACTTTTGGTTGGAACCCCTTGGGAATCACGATTGTCATTAAACCAAGACCTGTAGGTGTTGGTAAATGGATGCATCGCCAAATTTAAGGATCATCAGGAGGTTGTTAAATGATGTCACGAAAAACACATAGAGCCGTTGAATTTTCTTTGTGCAACAATCTACCCCTAGCACGAGTCGGGTGTGTATCAAAACCATGACTTGGGCTCTGATACCACTTGCTGGGAATCAAAATTTTCATTAAACCAAAACCTGCAAGTGTTGGTAAATGGATGCATTTCCATAAATAAGGATCATCAAGAGGCTATTAAACCATGTCATGACACACACGGAGAGCCATTGACTTTTCTTCGTGTAACATAACCTTAAATATTGGTTGTTGCAACTCAAACTTCCTTCGATTGCTTCCCTCCTCCATTTTGTGTTTTTCACTATGCTACTCAATCTTGTTCCTTTCTATGAGTGACAACCTTCTCTTCTTCGATGGTATTTTCTCTTATTGTCCTTTTATGCTGTGAGGTTTTAGCTCTTGTAATATCCAAAAAGGGAGAATGCAGTAATACTAAAACATAATATAATAACTGCAGCAAAGTAAACAATAAATCTATATACACATCAGAATGCATAGAAATAACTGAGCCATTTTATTATTTTTGGAGGTGAAAAAGAAAGTACAACAGTGCTCAAAATATAAGGCACTCAAACCAAAATGGTGGCCTAGAATGACCCTGCTATGATACCCCAAGAGGGATTGCGTAACTGCTGCTTTGCTGGAAGGTAAACTATGTTGTCCCTATTGCAACTATAGGGACTGCAACTGCCTGAAATATAGAAAGTCATATCTAGGCAAAATGGGAGCTTCGATGATGCTAAAATTGTAGATCTAGGCTCTATGATGGATTCCCAAGATAACCCAGGAGGGATTTCTCAGATCTATAAGTCTAATAAAACCACCCTCTTAGGGCTTCACATATATGCTGCTGGGAATGCAGATCTGAAACTAGATCTGATGATATGATGGTTGCAATGATGTACAATCAAATCTATGCAAGAAGGGCTGATCCCTTCACTAAATCCTTGGGCTAAAATCTCAAGATATATCTCCTACAATCTCCTCCACTGAAAATAACTGTTGTAGAAACAATAACTTCAGAAAAATGTGTTGTCAGAGAGGGAGTCTCTTTAGCTTGCTGCTAGACATGGAAAATTAGCTCCTGAGTGATGGAAACAATAGATCCAATGTGAGGATGTTATCCCTCACAAGATTTCCAGCTTAAATACTGGAAACTTCCTTCCTCCAATAGATCTACAAGACTGAACTGCACAATCCTTGAAGGGACTGCTGCTACATGGAGGTAAAACCCAATGGCCTGAATGCCGAATGTAGATCTGCTGCTCCTGAAAGGCTGGATCTGAAGAACAAAGTGGTAGGATGAATTCTCCACTGGTTTCCTAGCTGAATGCTAGAAACAACCTTCTGAAGATGGCACCAATGCCTGATAAGGAATGAAGAACAATCCGCTTTCCAGAGCTACTCAAAGAAAGAGGTGGGATTCCCACTCGGGAACACCTTGTGCTAAACAACACTGCAAACTCTGCTAAACAACCCAAGCTTTCATAGAAATGTCATAAGACAAATCTAGATCTAAACAGATCAAGAAATGAATAATCCAAATCATGCCTTCCATTGTGCCTTCACCTTAATTATATGCATGAGCCTTCCATAGCCTAGGCCCACTCCAAATCTGTGCTGTACATGTGGACAAAGTCTCCATGTTTGACTGCACTTTTGATCCATGTCCTCCATCATGTTCATATGGGGTGATCACCCTCTCCATCATACATGCATTAAATGCACCACTTCCTCCACTATCTTATCATGAGTGCTTCATGATCTTCTTTGAATGCACTATGATTTCAGTTGACGTTATCAAAGATCCTCATGATTTTATATTTGAGATCCATGATCTTATTTGTCTGTTTCATCCTCCATATTTTATCTCATAAATGAGACATGATCTCCATAAATAGAGTTGCTCCACTACTCCATGTTCTAGATCTATATCTAAAATATCCACATACACACATTAAAAGTGGATTTTATTGATCTTTGAGGTTTGTGGGTCCCTCCACCCTTTTATTTACTTAATTTATTAAGAAAATCAAGGACTCTAATATTCCAAATATGATGTGGAAATTTGGGAATATTACAACTCTACTAGTCTTCTTTTTCCATCAACTACTATAAATAGGTAGCGTGAGCATGCTCGTTGATGTCACAAGAGAGGTGGTCATGGCTTAGTTGGTGGTTCTTGGAATTGTTTTCAAGTGAAGTATTTAGCTCGACATTACTAGGCACACAACCCACTTGCAATTCAATCCAATCTTAATGAGGTAGAGACTGAAGTGTGTCAGGAGTTCTAGACTACGTTGGACTTGGAAATTTTGGATGGTGTGGCGGCATGAATTCTAGACCCCAGAAATACCAAAGGCTGCCAAAACCATTACCTCCATAATTGGTCAAAATATCATTGGAATATCAAGTTAATTCTAGGAAAGGTTCTCCTTCACAAACTAGAAGCACAAGATCATCTCTGGCACAAGCTTGAGGAGCTCAAGGAATTGCTGCTAGGGGTGGAAAGTTGTCTGAACTACTTAGAGATGGGCTCACCTCCAAGATCTCCATGTCAACCAAGAAAAAAAGGAACAAATCAATCCAAAAACCTCGATACTTCACTGTCACTCTTGATGTTCTATAATTTTTTTTTTTCATGGTTTCAACTTTTAGGTTTCATTTATCCCCTAGGGGGATTGTTATTTTTCTTTTATGTCACTCTGGGCCTCCTAGTACTAAGATTGATTACATTTTGTGTCTTGTAATTGTTGGTTTCCCCTATGCCGAGGCAACAAAGCCTGCGTGTCTTTATCAATTTTGGACTGAGCTCTATACTACCAATTTTTGGATTATAGACCGAATTCTCTTCTGTTGCTAGTGTAATTTCCTTACTGGTAGACCAATGATAATCAATAAATACAAGACGTGTACATTTTATCGAATTTTCAATGAAATTGTTAAATATAAACATCAATAAAAATGAGTAATATATTGATTTTTTTTTTTAATCATTTTACTTGTCTTACATGTGGGCACTATCATATAAGTCAAGAAGTAAGAAATTCTATTGCTTATTCAAGAAACGTGTACTCTTCACTAGATTTGAAATGGATATTTTTTCATAAGCACTCATTTTGGTATTATCCTTTTCTAAAAGGACATTAAACACAATATTGAAATTTTTATCAATAAGAACTTTTAATCCTAATCAATTGTGTCACTTTCAAATAAGAAATATTTTTTTTCATATTAAAAGAAAATAATCATAAATATATAAGCATTATATGTGTTTAAAAATCAATGTAGATCTATCTTAACTCGGGATCTATCAAGCTCTTAGAGGATCAAATATTTCGAGTGTGCAAATCTTTTTTTTTAGTGCAAAACTTGAGGAAATGTTTACATCTTGAAAGATTTGACCCCTCTGCACCCTTAATAAATCCATAATTAAAATAGATCTATACTAGTTTATTTATTTTTATACTATATCTAAATAAAAAAATGTTAATTATCATACTATTTTATTATTATTACTATTATGCAATTTTAAGGTCACGGTCAAGCCAGACACCAAATTGGTGTATGAGACCCCCTTGTTTGTGAGACAAGGGACCATAATTAAAATAGATCTATACTAGTTTATTTATTTTTGTACTATATCTAAATAAAAAAATATTAATTATCATACTATTTTATTATTATTATGAAATTTTAAGGTCACTGCCAAGCCAGACACTAAATTGGTGTATGAGACCCCCTTGTTTGTAGGACAAGGGACCCACCTCGCCGCAGTGATTTGACTCTCAAGTCTACAAAGACATACATACTCTACCCCTTTAGTTTTAAACTTGTGAACCTCTTAAGACGAAACACATGCTCTGACCATTAGACCCACTTCAACTATACCTCTGTAAATTCTTTAAAATATTTATGATATAAAAAAATGTATATATTTGATAACTCTATACACTTATTTCATGTTAAATAGATCTCACTCCATCCTCAAACGCTACATTTGGCGCTTCTTTGAATCATATGGGTCGACTTTCTCGGTTGGAGGAATGCATTGGAAGGGTTCTCTACCATAAACCGATCATTGTGTGGCCGACCACATTCATGACCACCTTCTCCATCCTCGTCTGCAACATCACCAATCCTGGTGGGCTGAAGGATTTCAATGGTGACGATCTAGCCTTCGTCTTTGAATATGGACCCTGTGGTTGCACAAATTTCGAAGAGAAAATCAAGAAGTAGGGGACTTACAGATCAGGGATCATGATTTCACCTTATACCAGGGATCTGGCCGAATTTCTTCGAAGCCTCAGCCATAAATGTTCTGCAACAATCCCTCTGCTCGAAGCTATTTAAAATAACAAAGGCGACCGATTCGAGATCTCGCTTAATGTTATAATCAATGTGTTTTCGCAGGGATCAACATGGATGGAGCGCAGAAGCAATGCTAAAATGGCAGGATCCTTGGGCAATTGCATTATCTCCTTCTCATTCTCCATGTTCAATTTGGTGGCACTATTACTGTATCTTGTTATTATGACTACCATGGAGAACCAGGTTCGAGAAGGTGGATCAGATCATTGGAAACAATCGATGGAGAGGTTGCTTAAGGTGTTAATGGGGTTGCCTAAAATGGAGTGCGAGAAGGAGGAAATATTTAAGCTCATGGAGAAAAAGTTCGATTGGTTGCATACTCGAATGTGAAGGCAACTAGTTGGTCTGTAGGCTAAGCTTCTTCTGCGGAATGTGCAGTCAAATAAAGGTGCAAGGTCTACAGAGCCTTTAGACGACACACATGGTTTCTTCGATTTAGCCTCTGACTCTTAGAAGGATGACCTGGTTAGTTCAACGTTCGATCAAGTATAGTTCCGTGGCAAAGAGGTAGCAGTGGGAAACAAGTTCGAAGCTGGCCCCGATGGTGCATCCTAGATAATATGCTTCTATGTATTGTAATTTGAAATATTTTGGGGACATGTGGTAAAAATTGTTTATTTATGGGAGGTTTCAATGCAAAATAGTAGTGCAAAAAACTTGTTGAGGGAAGGAAATTTTGTTGTAGTTGTATTGGAATATTGAAGCAACAAAAGTTATAAAAGCTCGTAAAAAATTTGGTCATGAAATCCAAATTTTATAATATAAAAAATAATTATTATGTTGAAAAAAAAGATCAAATATAGTAGTAAAAAAGATCAAATATAGTAGTAAGTGTTAATTATTATTTTTATTTTTGCAACATTTTTTAAATTCAAAATTTTAATATTGTAATTTTGTTTAATCGAATATTTATAATATAACAAGATTCTCAACCATTAATGTTCATTCAGCGAAGAGTTTGTCGATAAACTAGGAGTGCTCATTGTAAAACTTCACAGGAAAAGGGCCGAATACAAGAGTCAGATAGAGAAACAATCTGTCCCATAGGCTATTTTTAGCCTCGTGGACATTAAAAATTATTTCTTTCTTTCTTTCTTTCATGGATGTCATTAACTTTTAAACATGCTTTGTTACAATACTATGAGCTAATATCATGACTTATCAATACCACATGCCGAGAACCATATTTTTCAAATCCAAATATTTTATTTTAATTTTATTTAATAACATTTTTTAAATTAAAACTTAATACTTACAATAAACTTACAATATAATAAAATTCTTAACCATGGATATCCGCCAACATTTTCCAATGGATATCATTAACTTTAAATAGGCTTTGTTACAATACCATGACTAGTACCATGGCTTATTTAAAAATCATAACTCATTTCAAAATCAAAATATTTTACCAGATCCATCTTAACTCAGGATCTAACAAGCAGGGATCAAATATCTTGATATGCAAACCTCTTTTAGAGTGAAAAAAGATTTTATCCCTTTAGAAATTTGGTAAATTCAAAATTAAGATGGATCTAGGATGGTTTAATTTCCCCCCTTAAATAGGATATATTCTATGGATACCATGGGTCATTATTATTATTATTATTATTATTATTATTTTATTTTTATAGGCTTTTTTTTATTTTTTTATTTTATTTTAACGGAGTTAAAATGTATATACTACATAAATATTTTTATTTTTCTTTTTATGTAATTTAACCTAGTCAAAATATTAAACATTATATTACAACATCTCTACCATATTGGACTGGAGAGCGCCTCTCCACCCAATATTTTTTTTTTTTAACACTTTTCAAATTAATTCCAAAAGCAAAAATGTATGGGGAAAGATGTTGTAGTGGTGTAAATGTTTGTAAACATTTACATGTGGGCTCAATTAAAAATAATAAAAGGTTAAAAGTAATTGTCTAGAGAGACACTCTCTAGTCCAATATATATAAATGTTTGTAATGGAAAAAACAATTGTATAATAATAATTATCAGTAAAACATTTTGACTTGTCAAATGACATAAAACTAAAAATTAAAATAAAATAAAATAAAAATTATTAAATTAATAATTATATTTATAATTAATAATAATTTGATCCATCTTAACTCTTGATCTACTAAGTGTTGAGAGAGATCAAATTTCTTTTGATCTTTTTGAGTGCTTGATAAATTTGAGAGAGATCAAATCTCTTTTGATTTTTTAGGTGCTTAATAAATTTAAAATTAAAATAAAATTAAACTAATAAATAACTTGATCTAATCAACATAACATTACATTACATAATGTTGTAATATTATTATCATATGAAATTGTAAAATCTCTCACTATAAAAAAAATATATATATAATATAAAAATGAATAATAAATTATATTAATTATTATTTAACATAAAAAATAAAAAATCATCTATTATTATTTTTATTATATATATATATATATATATAAATTAATTAATTATAATTAATATATAAATCACAATTATAGTGAAAATTGAATGCCATTAGTTGTAACTTATATAATATATTTTCTATTATTTTAGATAAAAATTGCTAATGCTAGACATCTCTTTTTTTTTCAGAAGAAAAAAACGCTGATTTATATTATGTAAATATAAAACAGTACATATTCCATATAATCTCAGCTGAGAATGATTCTCAGCGAGAAGACCATCATATAAAGCCCAATTAGAAACTGCTCATAAACTGGAGCAGTGAAGGAATTAAGGGCAGCCACATAAACTGGGACAGATCAATCCCAATACTTATAAAATCTTACATGGAGAACAAAATAGGAGAGTATAAATGATGTGATTTATCCAAATTATCTCCAGGAGTTTATTCATGGAATTAGAAATATGTTGTATGAAGGTAGATCTGAAATAGATTCGGCCCGTATGAAATGGCTAAAAGTAAAATAAAACAATAACAGTAGTAGCAATCCTTTAAGATTGTGGTTGAGCCGAATTGTATCTGCTGCAGCTGTGTGGAAAATTCAGATCCTTCAGTTAAGTTGTATACGCGCCCGCTTGATATAAAATAACACGCTCGCCTGAATATAGAAAACCTGGCTCACCTGACATAAAAAATGTTCACGCTCGCTTGATATATCATTCAGCGCTCGCTTGATGCATATGATGTGGAGTTACCAAAACACGCTCACCTGAGAAGTCAATAAACACGCTCGCTTGTGCACATTTTGAGGATCGCTATGTAATTGATATCGGAGCTGTTATATGTTAAGCAGTATAGAAAAGAGGCCAGCTGTAATAGGGTAGAGTAAAGTCCATATCCCTGCAAGCCACATTAGAGTGAAGAGAACCAGTTGCAAAATTTATGAGTCAAAAAAGTATCCATTTGCAGAGGCGTGGGATCATGGAAGAGGAATCGATTGCTCAGCAATCAGTCTTCCACCAACAAAATGAGAGACATTCATGAAACCAAATTCAGCCTCAAGCCCCATTTTGGATAGTCAATCTTCCCGTGTATTGTTTTCCCGAAAGACATGATTGATGAGGGGGCAATTCAGCCTATTCCAGAAACTTAGAATCCGATCTATCCATCCCAACAATAGCTGATTATGCATGTGAAAACCTCTGTTAATCCAGCCGATGACCAGCTGAGAATCCCCATAAATACCCATCACCTGTATTTGAAAATCAACAGCAATGAAAAGACCTCCCCAGAGTGCCATAATTTCAGCTTTGTTATTAGTACCTGGCCCTCCATTCCAATGAATGTGAATGCGCTCCCGATCAGAAATTTTAATCCATGCACCACAACCTGTAAAACCATCAACATCAGCGCCATCAAAGAATAAGGCAGGAAAGACTATTTCATAAGGTCTAATACGGTGAGAGGCATCTGATATAGTATTCACCATAGGCGGACAATCATCCATCCATGATTTAATAGCCAAAGATACCTTTTGGAAGTGGAAAGATTTCTGCTCAAAAATCACATGATTCCATTCAATCCAAACTTCCCATATAAAGTAGAAAGGTAATGATCTGAATTTGCAATTCAGTTTGTCCCAGTCATTTGCAGCAGTAATGAAATCCACTGGACACCAGGAAAGATTCATTAAGAAAGAACTGAAAAGTTTCCATAGTCTAATAACAGTGGGGCATTGGAAACACGACTATTGTTAAGAATGCCATCCGACTGCTCCTGAGCGGTCACAAATGCATCATCTTCAGAAATGATGGGACTAGTATTACCTGAATTATTGACTAGCAGAGCACTCGGAGCAGCATTTGTCCGTCAACCTCTCGTTGAATCATTATCAACAGTGCCGGAATGAACCATACGCAAGTGGTATGGACAATGATCTCTAAGATGTCCGGTGCGATGACAGATGAGACAACGAAATGGAATTCGCCAGTAATCATGTGTTGCCGATGCCTCCTGTTGCCCCAGAGAAGATCAATATCGCCTGGTAGACCCCCAGAATACTCCAGTTCAACCAAAATCCATGCAACCCGCTTGTCGCTAGCCCCCACGATGCTTGGATCAATATACTTAGTGGTTCCAATTACATTGCCAATAGCCCGAAGGGCCTTAAGAGTCCAGTATTCCAGGGGAAGACCCGAGAGTTTAACCCAGATAATTCGATTTCGAGGGGCCTCCAGAACTGGGTTGAAACCCAAATACCAAGGAATAAGTTGCTTAAAGCTTCTACCCCGCACCCATGTTCTGCAAATGATCTTATGGACGTCTCCTTCATCCATGAAATGGATGCTAAACCAACCATTAATAAGAGTGCTAACCTTCGGAGAGTAACCGATAATTGAGCTCCAGTGTTTATTGATCCATTTACCTGTATCAAAATCACAAGTTTCGGGGAATAACCACCTGCCAATGACCTCACATTTCTGTAGGCTAACAACTCGTCTGCACAGATCATCATAGTCGAGCGAAACTTCCTTAATCTCCATTTTCTGTTTAAAACAAGAAGACTTCTTTTTGTGACGACCAGCCCGCTTCCGGTGTATATGGCAGTCAGGCAGCCAAGATGCCTCAGGAAAGGAAGTATGGATGCCTTGTTTCACAATAAACTCGTCGATGTCCTCCTCCGGAATGAAAGTAGAATGGCTGATATCATTTGATTCTGGATACATCTTACGTGTAGCGGAATTTCTTGGTAAGGTAACACCTGTGCACGCCATGTGAGAGTAAAACTGCAGATGACAGGAGGAGCCATCACTGCGCAATCTGATCAAAGAAAGGACGTGGTAGATAGATATGATAGGATAGGAAAATCACCGGATTAATAGCAAATATTAATATCAGCCTTGGTACGGGGAGTGATAAAATTATGAAGGTAAGCCGTCACTAAGCATAGGTAATGTGCCAGCGTACATGTGGAGAGGGCCGTAGAGTTGGGATAATCGAAGGCAAGATAAATGGTATTTAGATAATAAAGATGACCGTCAGATGGAAAGATTATATTATGTGAAGATTGAAGGCGCGGAAAAAGGTGGTGGAACGGGAAGAATGGTCAGAGCAGAGGTCGGATGAATTAATCATCCATCACCTACTTCCATCATGTTCAAATCCCTATGCGAGTATTTCATTACCATGCAGAGGATAATGCAATATTTTAATCAGTCCCTTTTGAAATCACGATCTGGGAATCAGTGTTGACAAGCAGATATACTTAGGAAATCTCTAAGAAAGATATGAAGATGTTGGATAGTACGTAAGTTCAATGCAACTCGTGAGAGTCTTGTAAGGATAACCAAAGGAACGTTGTTAGCGTTCTAAAAGAACGCCGGAGTCTGAATTCAAAATAATCCGGAAATGGCCAAAAACAGTTGTAATAGAAACCAGTTACCAGTAAGCCATAGTTGAAATCAGAAGCTCTACCTTAGACAGCAGCAACAACACAAACAACCAGGTATTGTCCACCATCTCTTGCGAATTCTGATACTCATGCTCTTGCATGGGCGAGAGATAATGAAAATGCTCGACCAACCATACCAAAATCTATACCATTTATCACAGTACTCTGATCCTAGCTGGTCAGATTCAGAGGACGAAGTCTGAGAAGACGAAGGATTTGTTGATTCATCCCCGTCGCGCGCCACCATTTGATTTGTGGGTATGGTAAATAGAGAGAAGAATAAGCATTGCAATGATGATCAGAAGAAAGGTCAGGATGACCTCAGAAGCATCTGATGACCAATAGTTCCCAAACGTTGACATTTTAGAATCTCAAGATATGAGAACCCAGTGAGGATATGTAAAATTTATTGAAATACATTTTGAGACTAGCCAAATATGGCAAAAATCCCACTTAGATAATGAACCACTGTATTCAAGAAACCCGCATCTTTACTAATCGTAAAGATTGGATACCACTAAAACAGAGGACAAACAAAAGCCACCAATGGCAATAGAAATCGTCCAAAATGGGTACCAGCCAACCAAAACACAAATGTGACCGCCTTAGCCACCAAAAGCAACTGAGATGTTCTTCAATGGGTACCAGCTAATAAAGAACCGCAGCACACATGCATCAGATGGCCACCATAAGCGACAATTTATATCCGCATCAGGTTCCACCTTCCATTTGCCATCCCATCTTAAATACTACCCGCTGGTGGAAGTAACAACCTCCAGTATATCTATGCTGACTATCATGCAATATGAACGACCGCCCAACCCACGAAGCAAAGCAGAACCAACCAAATGCGAAAGACCACTAATAGCCACCAAAAGCAATAAAATTATCCAAGAGGGTTCCAGATAATAGCATCACAATAGCTACACCAGTATCCACCAATAGCAATAATATTTATCCTCATGGGTACCAGCAAACAGTAGTATCAGCATTGATACAGTTCCAGCATTGCTACCCCCTATTTCGAACCCTTCCTCCATTTGGTGGACTCTGTGAGAATGGCAGACCATGGGCACACCTTGGAAGTTTCAAAGTCCTGTAGGTTTAACAGTCAAAACCCAACAGTCGTATTCCTCAGCAGATTCTTCCCCCTAAAAAAAGCTATTCGTCTATGCCATCATGTGAAATGGAAGCACATCGACAAGTTGTCAATTGTCCATGGTTATGAATTCATCAATAACGGTATAACTCGCTGAGACAACAAATTGGCTGGGACAACAAATTCTAAGGCCAGATTCCAAAAAATAAGAAAAAAAAGTCCGATAGAACTTTCTGGGACTACGCCATTCTTATGACTTCATCGATCTGTAGAACTTTCTGGGACATGTGATGGTCTAATGCTAGACATCTCTAGCATTACATTATTCAATCGCTGAAAAAAAAATTGCATCCTATTTTAATAGGAACCATCAATGTTTATATTAAATTCATCCAACTTATACGATTTAACTACATAAAAATAAATGTGTCCATATTAAATTCACCCAATTTACATTATTCAACCACATAAAAATAAACGGGCCGAGTGTCTTAATAGAAACAATCAATGTCTTATATCATATTCCCCAAATTTTAGCATATGAATGTTTCTTATACCTAATCTCAAAACAAATATATCTTTTTTCTAAAGAGAAATCATTTTCTTTTAATTTAAAAGTGAGAGTGAAAATTAATATAAATAGACAAATAATTATTACAACAATATTTATTATCATCATATCACTTATACAAAAAAAAAATAAGATTATATTATTCAACTGCTAAAAATAAATGTATATAATATTTTAATAGAAACCATCAATGTTTATATTACATTCACCTAACTTACAATATTCAATTACATAAAAATAAATGTGTCCATACTAAATTCACCCAACTTACATTATTCAACTCCATAAAGTAAATGTGCCTACCATGTTAATAGGAACAATCAATGTCTATATTAAATTCATCAAATCTCTCCATATGAATGTTTCTTATACCTAATCTCAAAACAAATATATTATTTTTTCAATAGGGAATTTTTTTTTAGTCAAAGTGTGAAAGTGAAGATCAATACAATAGTATTCATAGACACAAAGTCATTACAACAACAATCATTATCATTATATTACTCAAAAAAAATGAATTTAGATGAAAAAGATAACAATCATTACCCAACCACCCAAAATAACTCCAATTAACAATATTCTTTTTATGTTTTCATATTTTTTATGACTTTATTTACATTAATAACTTGTATTTACAACCAAATCATACAATAACACACAATATAAAGTTAATTTTCAAAGTGAGACACTATCTTAAAATCCCAATTCCATTTCTTAAGATTTATATAATAAGATTGTGTGTTATTTATTTTTAAAGATAATAGAAATTAGCACTAAAATTATTTATACTTAATTTTTTTATTATAAATGTTGTGGTATAATAGTTGTATATGTCTTAAATATAATAATTTTGATATATATATATATATATATATATATATATATATATATATATATATATATATATATATATATATATATATATATATATATATAATTTAAAAGTAAAAAGGAAAGATAGTGATTATTATATATTTTTTAATGTTGAAATAAAATTAAAAAGATATAAATGTCAACAACTACAATGTCCCGAGTGTTTAAAGTTTTCAAAATAGTTTAAAATCAAAAGTGTTATTTTTATACATGACACTCTAATGTATAACTTAATTAGACTACCAAAAAATGACATAGATACATAAATTCTCTTAAAAATAGCAATTTCAAAATTAAAGAGGGGGAAGATTAGTTGGTCAAGTCAATCGATTGGGGGAATATGCATCAAAATTAGGATGTAAGGCTTTGACTAAGGAGGAAAATGGTCTTATGGAAACTTAAGAATCATTGAAAATCAAAATTAGTCATGTGATTGATCTTAAAGAATAACACTTCTAGCTGAAATATTTTGTAATGTTCTTTTGTTTGATTTATATAATAAAATTGTGTGTTATTTATTTTTAAAGATAATAGAAATTAGAACTAAAACTATTTATACTTAATTTTTTTTATAAATGTTGTGGCATAATAGTTGTATATGTATATATATATATATATATAATTTAAAAAAAAAAAAAAAAAGATAGTGATTATTATATATTTCTAAAGTTGAAATAAAACTAAAAAGATATAAATGTCAACAACTACAATGTCGTGATTGTTTAAAGTTTTCAAAATAGTTTAAAATCAAAAGTGTTATTTTTATATATGACACTCCAATGTATAACTCAATTAGAATGCCAAAGAATGGCATAGATACATAGATTCTCTTAAAGATAGCAATTTTAAAATTAAAGAGGGGGAAGATTAGTTGGTCTAGTCATTGAATCCATTAGGGGAATATGCATCAAAATTAGGATGTAAGTCTTTTACTAAGGAGGGATGAGACAATCTACATGCTCAATGGTGGAAAGTCATATGGAAACTTAAGAACCATTGAAAATCGAAATTAGTCATGTGGTTGATCTTAAAGAATAACATTTTTAGCTGAGATATTTTGTAATTTTTTGTTGTTTTATTTATATAATAAAATTGTGTGTTATTTAATTTTAAAGATAATAGAAATTAGCACTAAAATTATTTATACTTAATTTTTTTTTAAATGTTGTGACATGATAGTTGTATATATTTTAAATATATTTAAAAAGAATTATATATATATATATATATATAATTATAATTTAAAAGTAAAAAAGAAAGATAGTGATTATTATATATTTCCAAAGTTGAAATAAAATTAAAAATATATAAATGTTAACAACTACAATGTCGTGAGTGTATAAAGTTTTCAAAATAGTTTAAAATCAAAAGTGTTATTTTTATACACGACACTCCAATGTATAACTCAATTAGAATGCCAGAGAATGACATAGATACATAGACTCTCTTAAATATAGCAATTGCAAAATTAAAGAGGGGGACGATTAGTTGGTCTAGTCACTGAATCCATTAGGGGAATATGCATCAAAATTAGGATGTAAGGCTTTTACTAGGGAGGGATGAGACAATCTACATGCTCGATGGTGGAAAGTTGTATGGAAACTTAAGAACCATTGAAAATCAAAATTAGTCATGTGGTTGATCTTAAAGAATAACACTTCTAGCTGAGATATTTTGTAATGTTCTTTTGTTTGTTGGGCTTGGATGTTGTAGCTTACGCTAGCAAGGAAAATACAAAAATGATTATCTTTCCATGCCTTATTTTTCTTAAATTATAATTATGGAAAGAAGTGGAAAGGATGTTAGGGTACCAAAATTGTTACACCCTCGCTTTTAATCCCCAACCAATATTGTAATTAATTATGTTAATGGCTTATGTGACACCCCCTTTTCATTTTCCCAAATTTTGTGATGTAACCAAATACATGTAATGTTTGGATATTAACATTTATACTATGTACTAAAATTTATTATGTGATGTCATGTTATATTTTATTAATAAAAATTCTAGAGGAGGGAGTAACCAACAAATCATGATGCCTTGGGGAGGGGGAAAACTTGACCATGGAGGAAAAGATGTAAGGGGTAGGAGAAATCTGAGCCTTGCTTGAATAAATATGATTTTCTCTTGATGTGACGGTCGATATTCCCAAGAAGCTTCTAGCAAAATATTAAGAAGATTAAGGGTCAAGGTGTAGTTATAAAAATAAGGAGAAACCATCAATGATTTCTTGGTTCTTATTTTCTCCTTAGCTTTTCTCTCATACTCACTCACTCATAATTTTGATTTGGAAAGATAAACAGTGGCAACTCCCATAGATTTTCAGACCTTGTGACTGGTTAATAGTTGAGGGTGACAACTTATGTGATAGAGACTGATTTTTTCCGATGTGTGAATGAGAGTGAACTTCAGTTTTTGTGTTAAATCTAGTCTAAAAATTATGTGTTAAATCCCTAAGTTTAGTTTTCCCTCATCACATCAAGATTTGTCATGGGAGTGGTTAACTAGGAGAAAAATTGCAGCATAATTGAGCCTAAGGTGGGGTGGAATGTGGCTCACCCTACTTTAGTTCCAATACTTTATGGTTACAATAGACATACATTTATTTTTGTGCCATTGATATTTCTTGCATGAATTATTGTTGTTGTTATATTATTTTATTTGTGATTATTTTGCTAGTTATGATAAAAAAGTGTGGAGCGGTGGGTTTGAACCCACTTGACTGTGGAATTTAAATGAATTAGGATGCATGAGAAATGAATTATAATTTTGGGTAATTGCATGCATTCTTTATTAGTTTCTTTCTTTCCCTATTAAATGAATTTTGCACTTTATTTAATTTCCTCTATAAGATGTAAATGATTTCATGGAGTTTAATAATGGAAGCTTAAAATTGATTTATGAGGTAAACATGTCATCTTGTAATTTTCTCTATAACTTTTATTCTGTGAGGCTTTAGAGGTTGAAACTTGGACCATAGTCAGGGTAAATCCCACTGATCATGTGAATCATTTTTCAGATCTTGGTTCACTATTTTCATATATATGATATGAGGAATTCAAACTTTATGAATGCTTCTTCAAGCAAGTCATTGTCGAATTTTCGCTAAACTTTTCTTCTGAGAGGTTCCAAAGGCTGAAACTTGGAACATAGCGAGGGAAAATCCCATTATTCATCTACTTCAATTTCATATATTGATTCACTATATTTTGGAGTTATTCTCTAAGATGAACTTCCTAAATTCTCCTAAAGTAATGTCAATTTGACATTTTCAATATAACTTTTCATTTAGGTTGTTTCAAGGGATAAAACATGAACCATATTTAGGGGAAATATCGAGGAAATTATAGCATATATTTAACATCTCGATTCACCATAATTTCATAGATATTCCTTGAGGAAGTTGGGTCTCTAGAATGCAACTAAAATCAAACTTCAAAATAGGTCAACTTGGCATTCATGCCATGAATTGTTTTATGAAAGTTTCTAGATTATGAAACTTGGAGGAAACAAATAAAATATCTTAAGGTACTTGTGGTAAAAATTTCACATTTTAGTCCCCTATAATTTCTGAGATATACTCTATGGAAGATTGGGGCTTGAGAGAAATAAACAATGCACACAAATTGTTCAATGAAATTCCCTAACAAAATGTGGTTTTGTGGATGGTGATTAGACAATGCATGGGAACTATTTGATAAAATGATTTAGAGAAAATGTGATGCTCCATAAGAATAATGAAGGATTAAGGGGTTGGGTGTGTTACAAAGTGGTATCAGAGTTGATTGTTAAGATCATGAAGGAGAAAAAATTTTATATTGCGTATCCTTAACCAATAATTAAAGCACTGGGTATGTTACAAAGTGGCATCAGACCATGGTTCAACATTGGACTTGTATGGGGTCAAGTATAGATAAAATGGGAGCTATAATACTATCTTACAAAATGGTATCAAAGAATTTTTTAACATTGGACCCAGATGGACTCAAGAATAGATGAAATGGTAGCTTTGATACTATGTTGCAAAGTGGTATCAAAGCTAAGGGTCATCATTGAACTTGGATGGGCTCGAGTATAGGAAAGAATTTAAGTTTTAAATAAATATTTAAGCATGCATTTTTACTTATGTGAAATTATTTCACTGTATATACGAATACACTGATGTTACTTAAAGGCTAACTTGAGTTTTATGCAACAAGGTAAAATTGCATGTTGGTATAGGCCTAGGAAAAAATGAAGTAAAGGTAATAGACAAGTTTATTTGTTATGATTTTAATGGTATTAATATTTGTGTGTTATTTTAGTAGATAAGAAGACATTCCAGTAGTGAAAAGAAAAAGAAAGATGTCCAACAGAATGACACAACTCAATACTAAAATGATCTCCTCTAAGGAAAAGGGGAGAGAAAATGGAACATCTCCCGAACTCATTGATACAATGAGGAGTTTAAAGGAACACCTTTATAGTTTTAAAGAATATAATGAAAGACTCATTAAAGAACAAGAAGAGAAAAAAAAGTGAAACACAATACTACTACACAATTTGTAATACATACAAGGGTTTTTACAACATGGATCAATTGATGGGGATATGGAGGGGTATCATAATGAAAATATTAGGGGATTCCATGAACTAATAATGGGAAAACTCACCTTAGACGAATATGCTAATAAACTCATAAAATTTTTGTGATATGTGCCATTTACAAAAGATGAATAGATGAAAACGTAGTAGTTTCTCAATGGATTACCAAGGCCATTTTTGGATACGATAAAGTCTAAGGTGTTAATTTGGAAGCTTGGGGACAAATTCCATCCTTTGGACATTCTTACTCTTTAAGAAATACTCCTCCTATCCCTTGGACTAATTTAATTTGGTTAAGGAAAAACATATTTTTGAGGAAACCCACATGTGCACAAAAGTACAAGTCAACTTTAAAGAGGAATTCGGCACCCTTGGAAGCATATGAATACAAAGAAAGTGACCCTCATTTGGACATCATCAACAATCATATTCTTCTTTCTTTTATTTTTTTTTAATCACACAGGTTTGGTTGGTTCACAAAATTGATTCGTACAAGTATAAAATTGTAGGGTCCAAGCTCACAAGTGTAAAGAAGGAAATTTAATATGTAGCAATAAGGTTGGAACAAGGAATTCTCAAATTTAACCGCTTGAATGATAGGGTTCTCCCTGCGGCTGGACAACTATAGTTTCTCGCATGGTCACTATCTCCCTACGACTGTGACCTAAGATACTTTGGACAATTGACCACAAACTTTGATCGTTGACTGTAGGCTTGGAAAATCTGATCTGAATCATATCTATCTATGGGGCTCATCTCTTTGATATTGTTTGGTTGATTTTGCTATATAGTCTTGTGATTAGTGAATTGGAACACTGTACTCTCTCTTAGACGAACATTTTATGACAATCTACTAAGAAGAAGAATTTTAAAGGGTTTTCTCCCTTGTGGGGTTTTCCCCTAGTCTTTGACCAAATCCTTGTGTCTCTTATTTCTCTTGATTGTCTTCTACTTTATATTGCATTTATTGTTCTATCTACAATTTGTCTTGATGATTGGAAGAATAAATTGCATTGAACTATTGCTAATTAAAGAAAATAATTAGGCTAAAGTGATTTTAACAACATATAACAACAAAAAACTAACATGGTATCAAAGCTAAGGTGAAGACAAGCCCAAGGAGACATGATATAAGAGAAATCATCCTTGAAATAAGCTAAAGGATCCTATTTTATTCAGTCAAGATGTCAACCTCTTACTTCAAGGATAATGAGAAGTTGGGTGACTCATCTAACTTTGCTGCTTGGAAAATCATATTGGAACTTATAATAGATGACAATGATGTTTTGGAATATGTGCAAGGAAAGGTACCTAAGCCTCCGGTGAATTATTTTTCTACTATCAAGTCTAGGTAAAATAAAGGTGACCTCAAAGCTAAGAAAATTCTCATGGATGCTTTGAAAGGTCATTTACTTGTTTATGTCGGTAATTTAAAGAGTTCTAAAGAAACTTATGATAAATTGGTTGAGATGTATCAAGTCAACAATTTTAATCATATCCTCTCCTTGAAGAATATGCTCAAGGAATTGAAAATGAACAAAGGAGAATCTATGCAATCCTATATCATGAGGGTATCTCAACTAAGGTATCAACTACAAACTATTGGTAAGACCATATGTGACAAGGAGTTGGTGATGATCACTCTTTAATGTATTCCTCCTATTTGGGAAACCTTCATTACTACTATAAGCAACAACAATAGACTTTCGACATTTTTTGAGCTCATTAGACAATGCACTCAAGAGGAAACCAGGGTGATTTTTCAAGGATGAAGTCAAAAGAATGAAGAAGGAGAACCATCTGCATTTGTTACATAAGAAAAGAGGAAGAAAGGTAAAGAGAGACCATCCAATTCAAGAAATTTCTCTCTCAAATCAAAAGACTCCAAGAGAATATAGAGAAAATATAGGCCTTAAGTTGAATGCTTCAACTACCACAAGTGTGGTCACAATGCTTGAGATTGTCCAAGAAAGAGAGATGCTCCTAGTTCCAAATATGGCTTAAAAAAAACAAATACAATGATAGCATAAAAAATTATTATAGAAGAAGAGGATATGATATAAAAATAAGGGATGATAGAAGGAGAAGAGATACTATGGATTACTATGAAGAAGGCCATTTTCCTCAAAAGAGAGCAAGAAATTCTAGGTATGAAAACAATGCAACTGTAGTCAATATGAAACTCGTGGAAAACAGACGTGTCTGATCCTTACCTCACGATAAGTGTGTATCTCCCCTATTTTCATATAAGTGAGTGTTTGATCCTTACATCATGGTAAATGTGTATCTCCCCTTGCCGAGTTTACTCCAATATGAATCCTACCCATAAGCTAGGCTTGGTGGGATTGTTTCTCCCCATCTAGCCAATGGGTTGAGAAGATGACTTGGGTGTATTTGATCCTTACCTTGTAGGGTAGGTGCTCCCCTAAGTTACTTGGGTTGTGTATGATCCTTAACTTTAGGGTAAGTATGTATCTCCTCCCAAGTTAGTGGATGCAAGTGTTCTACCAATTTAATCTTTAGGGTATCAATGGGAAGATCAACATACGATAGGATATTTTTAGTCTTTACCTCACAGTAAGTTATATCCTATCTATTGTCCTTGGATTTTGGGTGGTAGCATAAGCTCCCCAATGATGATGGTTCCCAGGTAGTAGCATTAGCTTCCCACTGGGGATTCTGGGTGGTAGCATAGGCTCCCCAATGGATAGAGGTTGGTAGCTTGAGCTCCCTACAATGTCAAATTATTCTTTTGTTAGATTTGAGAGTGTTCAAAAAATGAGCAGAGATGAGCAGTGATAATATTTGATGATGACGAGATATTTTAAGATGGGACATATATTGCAGTCTGTAATTTCTCCCTAGTTGAGAGGGAGTGTTAATTTGGTAGCTTAGGAAAAAATTCCATACTTTTGACGATGTTCCTCATCAAGAAAGACCCCTCCTAACCCTTGGAAGAATTTAATTTGGTTAAGGATTTTTTTTAAGGAGGAAGCCCATACGTGCACAAAAGTACCAGTCAACTTTAAAGATAAATTGGACACCCTTGGAAGCATATAAATACAATTCAAGTGACCCTCATTTGGACATCATCAAAATCCATCTTCTTCTCTTCCTTATTTTCTTTGGCTTGCACAAGTCTGAGCTTGGTTTGTGAAATAAGTTCGTACAAGTCCAAAATTGCAGGGTCCAAGCTCACACTTGTGAAGAAGGAAATTTGATATGTAGCTACAAGGTTGGAACTGGGAATTCTCGGTTGTAGCCTCTCGCATGATAGGGTGCTCCCAGCAGTTGGTGAGATACAATTTCCCACATGGTTAGAAATGAAAGAAAGAAAAGGATGTCCAACAGAACAACACAACTTAATATGGAAATTATCTCCTCAGAGGAAAAGGGGATATAACAGGGAACATCTGGAAACCTCATTGAGAAAATGAAGAGTTTTAAGGAATACCTTTAGATTTGTAAAAAATACAATGAAATAATCGTTAGAGAACAAGAAGAGAAAACAAAGTGAAACACAATACTGCTACGAAATTTGTCATACATGTAAGGGTTTTTGCAACATGGAACAACCACTGAAGATATAGAGGGGTATCATAATGAAAATATTAGGTGATTACATGAACTAATAATGGGATTACATTTCTAAAATAGGAATATATTAAAATATAGTATTTTCTCAATGGATTACGAAGACAATTTTGGATAAGGTAAATTATAAGGAGCCCAAGACACTTGATGACATCATTCAAAGGAAAAAAATGGCTATAGGTAGTTAGAAACTGAGATAAAACACCATAAGGTTTGGAAGAATGAAAATCCATTGAAACTTTGGGGTTATGGAGGAGAATACCTTCTCCATGAATTCTCTCACCACCAACAAAAAAAGGGTAGCTTTTTTAAACTCCAGATACATGGCATAGCAACCAACAACACAAAAATAAGTAAATCAAAGTGGAAGACTTTGACATGTTGGGGCTGCAAAAAGGAACACCCACTTCGTTACTGCCCTTATAAGAAACATGAGGATAGGGAAATAGCTTATTTCCAAGAGAATACCCCAATGAAAAAATAATGCATAAGTACGTTAGAGGTTGGAAAAACAATGGGAAATCAATAGGAAGAGTCCTTAACAATTACAATAGATCTTGCAAGGATTTGGCTTGTGCTTGGAAAAATTAAGAAGGATGAGTCACCCACCTTTGGTGGTGAGGTGAAGATAAATGAGGAAGCATCCCCAAAATATCTCTAATATAATTGTAAACAATTTACCGGAGAAAACATAAAATATTAAATTTACTGAGAGGACAAAACATTACACTGCAACAATCATAAACCATAAACATTAACACCATGCTCACCCTCGGAAAATCCCAACTCTAGGGAAAAACCCAGATAATGGAATTCCATTACTCCCTTGCCAAAAATAGGCCAATATGACCAAGTAAGCCTTCACTTCTCACCTCTCTAACCCATTATAATAGAGTTCCTCCCAAAATTGTAAAGACTCCATCACATGAATTCCATGGGCACAAAACCACTGTAAAACAAAAAACCATGGGCCCAAAACCACTACTATTGACTTGATAAACTTTAACTCTTTATCCATGTCAATTATACCTAAAACTATGTAGAAATATCTAAATAGACTCAACGGATCTTGTAATATACTAAAACAAAATACTGAATCAATTCTACAAATTACGTAAACCAATTGTGATCACACAATCACATGAACAAGAAAGAGAAATAATTTCAATCGCACAACACAAATATGTATCTAGGGAAAGCCTCAGCTAAAAACCCCTCTATATCTATATTGCATTAAGTCAAGAATATGAAATAATACAATGTTATTTCCATTCCTGAGAAACCTCTACACTATCTTTGACTGTCTCACATCGATCCCAACAAAAATGGTCCGATACTTGACCAATTTCTTACTTTGGGTTGCTCAACCTTGCTTACACATTCTTGGAGTAATTGTGGCCCTATTAATTAGGAAATTACCAAGAATTGATTGCATAATTCATCTAATGTGTCCTACTGACCTCGTGCATGACCTATACAGTTTTTTAATTATACAACTAATAGTTCTCTTCCCTTTAACTCCAATCTCAACCGGTCTTTCCTTAGAACTAACATGCAACAACTAATTATAGAAAATTATCGGTTATCTGATTGATCACTACATGTGAATTAAATCATATATAATTCATTGGATCTATCACTATCTCATCTCTCAGTTAGAACTATAACTCAAAATAAACTGCAACTGGACCCCCTAAAACTTAGGAAGAACTCTACATGCCCCGAGTTTTATCCTCAACTCGAGTTGACTGATCTAACTAAGTCTTCCTGACTCAGTTAACTCATACACACTGTCATGTGATGTGTAATTTCAGTTTCCTTCTAGTTTAATTAAGGAGAAATTAAATTAGAAGCCCTTCTTGTTTCCAATTTCAACACAATCTCCCCTTAAGCCTTGACTTGGGGCTTCCCTTGACCAAATTTGGCCAAACTAGCCAAGTGAATCAGCCTTGCTCACTCTTTCCCTTACCCCCCTCTAATTTTATACCCATGGTATCTATTAAACTGACATGCCTCATATCCCATAGGTATAACACCAGACTTTACCACAATTTTCTAGGGGTACACATGCCTTAACAGGTCTTACAATAGCATTCCCATTTACATGTAATAAAAATTTGAACTCCATTATAATATATATATATATATATATATTGTTGCTATCAAGCTTTGATTCTCTCACCTTTCCATTGATATAACTAACACCTTAGTTTCTTATCCCTGTGGACCTACACACCACAACCTCAAACTCTAATACACACCTTCATATGTATTGGAATTTCATTGTGAGGGAATCACTCTTCCTCTTAATAAGTTTTTCCTTCATCACGCCTAACATTGTCACCGTACGAAATACATTAAAGTGTTTCTATCTTGAACATTCCTCTTGCCCTACCACATGTTGTTTAATTTATACCACTGCATCATTCAAGCCATAAGTCAATGAAAAGTGATCCATGCTACTCTAAAATGTTAGGCCGACTCCTCCATTCACCTTGGCCAATTTGCAAACACTATTCCCTCCTTCTATATACTCTTCCTTTCCCTTCATCTTTGAAGGCATTCTTCTCGGGGTTGAACAAGGTGTCTCAGCCCTGTTGGGACTCTGACCCTCATTATTCAAGAACTACACTTTCTTTTTCACATAAAGCGATGAGCTATTAGAGGATGATGTTTCTGATGACAATAAGGTCACCAAAAAAAATTTGCTCGCAGTCAACACAATCCAGTGATCCAACAAGCACACACTTATTCTCTTCATGTTTGTGGGCTTGAGACATGGGAAATTTTGAGGCAAGGAGGCAAGAAATCCTTGTAGATGGTTGAATCGTAATAAGAACCTTGAATTCTATATATAACCCTGACAATTACACTGGTAAATTCTGCACACACATCCCCATCTGAATCCATGATCTTTGCCAAATATTTTATCATGTCTATGAAGAATTAGATGATGGCCTCTAATATTTTTCTAAGAAAAATTCTTGAGCCAACGTCCACAAGTATCTTTGGACCATCACCTAGACAATTCCTACACCACTAATCCATCATCTAATGAATAGCTACCACTTTTTATCTACAAGAGTTTTATTTGCAACATCCATCTGTGATTCTATGCTTGTTCTCCCTACCAGATTAAATCAATGGTGTTGATATCAGACTTGATGGTATCCTCTATGATGCAATGCAATAAAAAATACTTGCATCAAGAACTGTGATTCCCATACACCACCAGTCACACCCTGTTAATTTTAGCATTGCTTTATGTTGTTTCAATTAATTTTAGCCCAATCCAATACTTCAATTAGTAATATTTTCAATAACAATTAATCTTTCCAATCATAAACAATAATTGAAGAGAGAACAATAAATTCAATGATAAAGGAGACAATCAACACATCAATAAGAGACACCATATTTGGTCAAAGATTAGGGGAAAACCCCACAAGGGGGAAAACCTTTTGAAAATTATTATTCTATTAGATTTTCATAAAAAATTTAACAGAGAGTACAATGAGCCCAATACAAAATCATCTAGAAAATTAACCCATCAAAATTCATGTATATGTTCCTGACATCAATATATATCAGAGATAAAATTTCGTATTTGCAGTCAATTGTGATCAGAAATCAAAATTTAGCCTTAGTGCCCAACCACATGTAGGAAGAACTGTGCATGCGGCTGAGACCTTCCAATTGCACCCTTAAGCCTGATAGCTTGCATTTATAGCTGAAAATTTCCTTTGAATAGCATACGACTGAGACCCAAAACCCTAAAACACATGCAAACTTCGAACCTTGTATTTTCAGACTTGTGAGAACCACTTTCCTCGACCTTGCCTCATACTTGTTCGAACCAATCAATAAATAATAGAAGATTAAGAAGCTTGGTGATGATAAAATGAGCTTGAGGTAACTTGTATTTATAAGCTTCCAAGGGTGACCAATTTCCTGTTAGGGCTGACCTATCCAAATGTGCATATGTTGTCTTTTCTTCATAAGTAAACTTTCCCTTGTCTGAATTAGATGTTTCAATAGTCAAAATTGGTCCTCTCGAAAAGAGGAATCTAGTCCCATATTTGGAATTTATCATTAAGCTACCAAATTAACACTCTCTCTCAACTAGGGAGGAATTCCAACCGCATCATGTCATATGTATCTTGTCATCATGTCATGTCTCATCTCTGCTCAACTCTATCTGCTAAAATGTTCTCGAATCTAAACAAGAAGAATCCATATGGGGAATTGTGAGGTCTAAAATGGGCATCCTAAGGAAAATGTACAATCAAGATTCACTTTATGAGAACCACTCACATTTTAGGGGATGCCATCATCCCCAATGGTTGAGGTGGCATTTCTTGAGTTAAAGGTACTTACTTGTCACATTCTCAATGGTGGATAAAAATTCATGGTTAACCATAGTAGTGCTCTAAGTACTTTCAAAGTCATAAAGTAAAGTACTCATAATAAAGGTTATTTCACAATTTTTGAATAAAATATTATTATTGACATTTCATATTTTTTGAAAGAAGCAATGCATATCCCTATACAATCTTCATGTCTTTACTCACTTTTCAATAAATATTATATTTGTATATTTTCTTATATTTATTTTTAAATTATGTATTCATATCATTTTATTTAATATTACAATTTCAAATTAATTATAAGTTAATATTTATACATATGAAATCAAAATAAATAAGAATATAACCTTGCAATATTAGGATAAATGAAATCTATGAATGCTATTTTTATAATATTAATAGCAATACAAGCATATTGAAATTAAAGAAAAAAAGTTTATTAGTTTTTTATGACTTGTGTTTTTTTTTTAATAAATTGATCTTACAAATTGTGCTTAATTTTGAGTTATTAAATAACATGTAAAATCATGTTAATATAAATTTTTTAAACAAATCAATGCAATAAGGATTGTAAAAAAATATTATTATGTTTTTCCAAAGTAGAAAATAAAAATTTTTACTAGGTTAATTACAATAATAATTTTATTAAAATATTTAATGGTTTAAAAGTGAATAGAATTATTGATCCTACAAATTCGCTTATATTTAACTTGAAATTATGAAATAATATGCAAATTGTGTTGTAATGTTTATCTTAAAAGCACATTAATATATTTTTATTTACATATATACTTTGCATTTAATTAATTAATTAATTTTTAATTTAAGCCAGTGAAACAAAATTTTAAATAGTTATTTATGTTATAAAATAACTTCAAAGTGTGTCATGTATTTGGATTCTTCCTCCATCTATGACTCTTGCTAAAGTCTCATCATCAACATAAAAGTCATGCATCCCTTGTTTATGTCATTGAATTTATTTAATGCTCCACGTGATTAATGGTGAGATATTACTTTTATATGGAGTAGTAGCTTCCATAGCTTTGTGTATTACCCTACTATGATTTTCTTGCTTGGAATGTACTTATTGCTCCCACTTTCCAAGTCAGTGATTCTCTTTTTCATCCTATTTTACCTCCCTTAAAATGATTTCCTATAAACTCTAAGACAAGACAAAACACTATACACATTTATCGATTAATAGTCAAATGAAGAACAGGAAAATTGATACTACATAAATCTCCCTCAAAATATGAAAACTAGAGTAAAAGTGTGGTTGTATCAATCATAAATTTCATTGGGAGTACAGTTTCATCTCATGAACAAAGGGAGGAATAATTGCTCGTATGCCACTACCTCCACCCGCGAACTCCATTACCTCTTCATTAATCTCATGCATTGGAACCACATGGGGTGGTACGATGGTGTTAAACCAAATCTTCCCTATGGATTTATCTGGATATTTGGATCTCCTTCTCAAACATAGGTTATAGAGTGGCGAATAAATTCATTACAAATCCTTGGATAGTAATGAATATGCTTCATATTCTAAATATTTTTGGCAAAATACATTTCTAGAAATATACATTCTAGATCCAACCCAAAGTACATGTTAGAGAATGAGTTAAAAGAACATACTTAACAATCCAATGGTTAGGAGACCATAAATAATTTGAAACATTAACTAAGGAAATGATTCTTGAACTTATCTATTGCATGGACTAAGTTGTTGGAGATGATAACCACCTCATTGAAGATGGTTTTGTTTTCATAAATCCCTAAAGAACAAGGATCTAGTTCTTGTAGAAATGGGTTATGTATTCCTCTCTATATGATATGCTGATTAGGACCATGGAATCCTACTAACTAACAACTTGAAACTCTAAGCAGAGTACTACCCTTAGCTAAATTACTCAAATGATTTGGTGTATCCCATCACTTCACAAGTGATTTTGGGGTCATTGGTTTCTCTACATGCTTCCAACTGTTCTCATATTAATTTTCTAAGTCGGAGTGGGAAGAATATAAATCCATTGTATGCTAGCAGCATAAAAAAACCATCAAGTCTCCCTATTTTGGAGTAGATTTATGTAGTATACATTTGAATGATATATCAATTGTTCCATATTATATGGGAAAGGGAAAATGTATACTTTAGTTGATGTTTAGTGAATGTGTAATCGTCAAACCATATCACCATGATCCCTTCTTTAGGCATGGGCTCCTCCAATACAATTTTGGGCTTAATAATAGCAGTGGCCACTTTATACATCTAGTAGAGTTGCATAAATAAACCACAAGTGGAAATTTCTCGTGTGAACTCAATATATCAATACACTATAATAGTTGTTTAATGAACCTAGTTATAGATGGCCTTTAATATATGTTGGGTTTTACACTTCCACTTCCTTTTTTTCTTTCTAGGTGCCATTATGCACACAATATTACAAAAAATGGATTTTATCTAATAATAAAAATAAAGCATTTTCACCAAAAACTTGAATCATAAGAATTAACCAATACAATGAGGGTAATGAAACACTAAAACATGGGCATGTTTCTCTATGAAAGGCTCTTCAATGCTTTTGATATTTGTGAAAAAAAATTAAAATAATTTAACAACTACAATTTTTAAACAAGCCACTATCAATGAATATAGAATATGATGAATGTATTCATAAACCTCCTAAAAAACATTCTCTAATTGATCCATTTTTTCTTAGGTTGGACGCATCCTCTATCGAATATTTGATTTATGATCAAATTGTGAATGTAAGGCTATGATCCCTAATGTTGCACCTTTTCTTCATGTTATACCAAAATATTAATTCCAACATTGCCAAAATGCATGATTGGTATCAAAAACTCTTTTCTTGGATGGCTACATGCCATAGTGCTTTGGTGATTTAGTCTTGATGTGATTTCCTTTTCTTGGAATGCTACAACCCCCAAACATTATAATCCTATGTTTCTACCATGAATTTTCTATATATGTTGACTTTTTTCAACATTCAAGGCATATCTAAAAAAAAATTATTCAAAATCAATCACCAAACACCCTAAAATTAACAATTTGTATATCCATTATTAAATACAATTCAAAAATTGAGATTTTTGAAGTAAACACCATAGTAGAAATTTTTAGGTTGATGCTTTGAATCTATTGACAAGATTCATCATCAGGACAAAAAATTCAGGTAGAATAAGGAAGGATAGAAAATATATTAATCCAAGATGGTGAAGGGGGGGTGGGGCGGTGTGAGAAAAGAAGGAAGAGAATGGTTAGTTTAGAGAAAAAACCTAAAAGATAACAAAATATTACATTAATGATACAATATTAAAGAACAACATTATTTGAATGAATCATTATTTGTATTGATTTTCATGGATAGTATAGGGAAGTCTATTGATCAAGTTTTGTAATTTTTCATCATACTCCCAAGATATTTCTCCAACCATTTTATTAGTCTCCTTTAGCTTATTCAAAATTTGTTGTTCAATGTTTATCAAGTCTAGAACTTAGCTATAAATCACATGTTTAATTCATCAAAGGCCCTAGCTGCACCTTAGGGATCAATCTATTAGAACTTAATGCACCATTATAGAAGCTTCCACCAAATTTTGGGCATTCCAATAGATCTCTCTACTTCAGTTCCTTGTAACTTGTGATTTCTCTTCTAATCAACTAAACCATTCAAATAAATCCATGAAAACGCTACATGGAATACCTTATAGGAGGCATGCTTATCATGTAATAAGTAAGACTATGATTAGCATGATTCTTATTTCAAAAGAGATATGTATCTGAAGCACCAATCCTAAACATAACACTCATTCAAATTATTAATCAAGACATCAAATTGTCATAAAATTTTACAAAAGGAGTCCCAATATCACAAAATTTTTCATCTCAACTTGACACTAGTTTGACCTACTTCCCATTACCTACTTTCCACATCCTCCATTTATTTATCCAAGGTATAATGGCCATCATTCCCATCCAAATGTTCAATCCTGAAGTGTGTTTAGTGGTATAAAGAAGTATAGCCAATCCTGAACAGGTTGGTTGTGAAAGTATTTTTCAAAATTATGTTGCTCCATGTAAGTTTTAACCCTTGTTAGCATTATGATATCATATGTTGTTATTTTTTCCTTGATGGAAACCTACTCGATGATTTGTTAAAGCTAAGGTATCTACAGGTGAGATTAGATGTGACAGAGAAAGGAATTCCAGTCAGTGTCAGAGAAATGATAAGGGAAATATTTCACAATGTATATGAAGGTTTGATGAAGAGAAGTCGCGTATACACGTGGGTACATAGAACCCAGGTCGCATATGTACTTACACACTCATTTGATGATACCAGACATCCTTACCATGGTTTTAGCCCACAATATTGAGCGTTGTGTTGTCTATTTGATTCCATCCAAGAATACCATCGGCAATTGTATGGTTTTGGCTCATGGTATTGGGAAAGGGCTCAAACTGTATAAGGAGAAGAAGATCATAGTGCAAAGTGGGCAAGTGCATTGAATGAATAATTCACTCTAAAATATATCTGCATGGAATGGGTTTCAGTTTATTGATAGATCTAAAATAATGATGCGCCTATGGATACAATGATGGATCATGATCTCTAGACCTGAAATGACTAGGTATTTGAATGATCTGTTTGTGAGATGTTTAGATCTGTGATTTGGTGCATGTTTTCTGAAGTGAAGGGTATGATCTGAGTAAATCTATTGATCTGAAATTTTATGCAGTCTTGAATATTTACAGATCTATATGCTGGTTCGTCACGGTGAAAGTGCATATACACGTGAGTTTTCTTCAACAAAAGCGTGTATGGAAGTTAGGGTTTTTTTGAAGATTGTTGAAGAGAATGTCTGATCATTTCTGCTATATTTATGTTGTTTGTAAATGAATTATTCATGTATATTTGAATTGTTTGAATACTGTATATGTTGCTAGTTGATTTTATATAAATATGATGAGTGACTAGGTGATTGAATATGATGGATGATGCTGACTGAATAATGGTTTTATAAATCTGAAAAAGTATGCCTAAATGTCTTTGATCTGTTCTGAGTCTGATCATATTCCTAAGTTCAGTATATAAATATATATACACAGGTTCGCCCATAGGAAAGTGCATATATACGCAGGTTTGAGTAAGTGAAATCATGTATACATTTCATTTTATGAATGATCAGGGTTGAAGTTGATTCTACATGTTAATTTAGAAGTTTGGGTTTATTGCTGTGATCTGGTTACAATGATCTCACTGTTCTGTTTAAAGATTGGTTTATGGCTATTGGTGTTGATCTATAAATTATGTTTTGAATTTGTTGGATCCAGTGTGAAAATTTATGAAATGTGGTCTCTAGTGGTTCTGAGGGTTGAAGCCTTCAAAATGGAAGTCGAAGCTTCCTACGAGTAGAAGCTAGTGATCATTTTAGGGGGTTGTAGCTCCCTTCCAGTAGTGACTAGCAAACGAGATCAGGTGGTTGGAGCTCCCTTCTAGTAGAAGCTAGAGAAAGAGAGAAGGTAGTAGCCTTCTGCAGGTGGGGGCCTACGTACTGACATGAGTATTCATTAGTACAACATTGTAAGAAGATTTCTATATAACAAATATTGAAGATAGAGACGACAATAGCGGTGGTTTCATTAGGGGAATTATGAGGTCTAAAATAGGCCTCCTAAGAAAAATTTACAACCAAAATCAAATTTATAAGAACCAGTAGGATTCAAGATGATGATGTCAACCATGGGGGATGATCCACCATTTTTTAAGTAAAAGGGTAAAAAGATTACAAAATAATAAAATAATAAAACTACTTTTTCAACTTGTATTTTCAACTTATCTCCCAAAGTTTTTACTCAAATTTCGAGTGAGAGTACTCGTTGGATGCAAAATTTAATTCCTCATCCAAGGAATACCCATGTTGCATACTTTCGATGGACCCTGCTATACAAAAAATGAGAAATGCATTTAAAACGTGATTGCAATCACGTTTTTCATGTATTTGTCATTTTCTATGTAGCAGGGTCCATCGAAAGTATGCAACATGGTTACTCCTTGGATGACGAATTAAATTTTGCATCCAACGAGTACTCCCACTTGAAATTTGAGTAAATATTTTTCGAGATAAGTTGAAAATACGAGTTGAAAAAGTAGTTTTTTTTTTCTCTCTAAAACTTGATGATGTAATCAAATCTTATTGATTATTTCCAATATTATTTTATAATTTTCTTAGGAGGCCCATTTTAGACCTCAAAATTCCCCTAATGTCTCCCAACTTTAGTTTCCAGCTTAAATCTTGGTGTTCATATGTGATGCACTTGTGTGATGATTTATTATGTTATTACTACAAATGTTTACTGCTTAAATATCTGATGCATAACTGATGAAATAGGCTAAGTAATGTTTCTGAATATTTATCTGAACATTAAGTTATTTTGGTATATGCAAGTTTCTTTTAGGATATCCATGTACATACGCTAGTTGGTCTAAACAAAATCGTGTATAGAAATCGGTAAAAGAAAAGTAAAAGATTGTGATCCTTGTAAATATTTATTCACCCCCCCTCCCTCAGTGTGTTTCCCAACAACCTTGTACATAAATTACTTTAAAACGAATTCTTAAAACAAAAAAATAAACAACGGCGATAACATAAAACATAAAAAAAATATACACAAGGATTTTCCCCTCGATCCCAAAACCAGGACTACTAGATTTATTTTTCATTATATTCCTTCCAATGTTAAAACACACACACACACACACATATGTCGAAGCATTCATAAAACCTAATCCACTAACCCTGGATTAGAACATAATCATAGTTCCCTTAACCATATCTAAAAATACCATGGGGAGAAAACCATCATGCCCAAAACCATGGGTAGGTCCGCCCACTATCTCTGGGTCCACATAAAAAAAAATATAGGGAACTTCCCTAGATCTTGTGCATGGAGGCTGCTACCCCCCTGCAAACCCCCCGATAGGGGGGGCTTCCACCACCCCTATGAATCCCTTGCTGCGCTTGACACATACATTGCATGGGACTAATTGTGGAAATAATATAACATACACCCAACATTCTCCCACTCGTTGTTTTCTTTCCACACAGGGGGTCACAAGAGAGCTTAGTCATTGGTCTAGGCTTACAATGCCAATTGTTTCACTACATCAAGAAAACTTCTTAGTTCTCACAAACTTCTTCAATGCCTCTACAACATTTTTCAAAGTGTCCACCTTTACCAACAATGCATTTTTATCCTCAGCCATATCCCTCACACGATGATATTGAACATCAATGTGCTTTGTATTTGAATGATAAGTAGGGTTCTTTACCAAGAAAGTTTCATTTTGGATATCAAATTATATCTTATAGCTCATTGTACCAATCCCATACTTGAAAAAAATATCTACAACCAAAATGCTTCCTTGCTTGCATGAGTGGTTTCCATGTATTCAACCTATGTAGTTGAAAAAACCACTACAGATTGCATTTTTCTCATCCAACTGATTGCTCCTCCAAATAGGTTAAACACATACCCACTAATATATATTCTCTGATCTAGATTTCCAACCTAGTTTACATCAACAAAGCCACATATTTCCAAAACTCTGTCCAATCCTAACCTTCCTTGGTAGCACAACCCATAATCACTAGTGCCACACAAATACCTGAAAACACAATTCACTATTGTCCAATGCTTCTTCCCTATTTTTGACATAAAATTGCTCAATACTTCCACTACATGATCAATGTCTGGTCTAATATATACCATTGCATATATCAGGCTACCGACTGCACTTGCATATGGAACACGAAACATGTCCTCTTCCTCTTGTTATGTCTTGGGACTCTGTTCAACAAATAACTTTACATCTATAGGAATAGGAACCTTCACTGATTTACTATCTTGAATATTAAACATATGCAATATTTTCTTGACATAATTCCTTTGGTTTAACCAAAGCATCCTCTTTGCATGATCTTGTTTAATTTTCATGCCCAAAATATGGTTTGCAGCACCAATACCGTTCCTGTTGAATTTGGAGGACAATTGGGTCTTCAAATCTTGGATAATTTATTTGTCATTTCCAATAAACAACATATCATTCACATACAATACAAATTAAATAACACGGTTGCCGATTAATTTATAATACACATAGTGATCTGCTTTTGTTATTGTGAAGCCAAGTCCCTATATATATGTATCAAATTTATGATACCACATCCTTGGTGACTGTTTTAACCCATATAGATAATTTTTTAACCTGCATACCAGTTATTTCTTATCCTTCACTGCAAATCCTTTTGGTTGCTTCATGTAGATCTCTTCTTCCAGATCCCTGTGAAGAAATTTTGTTTTCACATCCATCTGTTCTATCTCAAAATCAAAAGCAACAACAACAGATAAAATTAATCTAATAGAAGCTAACTTGGCAACAAGAGAAAAAATATCAATGAAATCAATTTCCGCCACCTGGGAATAACCTTTTGCTACCAACCGAGCTTTGTATTTCTCCACCTTTCCTTCTACATTCATCTTCTTCTTAAACACCCATTTGCTCCCAATGGGTTTCCTTCCAGCTGGAAAATCCACCAGATACCAAGCCTCATTTTTGTCCAAAGATGCCATTTCATCAACCATGGCCTCTTTCCATAGTTTTCCATCCTCTGAATCCACTCCCTCCCTAACAGTTCTAAGATCACCATTAGTAATAGATAAAGAAAAATTTGAACAGAAATAAGATTGATGATACCTTTATGGATGCCTTATCTCTCAAACTTATCTTCTCAAAATTGGAGTCTGTGGCTCTTCTTATTCTGATTCCTGTTCTACTGTAGAGTATGGTTCTTCCTCCAATTCAAACGCTACCTTTCCAGGTTCCTTTGGTAATACTTCTTGTTTAATAACATCCTTCACCTCTTTAAACACCACATCTCGTATGTACAGAACCTTCCTTTTTCTTGGGTTCCAAAGCTTATAACCTTTTAAACTATCCTTATATCCAATAAAAATGAAACTTTTAGATTTACTATCCAACTTGGTTCTTTTATCCTTTGGAACATGTACATATGCATCACAACCAAATACCATGAGATGTGAAAGAGAGGGTTTTTTACCAGTCCATACCTCATGTGGAGTCTTATCCTCCATCGCTGATGAAGGTGATCTATTAACCAGGTAAAATTCAATATCTACTACCTCTGCCCAGAATTCGTGTCCTAACCCAACACCACTGAGCATGCTTCTTTCCTTTTCCATCAACACCCTGTTCATTATTTCTACAACTCCATTTTTTTTAGATTTCTATGGAGTAGTCTTCTACCATGCTACACCACACTTCTTAAAAAAATCTTCAAATTCCTTCTTGCAAAACTCTCCTCCATTATTTGTCCTCAACACCTTGATCTTATTCTCTGTCAGATTTTCCACCAGAGCCTTAAATTCTTTAAACCTGTCAAAGACTTCAGATTTCTTCTTGAGGAAATATATCCATGTATTCCTCAAGAACTCATTTATAAATGTCACATAGTACACATACTTACCCAATGATGGAACCAACACAGGTCCAAACACATCACTGTGCACAAGCTCTAATATCCCTTTCGCCCTCTTAGCATTAAAGGGGAAACTCACCCGATTCTGCTTCCATTATACACAATGTTCACATAAATAGAAATCCAGAGAGAAATTAGACATACCTTCTACCATACCACTATCTTGCAGTATTCAAAGGACCTTCTCTCCAATATGTCCAAGCCTTTGATTCCATAGCATGGTATTTTCTCCAGAGACTGTTACACTAAAATTTGTCACCATGACATTTAGTTGTCTATATGGGTTCATCATTACCTATTTATTGCTCCCTCGGAAGTCTAAAAACATAAAGTTCCCCAAATCAAGTCTTGGAACTGGAAGAAGCTCTTAAAAATCCTAAAAAGCTTACTCCTGCACTTTTCCTAGTCATTCCCTACAGTACCGTGGCTAATTTCTATAAAAACGGCGGTACATCCCACACATAAAGCTCATTAAAACTGTGGACCCCCGTAAAAGGTAAAATAAAGAGAAAAGTAAGTTCTAGAATCCTAGCTGGTCGAATATTCTCCCATCTGGGGCTTTCTAGAAGCGCTATTTGGTCGAGCTTTTCCCCTTCCATTCATGAACCTTCATCCCTTCATAAATGGAGCTATCCCTTGATTTTTGGAGCTAAAATCCCAAAATGAGAGGGCTTTATCCCTTCCTTTTTAGAGCTGAAACTACCTCTCTTTAGCTATAAATTGAGACCAAGTTTCAGTCTCAAGGGTAGTTTTTGATACTCAGTAGTTGATAATTTCTTCTTAGCTTGTAGAAGAAATTTTTTGAAGAAATTATACTCTCCATATTTGGCATTGTTGGCATGAGAGATATTACATACTCATGGCCATAGTCTTATGCTGATTCAGAGAGTTGGAGTCTTTTCAAACTAAGGAAATGGTTGTTTGGGACCCCGGAAGAACCTGTAAAAACATCAAGATGTCAAGGTTGTAAGGTTTCTTCTTTTATTTAAAGTTAATATAAATGAATTCTATTTTCTCATTGAGTTGTTAATCTATATTTTGAATGATTTAATTCTTAGATTCCTTGATCACTAAGATAGATTATTGCTTTCGAATTATCATATTTTGTAGATGCTTTTGATCTGGTTTGCTTGTCTTTGATTGTAGATCTTATATGCTAGATCAATAACTTCTGGAGTGACTAGATTGAAGACCAAACAAGTGTTGGACTTCAGGTAGGAGTATCTATCCGTAGTTAATGAGAAATTCTTAAGAAAAATAGTCTAGAGAAAATGGTCTACATTTTTTTGTTTGTTTCTAGATGATCCTTAGGATACTAGGGAGATCGCTCTTGTCCACAAGAGGGATTCGTCTGTGCAACAAAATGGCGACTCCACTGGGGAAATTATGAACTTAGTTTTCTTCTATTTTTAGTTTGATTTTTGAAATTTCTTTGAGATTTCTTTGATTGAGATTAGCTCGAAACTTGACTAGGTAGAAAACTCAATAGGACCCCTGACTGTAAATCTGTATTTTTATTTTTTCTCTACTTTTCCTTCCTTCTGCACTTTTTTATTTAAAATAGAGCGGTAGACTCCACAATATTTAGTAGAATAAAGTGCGGTACCACACATTATTCCATTAAAAACTGCGGATTTCTAGAAAATATTAGAAAAAGTAGAAATTATGTTTTCTGGCATCCCATTACTTGATTTTTGTTCTTTACCCACTTTTTCTTGACTGTCAAAGACTTTTGTCAAAAATTTATTTCAACAATTTCTGTGATTAAGTGATCTAATTCAATTAGTTTGCATATTATGAGTAAACAATTTGCCTAGTCCTCCCATTGCTCTGAATAAGAAACTTTTGTACACCTTAGTTACTTGGTATTTCATTACTTTTCTGTTGAGCCATTGAACTTAATGCAATTGTTATTCTTATGAAAATTTGATTTTATTTTCATTTGAAAACTTATAAAACCTTTAGATTGATAAGGACTGAATTTCATTTTAAAACTACTTTTGGATGGTTTGATTTCTTGCTGGAATAAGCAGAAAATTCTTGGTTAGATTACAAACCAGGCTTAACCATCCTCCAAATTTTAGATAGAGTTCAAGATTAGACATTTATTTTAGTTCTGAATTTTAATATTTTATTATTTTTAGTTTCTTTTGGAAAAAATTTGTTTTTTTTCTGATCTAAATTATATAAGGAATTTCATTTTGAGCAAAAGATCTTTTTGGAATTGGAATCTCTGAACTGTCTTCTTTTCAAAGTTTCTCATATAGGAAAGAAAGAATTGATATTTTGAAAGTTTCTGAAAATCTCTCAACTCTTTCCTCTAGTTAGATTTCATTGAAAATAAATGAGTTGTTTATCATATAGATGCATTGTAGTGAATTTTGAGTCGGGTCATTAAAACATCATCAAGTTTCATTTCCATACCCATTGTCCTAAGAAACTACCAATTAAAAGTAAAGCTTAATTAAAATAAATCTAGAAAATTTATATTTTCTAGGGCTCTTTTCCACCAAAATAGATTAGGCTAGTGTCTTGGAATAGGTTTTAGTTAACTCTCCAAGATAGTAAAAACAAACAAGTAGTCGATCTTGCGGTGTGAAAATCCAATTGTAGCATGTATGCTCTGGGAAGCTCCTCCTAAAGGAGTCAAGCATGATATCATATCCGAACTAGAGAGGTAATCATACCTATCTCATTGGGAACGATAGAAGGTGTGCACGTATTAAAAACAATAAACCTCACATTGACCATTGTATAGGAGCCTCGGGTCACTTGTCGGTAAACCTTGGATTATGTCAAGGAGCCTTTAAGGGGATTGAGCTTGTTACTCTGCCCTTGCGTGTATATCAGATAGTAGACTATTCCCCCAGGTATATGTGCTCCCATTGGTGACCTTAGTGGCCATAAACTTTAGGATTCTTTCCCAAGGTGATGGTGGAGGGGAGATCCCACTATACCTAGAGCAGACATCGGCTAGACTCACTTGGACTCTCCGGAGGGTTATCTTCACTCGAGATGGTTTAAGTGGAGAAACTTGCACCACTCTGTTTCATTAAGTAGGTTGTCAGGGTAACTATTCCAACCGCCATTTCTGCATTAAAATTCTACGATGTTAGATTTCATCACCAACTAGTGTTTTTAGTGCGGGAAACTATTGTTTGTGTGTGGATTGATCTCTTAGATTTTTATACGCGTGTGATTCATATGATTGTTTCCTTAGCGACTTTAGGGTTTTTTTGAGTTTTTTCTTTATTTGTGTGTGTTAAAAGTTTTAATCGTGGCTGAATTACCAAGATGATCACGTAGAACTCAGGGGAAGCCCCTTAAGTATACACCAAGCCAACTAGAAGGAATTAAATCTCTGATACCAAATGTTATCGGTAGAACTGGATTAACGGAACAAGGAGAATCATCCATAATTATTCATCCTAATTCTAAAGTAAATCAACTGCAAATAGCAGAACATACTCCACAGACAGTTTCAATTTCCGAATTAACTGAAGTTGCTTCTATAGCAAGTGAATTATCACCTGAAGAACTTGAAATTTTTGAACCGGAAACTGAACCTGCTACATCAGAACCTACTTTAGAATTTGCGACTCGAACTTCCAATTATCCTAATTCACCCAGAGTAATAAATCAGATTACAGAAGATCTTTCTCCTGGTCTCATTAGTATTGAAGAAATCACTAATATAGAGGAAGAGGTTGTTCTTCCTTCAACTCAGGAAACTTTAGAACTTAGAGAACGTGAATCAATTTTTTATAGCCCTTTTAGACAAGACACTTGGTATTCTTCATTGATAGATTTTCTACAAAATGTAGGTCTTCAGTACTCGCCACCCCGAATTCCCTTTTTCCCTACACCAATAGGTTATATCCCTCAACTAAACATGTCTAGTGAGTCATCTATGTTTACTAAATCTCCAGAAACATTTTTGTATGGTGGTCCATCTGTTCCTGTAGGCTATCAGTCACTTTCTGGTACATTCTCAGGAGCATCTCCTCTTCCTAACAAACTAGTGTCATCAGCTGGTCCAAATGAATCAAATACTGGAACTTTGAACAATGAGCAAGTTTATATGATGTATGGAAATATCCCAAACCTCATTTCTCAAGGTAGTAATATATCACCTAGGAGGCAATCTCAAAATAGTCAAATACAGCCTGGGGGGCAACCTCAAGGACAGTACATACCTCAGGGTTAGTATCAACCTCAAGGATAGTACATACCCCAAGGTCAGCCTCAGGGTCAGTATCAGCCTCAGGGACAGTATATGCCTCAAGGTCAGTACATGCCTCAAGGTCAATATCAACCTCAACGGCAGTACCCAGCTCAAGGATTGCAGCCTCCCTTAGGACAAAAGTTCTATTCAGAATAGAAAGTGTTACAAGGAGGTGGAAATTATCCAGTCAATTATCAGCCATATGTTCAACCAAGTTATGGTTCGTCTTATGTACAACCTTCATTGGGACCTTCATATCCCGAAATGATGTGGGATCCATCTCAAGTCCAACATAATTTACAAAAAAATATGCGAGTACCTTATTATCAAGTTGGACAACCAGTTGTTTATAATCAACCCCAACAACATAACCAACCTGTCATTCAAACACTTGCGTCTAGTCCTATTCAATAGCATAGTCCGAGTACACCTACGACTCCGCCCCAAACTGCTGCTCAGACTTCTATTCAATCGACCACACCTATTCCTGGGGTGTCTACAACTCCTATCACATCCGCCCCTCAAACATCAGTATAGATTCCTCAGGTTTCTATTCCACAGTCTGGACCTACAATTCAAACTATTGTTCAGATGCCGACAAGACAACCAGGCACAAGTATAGTTATAACAAGTCAACCTCAGTTTACTTATCAACTGTATCAGGGGCCATATCAATATGGACCCGTTCAAACTCCAGTCTACCCGCAACAACCGTACCCTAGGTATACATATCAAACACCTGTTCAACCCCAGTATGGTTCGGTTATTCCTGGTTATCCAGGGGGCACTCCGATTCCAAATGCACAACCTATTCCAGGTTATCCTGGATATCCTCCTCCTGGGACTGGTTTAGTCTCACAAGGTTATCAACAAGACCCTACCCATCAATTTCCATTCATAACAACTTTAGATTTACCAGATTCATCTCACCTTATGAATGATCCTATCTATTATCATCAGTATTGACCGCCCATGCTGCATAAGTTGCCCAGTGATATCCCAAAGTTCGAAGGAAAATCAGGAGAGGATCCTTCTAACCATGTAATGACTTACCACCTTTGGTGTGCATCCAACTCATTAATCGACGGTTCCATTCGACTTAGACTTTTTCAGAGAAAATTAATAGGATTAGCTTCCAAATGGTATATTGAATTACCACGAGGCTCATTTACCAATTTCAATGCTCTAGCAAATGCTTTCTTAACTCATTTTCAGTTGCCAGTCAGATACGACAATGGCACGAAATTATTAACTTCACTAAAACAATCTACGTCTACATACATATCAGATCATATTCATGAATGGAGACGTAGAAGACATTTGGTAAAAAAATTTATCCTGGATTAAATATTGGCAGAATGGTTTGTCAAATCATTGCTACCAAATATAACTGATGATGTAGCCAAAGCAGGAGTTGTCACAAAAGAACAAGTTATTGCTCAATCTCAGTATCTTGACTTGGTATATACCCAGTCCAGAACTTTATATGAGAAAATTCCCGATTTACCCTATCCTGGTTAGATAACAACAACTCCTTTAGGGTCTCATGCCACTGATGGTGTAATAAGTTCAGTTAGTACAACTAAGAGTAAGAAGAAATCTTCAAAGGTTAATTCTCCCATAATAACTTTACCTGATTCACCAAAAGGAGAATCTTCCCTGGAAATTTTTTCCGATATTCACATTGTAGATTCATCTACTAGAAAATCAAAATACGGAAACAAGAAGAAAGGGAAGAAAAATAATAAACAAACTTCATCTCCCAAGGAAAAAACTGATAAAAATGAATCAACTGATGATAAACGGAAACCTCGATATCCTTGTCTTATCTGTGACAAGGATCATTTCACCAAGGAATGTTCGCATAGGGCTGAGGTATCTAAATTCGTCAAAGGTTCATCCGCCCCTGCTGTTTTGAAGGATCCTTTTCCTATTCAAGATAGCAAAATGATTGGATCTTCCTCTAATACATCAACATATATTTTTATGGTTGCGACTCGACCACAAGATTATGTTAGTAAAAACCCTGTTGCTGGTAAAGAAGTAGAAAATTCTAGTTCTACGCTAGCTACATCTCCTTCGGTTTTTGATCAACTGCATATCGAGAAACTGAATCCTGATTTAGTAATCAAACCACTTGCTAAAGGTGTACTTCGTAAATCAGCTTTCAATCCACATGCGAGAGCTGCTCAGAATTACAACATTGTGGAGGATTTGACAATTTCTCCTTCAACAATGTCGGCCTTGGAAGTACTGCAATCATTTCTAGCACAAAGGAAATTACTCTTATCAGCAATTGGAGCTGTAGACCTTCAGGATTCAAATCTCATGGTCTTCGAATTAGAAAGTTTTACACCTCGTCTCCCTCATCAAATGGCTTTTCCGATCCCAGTACTAGTCAAAAATAGACATTGATTCCGTACTATTATTGATGAAGGAGCATCTACATGTATCATATCATTAAACTGTTGGAAATCACTTGGTTCTCCAACCCTTAACTAGTCACCAACAATCCTCAAAGCTTTTGATGGAAGAGGATTCCATCCATTCGGAATTTTACAGGATCTACCTATATAATTCGAAGGGAAAACCATTAATTTAGATGTGGAAGTAGTTGGTGCCCCTCTAGATTACAACCTTCTTCTGGGTCGAAGTTGGTCTTATGCTATAACCGCTATCATGTCACCCGTCTTTCGGATAATTATTTCTCCTCATCAAGGAAATATTGTGAAAGTCGATCAACTCTCATATTATTCGTCTGACCCAACTTCTACTAATAGTATTCAGCACGTAGGAAAAACGGCTATCCCTTATGAGGATGTAGGAGTAGGTTTAATCAAATATTTCTCTTTAATGGGAAATTTTTCTATGCCTCCACTGAATATATCGCATAATATTGCTAATAGCAATATGATTACATCAAGCACTATTCCATTTGTTGATCCTTGGATATTGCCTTCAAAATCATAATTGGGTTCATTCAATGGCAGGATGCCTTTGAGTCCTTTTGAGATAGCATATCAAGAAGTATAGTCATTTTCTGATTCTTTATCAACTGATAATGATCCAATGAATGTGATCAGCGAAGAATAATTTTCAACGTCAAGCTTGACCACAACATCAATTCTTGATCCTTTTCAACAACTGTTTCATAGTGATGAAAGAATTCGTGAATTATTGTCTATAGATGAATTACCATGGGATGATCTTCATCATAGGCCATCATTTTTATCTGAGCTTGATAAATTCGAAAATAATTTTCCCTCTATTTTTACAACTGACTATGTCGAGGAACCTCAGAGTCCAATCTCGATCACAAATTTGGATTCTGAAGTAAATTTGGGGAATATTTCTTCTACCATTCCTATTGACATCTCAGTGAAACTCAGAATTATTGAAAACATTCATATAGGGGCTTCATGTACGCTAGATGAAATTTCTACATACAAAGCCCTATTTCAATAATTCCGCAACATATTTGCCTGGTCTTATGAAGAAATTCCAGGAATCGATCCCAACATTATCATTCATGAAATAAAGACTTACCCGGATGCTAAACCTGTCAGACAGCGATTATGTTTGATACAACCATGAAAAGCTGTTGCCATTAAAGCCAAAGTTGAGAAATTACTAAGAGCGGGTTTTAATTATCCGATCCTGTTAATGGATTGGGTATCTAATATTGTTCCTGTTACGAAAAAACAAGGAACAATATGAGTACATGTTGACTATAGGGATATTAAAAAATCTTGTCCAAAATATAATTATCCAACTCCTTATATCGACCAAATTATTGACGATTGTGCTGGAAATGAAATCTATTCATTCATGGACATATTTTCCGGATACAATCAAATAAACATACTCCCTACCGATCAACCAAAAACAACGTTCATTTGTCCTTGTGGAACATTTGCTTACTGTAAATTACCTTTTGTATTAAAGAATGTTGGGGAAAATTTTCAAAGGGAAATGTCCTATTCTTTTCATGACATTAAACACATTGTGAAAACTTATCTCGATGATTTACCTGCTCATTCATTACACAGGGAAGATCATCCTATTCACTTATGAGCGATTTTTATGAGATGTAGGTATTATAAGATTCGCTTGAATCCACACAAGTGTGTTTTTTGTGTACAATTTGGTAGGTTACTGGGATTTGTCATTTCGAAAGAAGGCATCCATGTCGACCCTTTGAAGGTGGAGGCCATTATCAATTTACTTCCTCCTTCCTCACTCCGCCAACTCCAAAGTTTGCAAGGGAAAGAAAAATTTCTACGTAGATTCATCCAGAACTATGTTGAGTTAACCAAATGTTTTACCAGGCTTTTGAAACAAAATATTCCTTTCATTTGGGATGAGATCGCTGATCGATATTTTGATGCTTTAAAACATGTGTTGACCCATGCATCGTTACTGTATCCACCAAATTATAGCCAGGATTATTTTTTATACTTAGTAGCCTTTGATTCCACTATTGGAATGGTATTAGTTCAGGAAGATGAATTCCACAATGAACATGTGATTTACTATCTCAGTCAAAACCTCAATCCTACAGAGATTAAATACTCACATGTGGATAAATTGGCTTTGGCAGCAGTTCAAGCTGTCCAACATTTTCGTCATTACATTTTGTTACGAAAAACAACTGTGATTTCTAATTATAACCCAATGATGTATATTTTGACTAAAAATTACTCAGGGACAAATACTCGAAGTGGATAGTTATCCTTCAAGATTTTTACTTACAAATTGAAAAATCTAAATAAAAGAAACCACTAGTGTTCCCCGAACTAATGTGTGACTTCCCAAATACTGAAACAGAAACTGTGGTAGAGCATATGATCGCTGATGAATCTCTGTTTCTTATCAGTACGTTAGATACTTGGTATGGATATATTATCATTTCTCTCCAAACCCAAACTTTTCGGCCTGAACTTTCATGTTCACATCAACGAAAGATCTGTTACCAATCCCAGCAATACAATATTGTTGGAGACACACTTTATCGTCGTGGTGCGGATTCTGTATTTCGACGTTGTTTAACTCATGAAGAGGCTGAACGAGTTTTGAATGACTACCATTCCGGAGCATGTGGTGGTCATATGTCTGGGTATGCCACACCCAAAAATATATTGCGCGCTTTGGCCTTCGTTATTTAAAGATTGTATTCTTGCAGTCCAAAAATGCCACAATTGTCAAATTTTTGATCGAAAGATGCATGCACCACCTACTCCTCTTCACCCCATAATTGTTGTCGGTCATTTTGCAAAATGGGGAATTGATTTCATTACATGTAACCCTCAATCGGCCGGGGGGCATGGGTATATTATTCTAGCAGTAGATTATTTTACCAAATGGGCCAAGGCGATGCCTACATTTGCGGCAGATGGAAAAAATGTAGCTACTTTTGTATTCAATCATGTGATTGCTTGATTCGGTGTACCCTAAGCTATCATTACCGATCATGGGAGCCATTTTCGAAACATTATGATGACCGAAATTTCTGACCAGCTTTGCCTATGCCATGATAGTTATACTCCATATTACCAGCAGGCTAATGGTCAGGTTGAAGCTGTCAATAAATTTTTAACCATTATGATTAAACGGATAATCAGAATTCATAAATCTAACTAGCATACTATGCTTTTCTCAGCACTTTGGGCATACCGAACCTCAGCAAAAACCGCAACAGGTTTCACTCCTTTTCAACTGGTCTACGGTTTAGAAGTTGTGTTACCAATTGAATGTGAAATACCATCACTCCAATTAGCCATAGAGTTACTACCAGCTACCTCTGAGGAGGAAAAACACTTTTTGTACCTGGTACAATTATATGAAACTCGGTACGCTGCTGCATTGGCAATCGAAGCTCATAAAAAATGTGTTAAAGCTCTGTACGATAAAAGTGTTACACCTTGTATTTTTTCAGAAGGTGACCTAGTATTGGAATATGACCAAGCTAATGATAAACTAGGATCTGGAAAATTTGAACCTATGTGGCATGGCCCTTATATTGTAAAGCGAGTGCTTGCAAAAGGGGCTTACGAATTGATTTATTATGACGGGGTCTCTTTAGGTAAACCTAGAAATGGACTTTATCTAAAGAGAAATTATGCTTGATTTTTTGTGAAGATCTTATATGTAGATTAGTTATTTTTTCTAGATTAGTTGCTTTAGATTAGATATGTGTGTCTAGTTAAAAGTTTACGTTGACTACTATTCCTACTTATCTTGATTACTCTTGATATTGCAGATGTTGACGTCCCTTCAAACCTACATTGGTTTTGCTGATGGTGCCTATCGTAGTACACATAATATTTCTTTCGCGGCCTGGTTCATCTATTCACCCACCGATGAGTTAATTTCTATGCATGGGGTAAGCCTTGGTCAAACAATGGATAATGTTGCAGAATATAGCGCAGTGATTTAGTTATTATCTGATGCCATTTCATTTGGCATTCGACGTTTGATCGTTAGGTTAGATTCTGAACTCATTGTATTACATTTAAACATAGTATATGCAATTAAAAATCCAGTGTTACTGATATTCTTGAAGGTTCATCTCTTGGAAAGACAATTTGATTACATTTAATATCAACACATTCCGAGAAATTTAAATAAATTGGCTGATGCATTAGCTAATAATGTTATAAATAGACATTTGCGACATTAAAACAGTAAGTTAAAACAACATTCGATAAGTGTTGAACAAGATAGTTGTCGAAAGTAGTCATATCATAGATAGAGTTTGTGTTTCAAAAAATATTACATTTTCTAGGACCATAGGTTTAAAACACCTTATAATCTGAAAGGTAGTGATACAAAAAGAAAAAATACAATGATATGTGATGATCATCCACTATCCGTGGTGATGATCATGATAATACACTATCACTCGTGCCACTCTACGCAAATATCTCTGAAATTGGCCAGGAACACCAGCAACATGCCTCTGGAGGTGTAAAGGAATATCATCCATAGTAGTCTCTGGAATGTCTCTGGTTAACCTCTCCAGGTTCTGCTCTAAATCAGTGAGAATCTCTGCTTCCTGATTCTCCGGCAGTGCAATAGCGTCTGTTCTTTTCCTCTCGAAGCGGTGGAGATTGGCTGGTCTTCGTGGACCAACATCTGCATTTAAAAATTTGTCATCAATATTAAGACGATTGAAAACGAAATAAAAGATTAGAGTTAAAAACACATTAAAATGATTGATTTACCTGAATCGTCCCACTGTGTTCCTGGAGGAAGAGGCATATCAAGGTCACCGCGGAAATCTATCCTAGCATATGGAAAATCTTCAATGGCGAAGATTTGGATCTGTAGCCAATGAAAGAATGCAGATGTAAATCGAACTATCTCAAAACCCTCTCCATGACGGGCCATGACTTGTACCCAACGGGCCATCTGAGGCTCTCTGACTCTACCAAAATCAACCGAGATAAGCTGGGGGGCAAGAGATGGAATCCTCTCCAGAGCAAAAGAAACTACAATAGCTCCATATCCAAAGTTTTTCAACTTTGCGTTCTGTTAGGTCCTCGTAGTTTGCAAGATTGGCAAGTACAAACGCTGCAGAGCCTACATCAAAACCACTTTGGAATCTGAGGATCTAGCCATCCTAGATTCAGAGAGGGATATCTCTATATATGTGCTTTCAAAGGTATGATCTTTAAGGCTTATGATATGGTTTTAGGCTAGTTATGAAGAACAAGGTTTTTTGTTTGTTTGGTTGGACAGGATAACATGGAGATGAAGGAAGTCTGTATGAAGGGTGAAGGTGTGAGTAAGTGAAAGAATGGTTCAACTGACAAGATAAGCAAGGAACAACATCAATCCATTGGGCTATGGAATCATAAAAGGATTTAATTGTATAGCAAGTTTCAAGAGTGGTCCATGGGGCAAGTCATCTATGTCAAAGGATCTCTTTAAGTTGATTTTATGGAATGAAATAGTAAGAGTGTTGTGAAGGAAGAAAACACACAAGAAAAACAAAGAGCAACCTAAGATCAGGTAAGTACTTTTAAACTAGCCTGATTTTGATATACTTTCAAGAGAAAACATTAAAAACAAAGAATAGCTTAAGATCAAGTAAAGACTTTTAACTTAGCCTGATTTCAGCATATTCTCAAAGGAAAACATTCATGATAAACATAAAAATAGTCTAAGATCAGGTTAGTACTTTTAAACTAGCCTGCTTTTTACATACTCTTAAGGGAACTTTTGAAAGCAACTGTTGGAGATAAACTAGAGGACAGGGCTAACCATAAACTTCTCTAGCTCAACTTTAATAAGCAGACTTTTCAAGACCATTCAAAGACAATATCTCAAGTTGTTCTCAGGAAACATGGGCTTACCAACACTTCACTGGTTATACTCTATTGAATTACATTCAAAACACATTTAGAAGAAAACATAGAGGATAATGATTTATCAATGAGATTTAGGGTACTTCAGAAGTAAATCCTAATCTATATTTGTTGTTATTTATCAGAGAAAAGTGGACAAAATGAAAACACAAATAAAATAACAATTACAGTGAGAATAACATCCCCATTAACATAGACCAGGATCCCATAAATCAGCGATTGTATTTGATGTTCAAACCAGTTACAATATTCAAGTCCAGTGGGTCCTTACAGCGTCAAACTTCTCATCTCAGCTTATTTTTCTTCAATTACACAATAGAGCTACAACAGCCTCAAAAGCTATTTACATTCAACAAGTATCCAAAGACCAACCTGTATATTGTCTTCTAAAGAAGTATTTGTAGAAGAATGAGGAGGTGGAGTGAAAGAAAGGTCTATCTGTTCAATTAATGCAGAGTAAGTGCTTCTCAACCTTTGAAGGGCCAAGTGGAGAATTTTTCAAATGTTTTAACTCTACTAATTGATTATTACATTAAATTTCATCATCTTTAGTCACTTTTGTTGACGTTGGGGGCTTTTGGTAGGCTGGCAATTAATTCTGACCTGTCTTTAGAAATATCTCTGACTATGTAATTAATATGCATCCTTTTTAGGTGAAATCAACTGGTAGGTGGCATTTTGAGGAGTAATTGCCTCAATTGATGTGGCATTTGGAGGCTCCTCTTTGTTGATCTGTCAGCTTTAGTGGATTTAAATGCTGATCTGCCTGTTGTTTATCTTTTAAACATTTTTCTGCTCTATTCACTGTGTATTTATCATTGTAAATCATTGGTTAAGACTTTTAATCCTTGGTATTTTGGCTTTAACCTTTATCTTTAATCATCACTGTCTTTTGTCCTTTTCAATTGAATTAGGCTTTAATCCTCTACTTATTCATTGTTTTAACAACCTTAATCATTAATTAAGCCTTCCTCATTGTCTTTCTTTGTTCCTGTTAAAACAACTGCTCTTATCCATTTAACTTTAATTTTTGGTTTGAAAGGCCAATCTTTGCTTTTTCAAATTTAATATTCGATCAAACCCTTTGGTCTTCTGCCTTCATTTCTTCATCATTTCTTCTGGCTGATTATTTTTAATCTTCTAATCTTCATTTCAGATTTAATCTCAGTTTTCTTCCTTCGGTCTTCACTATTTCTCGCTTTTGTTTGTCTACAGGTTTTGAAGTTGAATATTGGTGTGAAAAAATGAAGGTGGTTTCAGAAAACCACCAGCAGTTTTTGCACAGTGTTTAAGTGGTTTGTGGTTTTGCGCATATTGAACATGATACGGTACATCGCTTGTCGCGTGTCCATATGGAAACTGTTGGTTTCGTGTGGATTTGGATTGTTAAACCCCGGAGGTGAAACGAACGCGAAGTTGAATCTGCGCCGTCAGATCTCAAGGTGTGAGATCAACGGCACAGGTGGAGCCCGAAAGCTAGGGTGCAACTTCAACGGATGGGAGTGGGATACAGGTGGCGGGCAGAGATTGGTTGAGGCTTTGTGTAGTGGATGGTGGGCCATATGCTGGTGTAAGCAAATTTTTTTGGTAGTGGCAATGTTTATAATGCGGAAAATGTGATAAGAAACGGAGAAAGGGGGCTAATGAAGCGAGGAGGAGGAAATGGAAGGGGCTACATATTAGGAAAAAGGTGTGGTCTTATGGGAGAACACAGAACCGGGGCCAAGGGAAAAGGGGCTAGGAGAGAAAATTTTAAGCGCCCGGTTGTGGGGCTTGGGCTACATGGAGAAAAGGGCCAAGGTTTTAAGCCCTAAGGGGCTTAAAGCCTATTTGTTAATAAAAAGCGGAATAAGTTGGTTTTTATATGTTTTTAAGGGTTTTTGAAGGTTTTTCCAAGTTATGATAGAGTGAAAAAGAAGGATTTCAAACCATTAAAAAGGGATTTCTGGTTTAAAAGGATTTTTAAGGGAATGGAGGGTAAATGAAAGGGGAAAAAGGGTTTTTTAGAAAGAAATGAGGATAAGAAAAAAGGGAAAAATGAGTGATATGGAGGGGTGAAATGATGTAAATGGGACCTTTAGGAAACAATTTTTCTCTTTGGGAACAACAGGAGTTTTCCGGTGGATTTTTTGAAGGGAACAACATACTTTTGAAGGGAACAACACTTAAGGAACAATACTGCTAAGGAACAAAAGACTTCAAGAATGAGTAATTTTCTATGAAAATAATCTCTTGAAGGCTCTAGACCTGCTTTTAGGCATCATTTGCTGTGACAAAATTTACTGATGGCTAACAATGCCTCCACTTTGGGATGAAAGCTCCTTGGAGGTGTCAAGAAATTTTAGAAATTGATCTTTGGGATGAAAACCTGTGCCTTTTTCCATTGAAAACCTAATTCTTCTTTGATCATGCTGCTTTAAAAGATGATCAATATTTCATATCAGCAAACAAATTTCCCCCAAACATTCTACCTACACAACCTACTTTCCTAACATTTTTTCTTCATAAGGTGCACTTGGACTTCAAAACCTTAAACGTCAACATTTTATTCTTTTGAAAACAGGAAAAAACTAATCTAAATCTACCCTTATTCCTTCCATGAGTTTAGATTAGACTGTTGAACTCATAAATTCTCTACCTAAGCTACTATCTACCAAGATTAGATTGTCTTACAGATTTTATTCTCTATTTTCGTAAACATAAATTTAAACACAGTCAAATAAGGATTAGATTGTCTGATTTTCCATGGTGTCTATGGCATAAAAACAAGTTGCACATAGATTGAAATTTGCAGAAAAATAAAGCAAAAATGTGAAGGCTTAAGATCTGAAAAATAAAAGACATCCTTCATTCTTTCTTTAGCTCTGATTTTGATCTTTTCAAAGTTGTCTTCTTCTTTTCCCGATTCAGATTTTGAGCATATTAGAACCAATTCTTCATCAAATTAACAGGTTCAGGATTTAGGCTTGTTCGAACCACTGTTTTTCTATCCTAATCTATTCTACTAATGAGCCAAGATTGAACAGTTTGGCAAATCTTCTTCACTAACGTATCAGCAGAAAATTGAAATCTATTTTAGTCATGATTAGGCTGTATGACTAAATAGCAGTGTTCTCTCAAGTAGTGGCATTTAAGCTTGCACAATTTCAGATTTTTCCTTCTTTTTTGGTATGGGGTTGTACCTTTATTCTTTTATTTCTGCCCTCTTTTTCTCTTTTTCTATTGTTTTTGTATTTTCTTTTTTGAAATTAAAAAGGAGTGTTATATACAATGAAATGAAAATTTTGAAAGAAAAGAATATCAGTTAACAAAAATAGTGTTTGAGCATCCTGCCATTGACAGGACCTCCAAAGTATTCAACTCCATCCAATTCTTCTATAAAGAAGGCATTGTTTCCGATGGTAGATTGAATGAGATAAGGGCCTTTCCACAAATTGTCAAATTTTCCATGTTTTCCCTTATCTTCTCTTCTTGAAACTCATTTCAAAAATTTATCACCAACCTTGAAATCACTTTCCTTGGTCCTTTTGTCAAACAACTTCTTGATGTTTTCTTGTAGTTTTTGTGCTCTGATGTATACTTCCTCTCTGGTTTGCTGGAGATGTATAGTCTGGTTTATTCTCCTTGTCACATCATCATCTTCATACTGTACTTTCTGGATCAGCTTCATGACTAGCACTCCTAAACTGGTTGGAAATATTACATCAGTTCCATAAACTAGTTGGTAAGGAGACATCCTAATTGACTTTTTAACTGTCAATATGTCTGCCCATAAAGCATGTACTAACCTATTGTGCCATGATTTCTTGTTGTCTTCCAGCAACTTTTTGATTATGTTCACCAATAATTTATTTGAGGATTCTGCAAGCTCATTACCTTGAGGGTAGTAAGTTGTAGAATGACCCAATATAATCTGATACTTATCACAGAATTATACCATCTTTTTAGACCCAAATGCAATAGCATTGTCAGTTATGATCTTTCTAGGACAACCAAATCTGGAAAGTATATGGTTTTCAAGGAATGAAATGATAACCGAGTCTGTGGCATTTCTAGAGGGGATGGCTTCTATCCACTTGGTAAAATATTCTGTTGCTATAAGGATCCATCTATGTTGGGCAGATGAGGGAGGATGGATTTCCCCATTGAAGTCTAGACCCCAGTGCTAAAAAGGGGCTTCAACAGTGATTAGTTGTAGAGGTAAGGGAAGCAGATTTCTTTTGCCTTCAAATATTTGGCATTTGTGACAGGAAATAATCATCTTATGAACATATTGAAAGATGGTGGGCCAGTAATAGCCAGCTCTAAGGATTTGTTAGCAGTTTATTTCCAGTAGAGATGGCCCCCACATTCTCCTTCATGAAACTCTTGATTGATCTTATCTACATCATTCTTAGGCAAACATTCAAGCAATAATCCACTAGATTTTTTCCAATATAAATATTTATTCAAAATGCAGTAATTTACAACTTTCAACTTTAAGAACCTTGCCTTTGTTTTAGAAAAACTAGGGGGGACATTAAGATTGAGAAAAACATATAAAATGTCAACATACCAAATGAATTCAGAAAATGATCTTCAATAATTGGAGTTGAAAACTCCTCCTATTCATCTAATGCATTAAACATGTTTATATCAAGAGCTTGAAAGTTGGATTCAGCCATAAGTTTTTCTAGTCCTTGACCTTTTATGAGCTTAGTGGGCTTGATCTCTAAATAATATTCTAGAATTACAACAATCCACTTTCCTATTTTGCAATCTGGATCTTGGGTCAATATGTCTTTTACAACTGAATGAGGCACAAATGCTAAGATGTGAGAATGTAAAATGTAAACTCTGAAGTATTTTAAGGCTTTGACTAAGGCAAAGGCTTTTTTTTCCATTATGTTATACTTTAGAGGTGCATCTCTCAATGCCTTGCTGAAAAATGCAATGGGTTGCTCTTGTCCATTTAAGTTCTTCTGTAATAGGACAACAGCTACTGTGTGTTCTGATGCAAATGAAAAAATGAAGAAATCCTTTGAAAAATCAGGACTGATAAGAACTAGTGTTTTGGTGAGTGCTTTTTTTACCAGTTCAAATGATTTCTTTGCTTCTAAGGTCCATTTCAATACTTCTTCTTTTTTAAGCATGTTTGTTATGTTTCTAAGGAGTTCAGCTAGATTGGGTATGAACCTTCTCAAGAAATTAATATTTCCAATGAAAGATTGAAGTTCCTTGATGTTTTTGGGATGTCTGATTTGCAATATGCCATCAATCCTCTTTGGGTCTATTCTTATTCCTTCTTCTGATATGATATGCCCAAGAAGTTTTCCTTCTTGGAGACCAAACAATTTTTTCTTTGGATTCAAAGATAACCCAAATCTTCTGCATTTCTCAAATACTTTTCTCAAGTGTATTAGGTGTTCTTCATCTGTTTTAGAATAAACAGTTATATCATCAAGGTAAATCACAATGAAGTAACCTATTTCTTTTGAGAATGCTATATCCATGGCTCTCTGAAATGTGGCACCAGCATTCATTAGATCAAAGGGCATTTTCAAATATATGAAATTACCCCAAGGTGTAGTAAAGGATGTTTTAAGTTGATTATCAGGATGTACCAGAATTTGATTGTAACCTGAGAAGCCATCTAGCAAAGATATTCTTTTAGAACCAACTACCTTTTGTAAGATATGATCCATTTTGGGCAAAGGATAGTTGTCCTTTAATGAGGCTTTGTTTAAATTTCTAAAATCAATGCAAAACCTTATCTCTCATGTTTTCTTCCTAATTGATACAATATTAGACACCCACTTTGAGTATCTAACAGGGACTATAATTCCAACATCATACATTTTTATAATTTCTTTCTCTACCAGAGGTAATTGAACAGGGTTGATTCTGCACAATTTTTTCTTAAGAGGTTTCTGGTTCTCTTTGAGGGGTATCTTATGCCGAATTATTTCTATATCATATGATTTCAAAACTTCATAACTCCATGCAAATACATCAGAAAATTATTTAAACAACTCAATGTATTTCAATTTGATATGAGCTGGTAGTGTTTTAGATAGTTTGATCATTTTGGGCTTTTCCTCACTGTCTATGTTGCATTCTTCCACTTCAGATTCTATGGGTTCCAATTTTGGCTTCTTGGCCACATCATTCAAGTCAAACAATTATTCTAAAGAGACCAATCCTTTTGGAAAGCTTTGGTATTTAGATTGCAGCACTTCTAAGTCTTCATTTTCTAACTCTGTGCCAATTTCTGTTATCTGTTTGGGTTCATAATTTAATATATTTATTTCAGCAATCTCTGGAGACTTTTCTTCTTCAGTAAGTGGGTTTTCTTCAGTAGGACAGTCTTCATCATACTCTGGATTTGAGTGTGGTGTTTCAAATTCATTTTTGGACTGTAGGAAGTCTTCTATTTGTTTATCTCCATCAAAAACTTGCCATTGTTTTTCATTATCTGGGACAACTGGTCTATATTTGACTTGGGTGGTGCATTTCTTGGTTTCATAAGGTGTAAGACAAGTTCTAGCAGCGAAGGCTAATCCATTGGCAAGGAAATTTTGGTTTCTTGGGACAAAGATAAGTTGGAATTCATCAAAAGTTTTTAATAAATCCATGGCATCATCTCTATAGGCTCTAAGTCTGGGATGTTTAGCACTGTATTCCCCATTTACTTGCTTAATTATCAACTCTGAATCTCCATGAACTATTATTATTTTGGCCCCTATTTTTTTCAATAAATGTAGGCCTAAAAGGAGAGCTTCATACTCTACTATATTGTTTGTGCATTGGAAATTTAATCTATAGGAATTCCCCTCAGCATGATTGTTTTCAATGTTGTGTATCCATATGCCTGCTCCTGCATCATTTTTAGTGCAAGACCCATCAAAACTCATGCTCCAAAGAGGATTGTTTTCAGATTTTTCATTTATTTCATTGATGTCCTCTTTGTATTATTCATCATTTTGTTCTGTACAAGGGTCTGCACTATGTTTTTTTGTGGTTTGTTCCTCAATATTTTCTATGTTTTGAGGTTTTGTTCCTTCATTTCCATGATCTGCACTGTTCTTATGACTATTTTGAACCTTAAGACCTGTAATCTGTTTGTTGTAATTTTTTGAATCAGCAAGCTACCTTTTAGTTTCCTCCTTATTTTCCTCTTTATCATTTGCTGCCACTATGTTTGGATGTGTAGTGACCACTACATTGGATGATGTTTCATTGACTAAATCTTGCTCATTAGTAATATCCTAATTTTAAAGAATGAATGAGTCAAGGTCAATGTGTATGGAATAGAGAGGAGAATTCTCTGGTCTTTCTTGGTTACTCACCATGTATTTCATGTGTGTTTCCCTATAAAGTCTTCTATGTTGACTGAATACAGGGATGGTGGCATAATTCATATCCATCTGCATAGTACCTTGCAACTTAGCACCCCATGACCTTGAAAGGAGAATGCCATATTTTGTGGGTATATCAGCCACTACAATGTCCATCACTAAGCTCTTGGCTGGTATTTGAGCTAAGTTAACACACAGATCCTTAATTAGGCCTAGGCATCTCACCCTACTTGAATCAAAGGAATATAAGTCTTTCTAGGGTCTAGTTACCTCTAAGCCTAATCTTTCCATTATTACCTTGGGCATGAGGTTGTGTGATGCTCCAGAATCAAGCATGGAATTATGAAAAATATTATCATGGATGTTCAGACTAATGTAAAATGGAGGGGTAGTTCCTTCTTGAAAATTTCTTTCAATTTTTGGTCCAAAAATGAGCTCTGGGGTATCATCATTTAAGTTAATAGTGTCATGAACATCTTCTATGTTCAAAGCCTTCAAAATATGACCTCTATATACATTTTGAGTGACTAACTCAGTAAGTGGGACATTGATTTTGATTTTAGAAATTTCATTCTCAAGGCTAAAAGGAATCTGGTTTTTCAAAATGTTTAATTCAACTTTGTTAGTCACTCCTTGTTCAGCAAAATCAGCTTGCTGATTTTTAGTATTTACAGCAGTTAAAATGGTTTTTTTAGGAGCATTAGCTGAGATGCTAGTGCTGCTGGGGTTAACACTCTGTTTTTCATTAGCTTGAGTGTTTTTCCCTTTATTTTGATCAGAATTTACAGCCACTTTTTTATGAATTTCTGTTGTCTTTTTGGAAACATTTTCAAGGCTGTTTTTGGCAGATTTATCAGAGGTTTTGTTCCTGGGAGTTTCTTGATTCTTTTTACTTCTCGGGTCATATTGTTTAGGTGATCCTATGATGGTATTTTCAGAGTATTCCTCATCCTAGCACTTTTCTCAATCAGATTTACTTCCACAGCAAGAACTCCCTTCTACATGTCTTCCAAAGTCAAGGGATCTCTTTCTCTTAGCTGATATGCCATTTTAGGATCAAATCCTTCAGAAAATTTGGCCAAAGCTGAGCCTTATGGCGGTTTCAAATCTGGGGGCAGTGCATTATAAACACTATTGAACCTAGTGCAATAATTTTGAACATTTTCCCCAGTGTTTCTTTTGAGGTTGTTGTAATCTGAAAGTATTTGGAGAGGGTTTTTCTGACTTCCCATTTGTTTAGGAATGACTGATGGAGAGCTTGGAGTTCATTAATACTATTAGGGGTTAAGCTTTTGAACCATTTTCTTGCTTCTCCCCATAAACTTTGAGCAAACAATCTGAGTTTAATAGTTTCATCATCTATCTCATTCCTATCAAAGTAGTCATTCATCTTGTCCACATGTTGTGATGTAGTAGTAGCACCAGTGGCATCATATAATGGAATCTTGGACTGGTAGTCTTGTGGTAGATTGACTAAAGGTAAAAGAAGAACTAGAGGAGCATATCGTGTTGCCATGATAGGAGGTTGTGGAAAAAATGGGGGGTTTATAGGTGGAGGATGTAAGATAGGAGGAGGTTGATGAAATGGAGTAGTTTGAACAGTGGGTCTATGGATAACAGAAGTGGATGGACCAGCAAGAGACTGTTGAGCAGATCTAGGATGAGAAAAACCAAAGTTATGAATGAAATGAAGGTCGGGTGGAGTGGTTTCTCTACTACCAGGATGTTCACCAATATGTAGGGGTGAGTGTGGAGACTCAAAGTCTATCTGATCTATATAATCAAGTGACCTAGTTTTGAATGGGTTTCTTAAGTCAACTTGTGTATTTTGCAGAGCTAAGAGATTTTCGGGAACAAAATTAGCTCTATGGATTGGTCTGACAACAGTTGAAGTTTTAGACTTAGGATATTTCCTAAGTATACTTTCTGGATTATCAACTATCTCAAGAGGATTTGGGTCAGGATAGGCTCTAGTATAAATTCTTCTAGAAGCCACTATGTTGTGTTTTCAGACCCAAATGATAAGAAAAGTTTTAACCAAGTATGACAGTCTTTAATAGGCTAACTGATCTTTTAATAAGAGAAATTAATCTTCAAAGTTTCCTTAACTAAGTTTGTATGATGTTATGATAGAATGGGTTTCCCAGTGGAGTCTTTAGGTCAATTTGGAATTGTGGAGTCACCAGGTGGAAATTTTTAGCTTTGGAAGGTAAAAAATTTTATGGTCCACCACCACTGATTGATTTTGAATACCAATCTAGAATGTTTTGGGTTTTCTGAGTTTTTTACAGTCCTGTGGGTTATGAGAGTGTCCTATATCTGTTTCAACACTTAGCTACGATGATGAGACAAACAAAGTTTAATCTGTGGCTTACTAGCTGATTTCTTCAAGGTTTGATGAGGGTCTGTTAGAATCCTAAGGATTACTTAGATTGCCACTGATTCAGACAAGTCCTATCATGATCACCAATATGTTTGGTATTGTTTGAAGAAAGCTGATCTTTCTTAAATCAATACTGAGTGTTTTTTTTTAAGGATTTTACTCAGAAAGTCCCTAGTATGGCCGCCACTATGTTAGGTCTTCGTAGTTTTCAAGATTGGCAAGTACAAACGCTGCAAAGCCTACATCAAAACCACTTTGGGATCTGAGGATCTAGCCATCCTAGATTCAGAGAGGGATCTCTCTATATATGTGATTTCAAAGGTATGATCTTTAAGGCTTATGATATGGTTTTAGGCTAGTTATGAAGAACAAGGTTTTTTGTTTGTTTGGTTGGGCAGGATAACATGAAGATGAAGGAATTATATATGAAGGGTGAAGGTGTGAGTAAGTGAAAGAATGGTTCAACTGACAAGATAATCAAGGAACAACATCAATCCATTGGGCTATGGAGTCATAAAAGGTTTAATTGTATAGCAAGTTTCAAGAGTGGTCCATGGGGCAAGTAATCTATGTCAAAGGATCTCTTTAAGTTGATTTTATGGAATGAAATAGTAAGAGTGTTGTGAAGGAAGCAAACACACAAGAAAAACAAAGGGCAGCCTAAGATTAGGTAAGTACTTTTAAACTAGCCTACTTTTGGCATGCAATTAATAGAAAGACACAAAAGTAACCTAAGATCAGGTAAGTACTTTTAACCTAGTCTGCTTTTGATATACTTGCAAGAGAAAACATTAAAAACAAAGAATAGTTTAAGATCAAGTAAAGACTTTTAACTTAGCCTGCTTTCAGCATATTCTCAAAGGAAAATATTCATGATAAACATAAAAATAGTCTAAGATCAGGTTAGTACTTTTAAACTAGCCTGCTTTTGACATACTCTTAAGGGAACTTTTCAAAGCAACTGTTGGAGATAAACTAGAGGACAAGGATAACCATAAACTTCTCTAGCTCAAATTTAATAAGCAGATTTTCAAGAACATTTAAAGACAATATCTCAAGTTTTACTCAGGAAACATGGGATTACAAACACTTCACTGGTTATACTCTATTGAATTATCTTCAAAACACATTTAGAATAAAACATAAAGGATAAAGATTTATCAGTGAGATTTAGGGTACTTTAGAAGTAAATCCTAATTTATATTTGTTGTTATTTATCAGAGAAAAGTGGACAGAATGAAAACACAAAGAAAATAAAAATTACAGTGAGAATAACATCACCATTGACATAGACCAGGATCCCATAAATCAACTATTGTATTTGATGTCCAAACCAGTTACAATATTCAAGTCCAGTGGGTCTTTACAGCTTCAAACTTCTCAACTCAGCTTATCTTTCTTCAATTACACAACAAAGCTACAACAACCTCAAAAGCTATTTACATTCAACAAGTATCCAAAGACCAACCTGTATACTGTCTTCTAGAGAAGTATTTATAGAAGAATGAGGAGGTGGAGTGAAATAAAGGTATATCTATTCAATTAATGCAGAGTAAGTGCTACTCGGCCTTTGAAGGGCCAAATGGAGAAGTTTTCAAATGTTTTAACTCTGCTAATTGATTATTACATTAAAGTTCATCAACTTCAATTACTTTTGTTGACTTTGGGTGCTTTTGATAGGCTGGAAATTAATTCTGTGCTGTCTTTAGAAATATCTCTGACTGTGTAATTATTATGCATCCTTTTTAGGTGAAATCAGCTGGTAGGTGGCATTTTGAGGAGTAATTGCCTCAATTGATGTGGCATTTGGAGGCTCCTCTTTGTTGATCTATCAGCTTTAGTGGCTTTAAACGTTGATCTGCTTGACTGTTTATCTTTTAAACATTTTTCTGCTCTATTCACTGTGTCTTTATCTTTGTAAATAATTGGTTAAGCCTTTTAATCCTTCGTATTTTGGCTTTAACCTTTATCTTTAATCATCACTGTCTCTTTTCCTTTTCAACTGAATTAAGCTTTAATCATCTGCTTCTTCACTGTTTTAACAGCCTTAATCATTAATTAAGCCTTCCTCGTTGTCTTTCTCTGTTCCTGTTAAAATAACTACTCTTATTCATTTAACTTTAATTTTTGGTTTGAAAGGCTAATCTCTGGTTTATCAAATTTAATATTCGATCAAACCCTTTGGTCTTCTGCCTTCATTTCTTCTAGCTGACTGTGTTTGATCTTCTAATCTTCATTTCAGCTTTAATCTCGGTTTTCTTCCTTCGATCTTAGTATTTCTCGCTTATGTTTGTCTGCAGGTGTCTTCTTGGTGTGCTGGGGGGTTTATTTGTTTTACCGACATTCATAAATCATTGGCACAACACTTGAAAACCACGTAAATCCCCTTTTTGCATTTTAAACCCCAATATCGTCATCCTGGAGGGTTTCCACCACTGTTCTGGTTGTGGAGGACCTTTTAACGCTTAGGCTGCCTTTAAAACCTGCAAAATAGACCCATAACCATTATATAAAACCTGCGAGGGAGGTTTCACTACTTACAGAAGCTGTGTGGGGGCAGAGGAGCTGGGAAGAAGCAGAGATGCAAGCGGAGGAGGAAATTCTATGGTGGAGAAACTTAAAATAGGGTTTGAAGTTGAATATTAGCGCGAAAAAACGAAGGTGGTTTCAAAAAATCACCGGAAGTTTTCGTGCATTGTTTATGTGGTTTGTGGTTTCGCGCAGATTGAACGCGATACAGTATATCGCTTGCCATGTGTCCATATGGAAACCGCTGGTTTCGCGTGGATTTGGGTTGTTAAACCCCGGAGGAAAAATGAACACGAAGTTGAATCTACGCCGTCAGATCTCAAGGCGTGAGATCAACAGCGCAGGTGGAGCCCGAAAGCTGGGGTGCAACTTCGGCGGATGGGAGTGGGATATAGGTGGTGGGTGGAGATTGGTTGAGGCTTTGTGTAGTGTATGGTGGGCCATATGCTGGCATAAGCAAATTTGTTTAGTAGTGGCGGTGTTTATAACGTGGAAAATGTGATAAGAAACGGAGGAAGGGGGCTAATGAAGCAAGGAGGAGGAAAGGGAAGGAGCTAGAGATTAGGAAAAGGGCACAGTCTTATGGGAGAACAAAGAACCGGGGCCAAGGGAAAAGGGGCTGGGAGATAAAATTTTAAGCGCCCGGTTGCGGGGCTTGGGCTATATGGAGAAAAGGGCCAAGGTTTTAAGCCCTAAGGGGATTAAAGCCTGATTGTTAATAAAAAGTGGAATAAGTGGGGTTTTATATGTTTTTAAGTGGTTTTGAAGGTTTTTCCAAGTTCTGATAGAGTGAAAAAGAAGGGTTTGAAAACATTAAAAAGGCATTTCATGGTTTAAAAGGATTTTTAAGGGAATGGAGGGTAAATGAAAGGGGAAAAAGGGGTTTTTAGAAAGAAATGAGGATAAGAAAAAAGGGAAAAATGAGTGCTATGGGGGGGTGAAATTATGTAAATGGGACCTTTAGGAAACAATTTTTTCTCTTTGGGAACAACAATAGTTTTTTATTGGATTTTTTGAAGGGAACAACAAGCTTTTGAAGGGAACACCACTTAAGGAACATCATTGCTAAGGAACAACATGTTTACGTAACAGCACTAAGGAACAACACTGTTAGGGAACAACGCTAAGGAACAACAGACTTCAAGAATGAGTAATTTTCTATGAAAATAATCTCCTGAAGGCTCTAGACCTTCTTTTAGCCATCATTTGCTGTGACAAAATTTACTGATGGCTAACAAGTTCTTAGCTCTGGTCAATTGGCCTTTTACGTTATCCAATACTCCTTCACACCAGTTGAAGATGGTGCCTCTGTAGCATTCAACCGTTGTTTGCATCTGGGCTTTAGTAGCCATGTGTGGAGTTGCACTCCCACACAATCTAGCCACTGTGAACGCAACCACTTTGAGTTCAAGATGGATAATGGTTTTTATATCAATGCGGTTGTCTTTTGGATCGGCCTCTTCATTACAAAATTCTTGTTGGTAGCTAGCTATAGACTGGCCACCTTTCCTAGCCCCAAAGAAGGAAATAGGTTCTCCTCTTTTGGACAAACCTGTAAGGAAGTATATATCCTCCAGCTAAATTTCGAGCCGATGATCACCGATAATGAAACATTGTTCTTGAACATCCAACCTGTTCACCAACCATGTCAAGAGCTCTACTTGAGCCCTCATGCCCTATTTTTCGCAGTATTTGTATAATCCACAGTTTTTCAAAACACGCATTATGGGTAAACTTCCCATAGCTGCCTCATCTACTGCCTCATGTTCACATTCTCTCCATTCAAGCATTGTGGATACTCTACAATAAACACTTTGAAATATTAGATCCAATTAGAATGGAAAAATTTGGCTTAATTTGAGAGAAAACATATTTTTATTCTATTCACGGCACCTCCGCACTTTTTGCATTAAGATAGTGCGAGCTATCGCACGGGTTGTACACGAAAAGTGCGGGACCCCGATAATTTTCCTTTGGAAAATTATCGGAGTCCACAGATATTGTGTGTTTTACCTGCGGTACCTTGAGAGCGATTTTTTGAACCTATTTTTCTCTTAAAAAATGGTTCTAAAGCCTAAAAAGAGAATGTAAACGGACAAAAATGAAGATAAATGAATTGTGGATTACCTAGAGTTGACAGTTTTGGATTTGGACGGTCGGTTCTTCTGATATCTCCTTCAGAAATTTTTCTACCAAAAGCTCTCAACTCTCACTCTGGATGAAAATGGTAAAAATGAATTGGTTAAACCACTTTTTATAAGATTTTTTGAATAAATAAAATAATATTTTGCTTATTTTCCACTTTGAAAGGTTGCTTTTCAAATAATTTTTACTTATGTAAAGCAGGTATGTTTAATTTTTTGGGTTTTTTGTGCAAAATACAGGATTTTTGGGTGAAATAATCATTTTGGCAAATGAGTATGCTTTTTGTCACTTTTTCGAACTCATTACAATTTACAAAAAAAGCGACATTATATGAGTACATTTTTTCGAACTTGTTAAAACTTACTGAAAAAGTGAAACCATGGAGTCCTCTTTTAAGCCCTTTTCAGACTCTCTAAACATGAAAAGATTGCAGAGTACTTGACTATTTGAACTCATTAAAGGAAATGAACAGTCGTCCCTTCAGTATAAGTTTACCCCTTTTCTAGACTGAAATGGACTATTTACGAAAAAGGTATACATTGACTAATCATGGTCAATAGAGTTCTCTCCTGCATTATTTTATCCTTTTTCAGGCTTGAGAGACTAAATTTATGAAAAAGCCCACCCATGGATTTTTCTTAAGTTTTTCTTTTGACTCCCTAAAATTGAAAAACACCGAGTTTCACCAATATTGGACTCGTTAAAAATTAATAGTAAAGGACCTGTCAATTATAAACAGGAATGAACCACTCCTTCTTAGGGTTCGATTTTAATACCAAGTTGGACTCATCTGAAGGATGAGCTTATATAACAAGAAAATGTTATCCTCCTCAAGCTTGTCAAAAATAAAGAGGTACTTGCCAGAAATGGTGGGGGAAAAGAGAGAAAATGAATCCAGTTATCACACTTTGTTTTAAAAAGTTTTATACCACTCTTGAGCACGACACTTTTATCACATTCATGTCTGGGTTGGGAAAATACTTTGACCAAACAGTTAATCAAACCACATTGAAAGACTTCAGCCAGTTTCTGGGTATTAGCTTTAGGTCAATTGTCACCATCTGCAGTGTCTTTATGTGTTCAAGTGATTAGTTTAATAAAGCGTTCATTGCAAACATTTGTCTCCATTCCCATTGACTATCCCTAAGTCAGTCCTTGCTAAAAATTTCTTCAAAACTTGACCTAATGGTTTCACTTCGTGGGATTTCCTTCGACGACAGGTTGCATCATTGACCTTTGATCGAATGATTCTGTGAAATGTTCGACTTTATATCACAAATTTACATTTCATGGATTGTACTGAGTACTTTGAGAACCATTGTCATTATTGGTGGTTTCTCTCACACTTGTTAACCATTCACATCATTGACTGGTAATTAAACGTTTTCTACTATGTTCGACTTCGACACAATCATTCACATGGATAGAATCATATAAGTTCGAGAAGCATAAATCAAGACCGTGGATCTAGTTTCTACCATCCAGGCTGCGAGGAATTTTATTATTCATACAGTAGACTACTTCAAAACAGATGGTTGTGTCCATACTATGTCTACTCTTCATGTAATTCTAAAATCATTTATGTATCAAAACATGTAGTTAGTTTTGATCTGAGTATGGGAATGCCTACCTCAGTGATGATATACATACATACATACATACATATATATATATATATATATTCATTGAATTTTTTTTCAGGGTTTCAACCGGTGTGCCTGCAGCCTGATCCTCAGAATGATAAAGCACTTCACTCTTCAGAATTCTTTAGAACTCCTCAGAATTCGCACTTTAGGGGGAAATCTGTTACACTAAAATTTGTCACCATGAAATTTAGCTGTCTATATGGGTTCATCATTACCTATTTATTGCTCCCTCAGAAGTCTAAAAACATAAATTTCCCCAAATCAAGTCTTGGAACTGGAAGAAGCTCTTAAAAATACTAAAAAGCCTACTCCCGCACTTTTCCTAGTCATTCCCTGCAGTACCACAACTAATTGCTATAAAAACTATGGTACATCCCACACATAAAGCTCATTAAAACTGCGGACCTCCGTAAAAGGTAAAATAAAGAGAAAATTAAGTTCTAGAACCCCAGTTGGTCGAATATTGTCCCAGCTGGGGCCTTCTAGAAGCGTTATTTGGTCGAGCTTCACCCCTTCCATTCATGAACCTTCATCCCTTCATAAATGGAGCTATCCCTTGGTTTTTGGAGCTAAAATCCAAAAATGAGAGGGGTTTATCCCTTCCTTTTTGGAGTTGAAACTACCTCCCTTCAGCTATAAATTGAGACCAAGTTTCAGTCTCAAGGGTACTTTTTGATGCTTAGTAGTTGATACTTTTTTCTTAGCTTGTAGAAGAGAATTGCTGAAGAAATTATACTCTCCACATTTGGCATCAATGGCATGAGAGAGATTAGATACTCATGGCCATAGTCTTATGTTGATTCAGAGAGTTGGAGTCTTGTCAAACTGAGGAAAGTGGTTGTTCGAGACCCTGGAAGAACTTGTACAAACATCAAGGCATCAAGGTTGTTAGGTTTCTTCTTTTATTTAAAGTTAATACAAATGAATTGTATTTTCTCATTGAATTGTTCATCTATCTTTTGAATGATTTAATTATTAGATTCCTTAATCACTAAGATAGATTATTGCTTTCAAATTATCATATTTTGTAGATTCTTTTGATCTGGTTTGCTTGTCTTTGATTGCAGATCTTATATGCTGGATCGATAACTTTTGGAGTGACTGGATTGAAGACCGAAAAAGCATCAGACTTCAGGTAGGAGTATCTATTTGTAGTTAATGAGAAATTCTTAAGCAAAGTAGTCTAGAGAAAACGGTCCACATCTATCTGTTTGTTTCTATATATCCTTAGGATACTAGGGAGATCGCTCTTGTCCGCAAGAGGGATTTTTTCGTGCAACAGAGACCACTATGTTTTCTGCTCCACTTTCAGGAACTAAATAATTTTTGCACCCATCAATAATAGTGCTACCTAGAATCTTGTACAAAGTTCCAATCCGAACTCCCCGCATCAATACTATTTATCCCTAAACCATCTTGTGAGTATCTTTCTCGAACATTGTTTTTACAACTTCATCATCCATATTGCTTACAAAAATAAGATTTCTAGCCAATGCAGGAATATGCAAAACACTAGGAAGTTTCCTAATCCTTCCACCTTGCAAATTCAATTTGAATTTTCTATGTTCGATGATTATGGCTTTCCTGTCATCCCCTAAGAAGACATCACCACCATCATATTTACCGTACTTGTAGAACCACTCCCTATGTTGAGTGAAGTGAAAGGATGCACCTAAGTCAATCAACCATGGCTCATGATCTATATGTGTAGTTGAAGTAGAAGCCAAGTACACATCCCCACCTTCATCTGAGGTGGTTTTCACCTCTACAAAAGGAGAATCGTCAGATACCTTTCCTTTCTTAGGAGCCTTAGATCTACAGTCATTTTTGTAGTGTCCTTCCTTTTCACATTTCTAGCACACCTTTATAGGTTTTCCTGGAGATTTAGATCTCCCTCTAGATTTATATATCCCACTCAAGGAATTATTTTTGTTTCTGTTCTGGGACCATCCTCGTATAGACAAGGCATATTCATTCTGGCTCTCCATATGTTTCTGTCTCATCTCCTCCAAAAACAAGGATGAGACTATTTCATCAAACTTCAAGATAGTTGTATTGCTACCTATTGCAACAACTATACTATCCCACAAATCTAGTATAGAACATAGTAAAATTATGCACTTATCTTCGTCTAAATTTTTTATATGAATAGATAAAAATTGGCTTACCATAGTATTAAAGACGCTCAAATGCTCTGTCACCGAGTCTCCATCCTCCATCCTTAGGTTATACATCTTTTTCCGTGGGAAAAATTTGTTCATCAGAGTCTTAGATTGGTACAAAGTCCCTAACTTGACCCACACATCCTTCATTGTAGCTTCCCCTAATACACTGAACAATATTGAATATGAGATACACAATCATATTGTTCTCTTTTCCTTCCGATCCAACTTTCCCCAATATTCTACTGACATTTATGTTGGTTTAATACCTTGATCTACCATGATCCACTAATATTTATCCATCAACAAATCCTTAATATTGAGCTTCTATAACTCAAAACTTTGTCCATTGAATTTATCGATCTCTATATTTCCACTGTTCTCCATCTTCTTTCACCACAAGAATCGATCCTACAGATCTCCCACTGAACAGGGTCTACCACAGGCCCAAGAAAAACCCTCAGTAGAAAAGGTGCCCCCTTGAAGCCGAAACAACTTTGATACCAAATGTAGGTTTTGAAACTGTATAGAAATTATCTGCAAATTAATTCTTAAAAATAAAAAATAAAAAATGGTGATAACATAAAACATAAAACAAATATATAGAGATATTTTCCCTTGGATCCAAAAACAGGGTCTACCAGATTGATTTTTCATTATATTCCTTTTAATGTTAGAATACATATATATACATGCCAAAGAATTCATAAACCCAAATCCACTAACCCAGGATTATAACATAACCGTAGTTCCCTTGACCAGATCTACAAAATAACATGGGCAGAAAACCATCATGCCCAAAACCAAGTGCAAAATCCATGCACAAAACCATGGGTAGGTTTTCCCACTGTCTTTGGGTTCGCCCCCCATCCTTGGCTCCACCCAAATATGATTGGGTCTGCATAATGTTGGCAATATGTTTCTTGTGTTCTATAATATTAAATTGATTGTCCTTGATGGCAACTCTCTGGCAAAGGACGAAGAAACTATCTGTATGAAGATATCAGCAGTCTCTCAGAATTTTTTTGTAGCAGATTGGTTATTTTTAATATGTCACAATGTATACGCGGGTTTGTAAAGGCCAAGTCGCGTATGCATGTGGAGAAGTACGTCCCAAGTCGCGTATGCCTGTTTGTGCTCCAAAATTATAATACCAGGGGTCTTTACCATGGTATTAGCCCACAATATTGAGTGTTGTATTATCTATTTGATCCTGTCCAGGATTACCATCAGCAGTTGAGTGGTTTTGACTCATGGTATTGGTAAAAGCTAAATCTATATAAGGAGAAGAAGATCATAGTGCAAGGTGTGCATGAGTAAGGGTTGTTAATGAATAAATTTCTCTAAGGAATATATGCATGGATGAACTCTGTTTTTAATCGATAGATCTGAATCTATGATGCACCCATCGATATAATTATGGTTCAAGATCTCTAGATCTGAAGATGATGAAGCTCTAGTATAATCTACTAAATAAATGATGAAGAACTGGCGCAAGTCTGCTGAAGAAAATGAAGAAATCTAGGTAAGTTTTATAGATCTGGTCTATTCTACAAAATTTACTTTTACAGATCTATACGCTAGTTGGTCTCAGTTTAAGCGCGTATATACGCAGGTTTGCTTCATGAAAAGCATGTATGGTCTTTAGGGTTTTCTAAAGCTTATTGCAGATGTTACTACTGTGATTCCTTATTTTTGTCTGTTGTCTGTACAAAGTCTTCTTGAAGTTCTAAGTTGTTTGAATACTGAGTATGTTCCTAAGTTGATCATGAACAAATCTAATCAATGATTGAGAAAACATGATTAAGGCTGATTGACTATCTAAAGGTTCTGCACTACTGAGAAAATATATGACTGAAAGCCTTAGATTTTAATCTGAGTCTGATCACATTCTGAAGGATAGTATACACAGAAGTATATGCGGGTTGGTATAAAGAAAAGCATGTATACACGAAGCTTTAACAAAGCGAAGTAGTGTATTCATCCCAAGTTATGAAAACAATATGCACTGAGGCATACGTAGGTTGGTGTGCTGGAAAGCGCATATGTACGCGGCTTCAGTGAAGCAAATTAGCGCATGCTATTTGAATTAATGACTGTTCAGGTTTTTGTATCTGCATATCTATTCTGAAGTCATGGTTATTTCTGAAGTTCTGGTTACAGTGTTTTCACTATTCTAATTGAAATATTGGGCAAAGTTTATGATTTTTGATAAAGGGTTGTGTTGATGCTGTTTGATGAAACGTGGTCTGTAGTGGGTCAGAGGGTTGAAGCCTTCAGTATGGAAGTAGAAGCTTCATGCCAGTAGAAGCTAGTGTTATGTTCAGGGGGTTGAATCTCCCTTCCAAGAGTGGCTTGTAAATGACAAGAAAGGGGGTTGAAGCTCCCTTCCAGTAACAGCTAGAAAATGAGTGAAGGTTGCAGCCTTCTGCAGGTAGAAGCCTGCATACTAATATGAGTCTGCATCAATATAATGTTGTAAACAATTTTCCATATAATAAATATTGAAGACAGAGACGATAACAACGGTGGTTTTCTCCTGAATTGGGTTTCCACCTTAAATATTGGTGTTCTTGTGTGTTCCACTTGTGTGATGTATTATACCGCTGTTACTGGACATATTTACTGATTATCTAACCTGATGCATAACTGTTAAATCTGATTTAAATACTATTTCTGAGAATTTTTCTAAACTAGAATTTTATATCGGTATACGCTAGTTCCTTTCAGCATATCAGCGTGTATACGCAAGTTTAGTTCATAAAAGTCGCGTATGGAATTCTGCAAAAGAAAAGGTTAAATTTATAGATATGAGCTCTAAATACTGATTCACCCCGTTGTTACACTAAAATTTGTCACCATGACATTTTAGTACTCCCTTAGAAGTCTACAACATAAAAGTTCCTAAAATCAAGCCTTGAAATTGAGAGAAAAGCTCATTAAAGTCTTAAAAACACTTGTACCGCACTTTATCTTAACATTTCCTGCGGTCTCGCATCTTTTTGCTCTAAATAATGTGGAGCTAAACACACTTTTTCTTCATTAAGGGTGCGGACCCCTGTAAAAGGTAAAGTAAAGGCAGAAAGTAACATTTAGAAGCCCAGCAGTCAAATTTGGAAGCTTCTAGAAGAAATTATCCAGTCGAAGGTTCGCTCCTATCATGTATGTTCAGTCCTCCATTATGGGAGCCTACCCCTTGATTTATGGAGCTCAATCCCTTCAAAAGAGCATTCTATCCCCTCTTATGTGGAGCTATAACCTCCTCTCTTTTCCTATAAATTGAATCCATAGTGCAGCTTCAAAGTTAGTTAGACTTTGAGAATTTTTGAGGAGAAATGTTGTAGAAACTCAGACTCTCTTAATTGATCATTATATGGGAATGATTACACACCCATGTGCATTTTAGCTGAGAGAGTGCAAAGCTTGTCAGAGTAAAGGAAACGCCTATTCCGGACCCTAGGAAGGCCTGTACGACATCAAGGCGGACACGATTGTAAGGCCCATGTGCATTTTAGCTAAGAGAGTGCAAAGCTTGTCAGAGTAAAGGAAACACCTGTTTCGGACCCTAGGAAGGCCTGTACGACATCAAGGCGGACATGGTTGTAAGGCTCTTTCTTTATCAGGATAATACAAATGAATCATGTTTTCTCAATGAGTTTTTTAACTAAGTAGCTTATTTATTATGTTTAATCAATGAGTTATTTACTTAATTAGCTTGTTTCTTGAATTCCTTGATCATCTTGATAGATATATGATTCATGAATGATTTTTTACTATACAGGTGCTATTGATTTTTTTCATGTTTGTGATTGCAGATCTTTGACAACAACTCCTTCAAGAAATTGGAAAGAAGATCAGCGTTGGACTACAGGTAAGTCTCCAAAAACCCCTATTATAGTTAATTCTGAATCAAACATTATCTAGAGAAAATAGTTTTTGTTTGTCTTTTTGTTGCTAGCTATCTGTAGGACACTTGGGAGGTCTATCTTGTCAGCAAGAATGACTTATCCATCCAACAAAATGGCGACTCCGCTGGGTAATGGATTTTGAACTTTGTTTTCTTTTACTTTTGACTGGTGAATTTATTTTTCTGATTTTGACTAGTTTATACTGGCTTGGGTAGTTTATCCCTGTAAAATCCCTGAGAAATGTTTTAGAGTTTTTATTTTTCTTTTAGTTTTCTGGTATTCGCACTTTTCTTTTAGAAACAGTGCAGGCATCTTCGCTTCTTTCTTGTATAAACAATGCGGGACCGCACCTGTTTACGTTGAAACCTGTGGACCCTATGAAAATTTTTGGAATACCTTAAAATCCTCTTTTCTAGATAAGTTTGTTAGATTCTCATTGTTCACCTAGACTTGTATCTTCTATCAGAAAGCTTTGGTTAAGAGTTTATTTCAACGTTTTTAAAGTTTTGAATGATTTTCTAAAATATTTGCATGTTATAGTGTTTTTTCTTTTTTCTTTATCCCACTCAAAGATTAGAAACCTTGGTATACCTTTAGATCAATGGTATTTCCTTGCTTTCTTGCTGAGTTTGACATCATAGCAGAAATTGTTTTATGAGATTTAGATCCCATTTTCTCATTTGAAAATCTTTAAAAAACTTTTTTCATAAGTTTGGAATTTCACTTAAAAACAAAAACCATAATTGGATGTTTTTTGAGTTCTTGTTGATCCAAGCAAAGAATTTATTAGTTAGATAACAAGCTAAGTAAAACATCCTCAAAATATTTAAAGTTTTAATTCAGATTTAGTATTTAGAATTTTTAGATCTCAAAATTAGTGTTTTTAGTTTTGAGTGTTATTTCTAGAAATTGTAGTGTTCTTTTGAAGAAAAAATTTGTTTGTAGTTTCGATCTTGAATGATAAAGGGATTTCATATTGAGCAATAGATCATTTTGAGTTCTCATGAAATTAGATTTCTTTTCATTTATTCTGGTTTGAAGGAAAGAATTTTTCTAAAAGATTGCATTTCTCAACTCTTCCTTGAGATAGAATTCATTGAAAGGAAACGAATTGTTTCTCATAATAGATGCATTTTTAGTATGCTTTGAGTCAGGTCACTACATATCATCAGTCTCACTTTCACACCTATTGTCCTAAGAAACAACCTATTAAAATCAATGCTTAAATTAAAATCAATCTAGTAATTTTTATATTTCTAGTGCTCTTTTCACCAATATAGCTTAGGCTAGTGTCCTGGAGTAGGGAGTAATAAACTCTCCAAGAAAATTAAAACAAAAAATTAGTCGATCTTGAGGTAGGAAAAATCCAATAGTCTCTTGTATGCTCTGGGAAGCTCCTCTTAAAGGATTCAAGCACGAGGTCATATTTGAATGAGTGGGATAATCAATTCTATCTCATTGGGAACGATAGCAGATGTGTGCGTATTAGCAATGGTAAACCTCGGATAGACCATTGTCGAGGAGCCTGGGTCACTTTTCAGTATACCTTGGATTATGTCAAGGAGCCTTCAAGGGGATTGATCTTTGTTACTCTGCCCTTGTGCATACGTCGAATCGTAGACTGTTCCCCCAGGTATATTAGTTCCTGTTGGTAACCTTAGTAGCCATAATATTTACGGTTTTTTCCTTAGGTGACGGTAGAGGAAAGATCCCACTGTACCTGGAGCAGACGTCGACTAGACTCACTTGGACTCTCCAGAGGGTTATCTTCACTCGAGATGGTTTAAGTAGAGAAACTTGCACCGGTATGTTTCATTAAGCAGGTTGTCGGGGTAACTATTCCAACCGTCCTTTCTACATTAAAATACTACGATGTTGGATTTCATCATCAACTAGTGTTTTTAGTGTGGGAAGTTACTGTTTGTGTGTAGTTTGATCTCCTATATTTTTAGGTGTGTGATTCATTTGTTTGTTTCCTTAGTGGCTCTAGGAGTTTTCATTGAAATTTTATTTTCTTGCGTGTGATTCATAATTTTTAATTGTGGCTGAATTACCAAGACAATCGTGTAGACTCCAGGGGAAACCCCCTGAGTATACACCAAGCCAACTTGAAGGGCTGCGAGCTCTGGTACCACATAGTGTCAACAGAATTAGATCAATAGAACCAGGAGAATCATCCATAATTATTCAACCTAATTATCAAACTCAAACAACAGAATATATTCAAGAGCTAATTTCAATTTTCGAAGTTGCTGGTATTATTTCTCCTTCCAGTGAATTAGCTGAAGAGCCTAAAATTTCTAAGCCTAAAACTGAACCTGCTGTGTTGGAACCATCTTCAGGATTTGTTACTCCGACTTCTAGTGATCCTGATTCACCTAGGGTAAGACATCACATTACTGAAAATCTTCCTTCTGACCTCATATGTATTGAAGAACTTGTTGGTCCAGACGAAGACGTAACTCTTCCCGAAACCCAAGAAACTTTGAATCTTAGGGAGCGTGAATCACTATTCTACAATCCTTTTAGAACTGACGCTTGCTATTTATCATTGAAAGTTTTTTTTACAAAACGCAGGTCTTACATATTCACCACCCTGAATTCCTTTTTACCCTACACCAAGAGGTTATCATCCTTCATCAGCTATGTCCAGTGAGACATATATTTTTTCCCAATCTCCGGAAACATTTTTATACGATGGTCCGTATGTTCCTTCGGGATACCAGTCGCTCTCTGGTACCTTCTCAGGATTAGCTCCTCAACCAATTGAACAAATGTTATCATCTCGTACAAATGGAACTAAAATTGAAACGTTGAACACAGAACATATTTTTATGATGTCTGGCAATATTCCAAATCCTCAACCTCAAGGAATTTAGTTACTGCCTAGTGGGCAACCTCAACGAAGTCAGTTATCGCTTGGGGGGCAACCTCAAGGTAGTCAGTTACCGCCTGGAGGGCAACCTCAGGGTAATTTTTTACCAGGTCAAACTGTAGGACAATATTACCTACCTGGGGAACAACCTCAAGGTTATCAACCTCAGGGACAATACATACCCCAAGGTCAACCCTAGAGTCAATATATTCCTCAGGGTCCATATCAACCCTAGAGTCAGCTTCTTCCTCAGGGTAAATATCAACCCCTGATTCAGTACATGCCTCAAGGGTATCAACCTCAAGGTCAGTACCCAACTCAAGGTTTCCAACCTCCTTCCAGTCAACCATTATTACAAGAAGCTAGAAATTTGTGAGTTAATTATCAACCTTACGTTCAACCAGGTTATGGTCCTTCATATGCACAGCCTTCTACGAGTCAATACCCCAGAATTAATATGGTGTGGGATCCATCTCAAATTAAACAAACTATGCAACCCAATTTTCAGTTACCTAATCAACATGGATAGCCCATATGTTCTGGTCCAACCCAACAACCTGTCCAGCCTACCATTCAAGTCTCTGCACCTGGTTCTGTTCAGTAGCTTGGGCCTAGTACACCTAGAACTCTGCCTCAAACTTCTGTTGCTACTGCAACTTCTGTTCAACCTAACACACCTGTTTCTGGAGTGTCTGCAGCTCTGGGTTCTTCTATCCCTGCATCAGTGCAAATTCCTCAAGTATATGTGCCACAGTCAGGACCTACAATTTATACTATGACCCAGATGCCTACATGACAAGCTATTACGAGTACGGTTGTCGCTAGTCAACCACAATATACTTATCAACCGTACCAGGGACAATATCAATTTGGATAGGCTACACAAAATCTAGCTTATCAGTATCAACCGTATCCTGGGTATACTTATCAAATACCTCAACAACCCTAGTATGGTCTGGTTAATCCTGGTTATCCAAGAGGTTTTACGATTCCCAATGCGCATCCAATTCCAGGATATCCTGGATATCCTCCTCCTGGAATTGGTTTGATCACACAAGGTTATCAAGACCCTAGCCATCGGTTACTGTTTATAGCAACTTTATATTTACCAGATCTATCGCGCCTTACGAACAATCCTATCTTTTATCTTCCATATTGGTCATCGATGCCTAACAAGTTGCCCAGTGATATTCCAAAGTTTGAGGGTAAGTCAGGAGAGGATCCCTCTAATCATGTTATGACTTATCACCTCTGGTGTGCATCCAATTCACTAATCGATGATTCAATTCGATTGTGTCTTTTTTAGAGAACTCTCATTGGTCTAGCTACCAAATGGTACATTGAGTTACCACCAGCTCTTTTAATAATTTTAATGCACTAGCTACTACTTTCTTAACCCATTTTCAGTTGCCTGTCAGATACGAAAATGGCACAGAATTGCTGACTTCATTAAAACAATCTACGTCTACGTACATATCCGATCACATTCATGAATGGAGACGAAGAAGGCGTTTAGTGAAGGTCTTTATTCCAGATCAAATTTTGGCTGAATGGTTTATCAAATCATTATTACCCAAAATTACTGAAGATGTGGACAAAGGAGGCGTTGTTATAGAAGAGAAAGTCATTGCTCATGCTCAGTACCTTGACCTTGTATATACACAGTCAGTTACTCTGTATAATAAAATCCCTGATTTACCAAGACCCGGTCAATTAACTACAACTCCTTCCGGCTCTCATGTCGTTGATGGTGTAATTGGTTCTGTTAGCACTGGTAAGAGTAAGAAGAAATATTCCAAGACGACTTCTCCTATTATCACTTTACCCGATTCACCGAAAGGAGATTCTTTTTGAAGCTTCCGCCATTATTCATGTTGTAGAATCATCTACAGCCAAACCTAAAATAGGTGGTAAGAAGAAAGGCAAGAATAAAAACAAAAAATCTTCAAAAGATTAAAACGATAAAACTAAACCAACTGACGAAAAACGAAAACCTCAATATCCTTGTCTATTATGTGACGAGGATCATTTTACAAAAGAGTGCCCACATAGAGCTGAGGTATAAAAATTATTTAAGAGTTCACCCATACATGTTGTCTTGAATGATCCCTTTCCTGCTCAAGATAGTAACATGGATGGATCTTCCTCAAATGCGCTAGAGAATATCTTCATGGTTGCGATGCGATCGCAAGATTATGGTAGTAAAAATATTGGTAAAGAAGCAAAAAGTACTAATTCAGCATCAACTACATCTCCCTCAATTTTTGATCCACTATAGATCGAGAAACAAAATCCCAACTTAGTAATCAAACCACCTGCTAAAGGTGTACTTCGTAAATCAACTTTCAGTCCACATGTGAGAGTTGCTCAGAATTCCAATATTGTTGAAGACTTGGCGATTTCCCCTTCAGCAATGTTGGCTTTGGAAGTGCTGCAATCCTGCCCAGCCCAAAGAATACTATTGTCAGCCTTAGGAGCCATAGACCTCCAGGATTCAAACCTCATGATCTTCGATTTAGAGAATTTTACACCCTGCCTACCACATCAAATGGCTTTTAAAATTCTGGTAATAGTAAAAAACAAACGTATCTTTCGTACTATTGTTGATGAAGGGGCTTCTACGTGTATTATGTCGTTAAAATGTTGGAAATCACTTGGTTCTCTGACAATTAACCAATCGCCGACTATTCTCAAAGCTTTTGATGGAAGAGGTTTTCAGCCATATGGTATTTTACAGGATCTACCAATAGAGGTCGAAGGAAAAATGGTTAATCTAGATGTGGAAGTGGTTGATTCCCCTCTGGATTACAACCTTCTCCTGGGTCGCAGTTGGTCTTATGCCATGACTGCTATTGTATCATCGATCTTTCATCTCATCATGTTTCCTTATAAAGGAAAGATCGTTAAAATAGATCAGCTCTCATATTATTTATCTGACCTAGCCTCTACTGATAGTATCCATCATATCAGAAAATTGACTATCCCTTATAAGGATGTCGGAGTAGGTTTGCTTAAATATTTGGCTTTATTGGGAACTTTTTCCGTGCCTGCTCCCAACGTACCGCCTCCTATTGCTAACATCAATATGATTACATCAATTACTATTTCCTTTGAAAATCCTTGGATAATACCTTCAGAATCGGAAATGGATTCTTTCGATGGCACGATGCCTCTGAGTCCTTTTGAGTTAACATATCAGGCAGTACAATCATTTTCTGATACTCCTTCAACTGAATCTGATCCAGTGAATGTGATCAATGAGGAGTCATGTTCAATATCGAGCTCAGCTTTGACATTAATTCTGAATCTTGGTCAATAAGTATTTCATACTAATGAACATATTCATGAATTCTTGTCTGTCGATGAATTACCATGGGAAGATCTTCATCATAGGTCTTCGTTTTTACCTGATCTCGAAGAACCTCAGAATCTCATATTCTGATTCTGAATTGAATTTAGAAAATATTTCTACAATGGTTCCCCTTGACATTTCAATAAAACCCGGAATTTTTGAGAACATTCATATAGGTGCTTCTTGTACAACTGATGAAATCCAAGCATATAAAGCCCTATTTCAAGAATTCTGTGACATTTTCACCTGGTCATATGAAGAAATGCAAGGAATCGATCCGTCGATTGTTTTTCATGAAATTAAGACATACCCGGATGCTAAACCCATCAAACAGAGATTATGTCAGATACATCCGAGAAAATTTTCCGCTATTAAAGCCGAAGTTGAAAATTTACTTTGTGCAAGTTTTATTTATCTGATTCCATTAATGGATTGGGTGTCTAATATTGTTCCTGTCAATAAAAAAAAGGAAAATTACAAGTGTGTATCGATTATAGGGATATAAATTGAGCTTGTCCAAAGGACAATCATCCAACCCCTTACATCGATCAAATTATTGACAATCGTGCTGGAAGTGAAATTTTTTCATTCATGGATGGATTTTCCGGCTATAATCAAATCAACATACTCCCTACAAATCAACCTAAAACAACTTTCATTTGTCCATGGGGACTTTTTCTTATCGCAAATTACCTTTTGCACTTAAGAACGCTGGTGCCACTTTTCAAAGGCAATGTCTTATGCATTTCATGACATTAAACACATTGTGAAACCCTACCTCGATGATTTTCCTGCTCATTCTTTGCACAGAGTAGATCATATCACTCATTTACGAGCTATTTTTATACGATGTAGGCATTATAAGATTCGTCTGAATCCTCACAAATTTGTTTTTTGCATACAATCTGGGCGATTGTTGGGATTTATTGTCTTAAAGGCAGGCATTCGTGTTGATCCATCGAAGGTTGAGGCAATCATCAATTTACCTCCTCCTTCTACTCTTCGCCAACTCCAAAGTTTTCAAGGGAAAGCAAACTTTTTACGTCGATTCATTCCTAACTATGCCAAGTTAACGAAAGGTTTCACCAAGTTGTTGAAACAGAATATTCCTTTCTTTTGGGATGAGATCACTGATCAATATTTTGATGCTCTTAAACACGCATTGACCCATGCACAGTTACTGCATCCTCCCAATTACAACCACGATTACTTTTTTTACCTCACCGCTTCCGATTCCATGATAGGATGGTTCTAGTTCAGGAAGATGAATTTCATGGTGAACATGTGATTTACTATCTTAGTTGAAATTTGCATCCGACTGAAATCAAATATTCACGTGCGGATAAATTAGCCTTGGCAGTTGTTCAATCTGTCCACCATTTTTGTCATTACATACTTTTATGCAAAACAACAGTGATTTCTGATTGTAACCCTATGATGTATGTTTTGACCAAACAATTGCTAGGGGGAAAATACTCCAAATGGATTTTTATCCTACAGGAGTTTGATTTGGAATTTGAAAAATTGAAATCAAAGAAATCATTGATATTTGCTGAACTTATGTGTGATTTCCCACGTATTGATACAAAAACTGTGGCGGAACAACCGATCACGGACGAATCCTTGTTTCTTATTAGTACCATTGATCCTTGGTATGGAGATATCATTGTTTATCTTCAGACCCAATATTTTTGGCCCGAAATTTCACGCTCACAACGACGTAAAATCCATTTCCAGTCTCAACAATATCATATTGTTGGTGACACACTATACCGTCGTGGTGTGGACTCTGTTTTTCGACATTGTCTCACCCATGAAGAAGCCGAAACGGTTTTAAATGATTGTCACTCTAGAGCATGTGGCGTTCATATGTCTGGGTATGTCACAGCCCAAAAGATATTGCGTGTTGGTTACTTCTAGCCATCCTTATTCAAAGATTTTATTTATGCGGTCTGAAAATGTCATAATTGTCAAATCTTCGATCAAAAAATGTGTGCACCACCTTCTCCTCTTCACCCTATAATTTTTGTCGGTCCTTTTGCAAAATGGGGCATTGAATTCATTACATGTAACCCTCACTCGGTCGGGGGGCATGGGTATATTATTCTAGCAGTAGATTATTTTACCAAATGGGCCGAGGCGATGCCTACATTTGCGGCAGATGGAAAAACTGCAACTACTTTCATGTTCAATCATGTGATTGCTCATTTTGGTGTACCCCAAGCGATAATTACTGATCATGGGAGCCATTTTTGAAACATCATGATGACCAAGCTAACTGACCAACTTGGCCTACACCATGACAGTTCTACACCATATTATCCGCAGGCTAATGGTCTGGTTGAAGCAATTAATAAAGTTTCAGTCACCATGATCAAATGAATCATTGGAATTCATAAATAAAATTGGCATACCATGATCTTTTCAGCACTTTGGGCATATTGGACCTCAACAAAAACATCAACAGGTCTTACCTCTTTTCAATTGGTTTATGGTTTAGAAGCGGTATTACCCATTGAATGTGAGATATCGTCACTCCAACTAGCCATAGAGTTACTACCAGCCACTTCTGAAGAGGAGAAATGTTTTTTGTAGTTGGATCAATTAGATGAGAATCGGCGCACTGCTGCACTAGCTACTGAGACTCATGACAAACGAATGAAAGCTCAGTATGATAGAAGTGTTACACCTCATAATTTTTCAGAATGAGACCTATTTTTGATATATGATCAAGCTAACGATAAGCTAGGGGCTGGGAAATTCGAACCCATGTGGCATGGTCCTTATATTGTCAAGCGACAACTTGAAAAAGGGGCCTATGAATTGATTGATTTTGACGAGGTCTCTTTAGGCAAACCCAGAAATGGGCTTTTTCTGAAGAGATATTATGCTTGATTCTTGTGTGGTGATATTTTCTATAATTAGTTATTTTTTAGCTGGTGTGTTGTAGATTAGAAATGTGTGCCTAGCTTAAGTGTGCTCTTAATATTGTTCCTGCTTATCTAGACTATTCTTGATATTGTAGATGTCGATGTCTTTTCAAACATACATTGGTTTTACTAATGGCGATTTTCGTAGTACACGGAACATCTCTTCCGCAGCTTGGGTCATTTTTTCACACACTGACGAGTTGGTATCTATGCATGGGGTAAGCCTCGGTCAAACAACGAACAATATTGCAGAATATAGCGCAGTTATTGAGTTATTTTCTGAATCCATTCCATTTGGAATTCAGAGTTTGATCGTTAGGTTAGATTATGAACTCGTTGTATTACAATTAAATCGAGTGTATGCAATTAGAAATCCTATGTTGTTAAGATTATTTTTTAAAATTATTCTCTTGGAACGAGAATTTGATTATATTGAGTATCAACACATTCCAAGAAGATTAAACACATCAGTAGATGCAATAGCTTCTAGTGTTATAAACAGACATTTGAGATAATAAAAGTAGTAAATAACATTCGATAATATGTTGAACAGGTAACTGGAAATAGTAGTATAGAATAGTGTTTCAAAAAATAATACATCGTCTTCGATAATAGGCTTAAAATGCCTTATGATCGGGAAAAAAGTGATACAAAAAGGATATGAGTCTATACAATCGATCATCCACTATCCATGGTAATGATCATGATAATATACTACAGCTCGTGCCACTCTACTCAAGAATCTCCTGAATGGTCTAGGAACACCAATGACATATCTCTGTAAACGAAGTGGAATGTTGTCTATGGTAGTCTCAAGGATGTCCATAGTCAGCCGCTCCAGATGGTGTTCCAAATCAGTAAGGATATATTCTGTCTAATCCTGTGGTGGTGGTGGTGCTGCAGCTGCATCCCTTTGCCTCCTCTCGAAGGGGCGGAGAGTGACTGGTCAACGAGGACCCACATCTGCATTTGAAATTTTTGTTATCAGTTTTGGATGATTTTAAAAAAAAAAATTAGAAATTAGAGCATGTCAAAAATATTTTTTACTTGACTCATCCCATTGAACTCCTGGAGGAAGTGGCATATCTCGGTCGCTGCGGAAATCTATACCCGCATAAGGAAAATCGTCTATCACAAAGAGTTGGTGCTCTAACCAACGGAAGTATGTTAGGGGAAATCAAACAATCTCTCCACCCTCACTGTGATGGGCCATCAAAGCAACCCATCGAACCATCTGAGGCTCTTGAGCTCTACCAGCATCAACTGGAGTATGTTGCGGGGCCAGTAGAGGAATCCTCTCTAGAGCAAAAGTAACTACGATTGATCCATATCCTAAGTTATTTAACTTCTCGTTCTTTGCTCTAGTTAGTCGGCCTTTGATATTAGCTAACACTGCCTCGCACTAGTTGAATATGGTGCCTCGAAAACAATCCACTGCAATCCGCATTTGAGATCCAGTAGCAATGTGCAAAGCTGCACTTCCACATAACTTGGTTATGGTAAATGCAACCACTTTTAATTCAGGACGGATGATAGTTTTGATATCAATCTGTTTGTCTTTAGGATTGGCCTCATCATTGCAGAACTCTAATTACAGGCTAGCGACAGACTGGCCACCTGGCCTAGCCCCAAATAGAGAAAGTGGTTCGCCTCTTTTAGACAAAACAGTCAAAAAATATGTGTCCTCCAGCTCAATTTCGAGCCGATTTCCTCCAATCATAAAACACTGGTCCTATACATCCCACTTTTTTACCAACCAAGTGAGAAGGTCTACTTGAGCTCTCATGCCACTGATAGCCCAACATTTAAGTAGCTCGCATGCTCTTAAAACTTGTAATGTAGGCGGATGAATCATTGCAGCTTCATCCACCCCTTGTGTTCACGTTCCCACCAGATAAGCATTGTAAATGTCCTACAATGAATAAAATGAAAGATTAAAATCATTTTAAAAAGGAAATTTTGGGTAATTTGGAAAGAAATTATGTTTTTAAATTCTTCACGGCACCCCCGCACTTTTCGTTTAGAGACATTGCGTAGCTCCGCACAGGCTCTTTGCTAAAAGTGCGGGACCACGAAATTTTTCTTTGTAAGAAAATGTCGGGATCCGCAAGTACCATGTGTCTTACCTGCGGACCCCCGAGGGCGGAATTTTGAACCTATTTCCTCTCCAAAAATGAATTTTAAACCCTAAATTAAGGAAATGAACGGATGAAAAGCAAGGAAAAGAGAATGTGGATTACCTGGAGCACACGGTTTTCAATTTGAACGGTCAGTTTGTCCAGAATATTCTCTAGAGCGTTTTTTTCCAAAAGCTCTAAAATTTTCACTTTGAACTCGAATGGTAAAAATGAATTTGGAAAACTCCTTTTTATAAGTTTTTTCAAATAAATGAAATTTAATTTTGTTTATTTTTCACTTTAAAAAGATGGTTTTTCAAAATATTTTTATTTTATTAAAAGTAGGTATGTTTAATTTTTTTATTTTTTGTGCAAAATGCCGGATTTTTTAGGTGAAATGGTCATTTTTGATGAAGAGTATACTTTTATCACTTTTTCAGGCTCTTAAAAATTTATGAAAAAACGAAACCCTAGAGTTCTCTTTTAAGCCCTTTTCAAACTCTCTAAAGATGAAAATATTGCCGAGTACTTGACTATTCAAACTCGTTAAATGAAATGAACAGTCATCCCTTCAGTATAAGTTTACCTCTTTTCTGGACTGAAATGGACTATTTACGAAAAAGGTATACGTTGACTTATCATAGTCAATAGAGTTCTCTCCCACATTATTTTATCCTTTTTTGGGCCTAAGAGACTAAAATTTATGAAAAAGTACACCCACGGAGTTTTCTTAAGTTTTTTCTTCTGACTCCCTAAAAATGAAAAACACCGAGTTTCTCCTATACTGGACTCGTTAAAATTTGAACAGTAAAGGACCTGTAAAAAATAAACAGAAATGGACCACTCCTTCTTAGGGTTCGATTTTAAACTAAGTTTAAATCATCTGAAGGATGAGCTTATAAACAAGCAAATTTTATCCTCCTCAAGCTTGTCAAAAACAAAGAGGTACTTGCCAGAAATGGTGGGGGAAAAGAGAGAAAACTAATTCATTTGTTACACTTTGATTTTAAAAAGAAATATACTACTCTTGAACACAAGACTTTTTGTTACACTTCTACTTGGGTTGGGAAAATCCTTTGCCTATCAGTTAATCAAACCACATTGAAGGTCTTCAGCCAAGTTTCTAGGTATTAGCTTAGGGAAACTGTTACCAAACCATCTGCAATGTTGTTATGTGTTCAAGAGGACAGTCAAACAAGCCATTCATCTGCAAACATTTGTCTTCATTCGCATTGACCATCCCTGAGTCAGTCCTTGCAAGAAATTTCTTCAAAAATTGATTTATGGTTTCGTGTCGTGAGCTTGCTTACGACGGATCACTTTCTATCGACGATAGCTCATCATCTAGGAATTTGATCTAGAATCTGTCAGTACCTTGGAATCTGCATGCCTTTATGGTAGGTTTCTCGCCTTCGATGACAGGTTGCATTATTGGCCTTCGATGGAACGATTCTATGAAATGTTCGACTTCAGATCACTTATTCACATTTTATGGATTGTGCTGAGTACTTTGAGAGCCATTATCATTATTGGTGGTTTCTCTCACACTTGTTAACAGTTCACATCATTGACTGGTAATCAAGTGGGTTCTACCATGTTCGACTTCAACACATTTAATCACATGGATAGAATTGTACTAGTTCGGGAAGCAGAAATCAAGACCCTGGATCTAGTTTCCACCATCTAGGCTGCAAGGAGTTTTATTATTCATTATGTCGTAGACTATTCATTACAAATGACTGCGCCCATGTTGTGTCTACACTATTGATGTAATATTAAAATCATTTCTGTATCAGAACAAGTTTAGTTAGTTTTTTATCTGAGTATGGGAATGCCTACATCAGCGATGATATATATATATATATATATATATATATATGTTATGCATTGAATGTTTTTACAGGGTTCCAACTGGGGTGTCCACAGGCTGATCCTTGAAATGATAAAGCACATCACTCTTTGAATGCTCTTAGACTTCACACTTTAGAGGGGAAATTTTTTACACTGAAATTTGTTACCATGACATTTTAGTACTCCCTTAGAAGTATACAACATCAAATTTCCTAAAATCAAGCCTTGAAATTGAGAGAAAAGCTCATAAAAGTATTAAAAATACTTGTACCACACTTTCTCTTAACATTTCCTGCGGTCCCGCACCTTTTTTCTCTAAATAATGCGGAGCTAAATGAAATTTTTCTTCATTAAGGGTGCGAACCCCTTTAAAAGGTAAAGTAAAGGCAGAAAGTAACATTTAGAAGCCCAACAGTCAAATCTAGAAGCTTCTAGAAGTAATTATCCGATCTAAGGTTCGCTCCTATCATGTATGTTCATTCCTCCATTATGGGAGCCTACCTCTTGATTTATGGAGATCAATCCCTTCAAAAGAGCATTCTATCCTGTCTTATGTGGAGCTGTAACCTCCTCTCTTTTCCTATAAATTGAAGCCATAGTGCAGTTTCAAAGTTAGTTAGACTTTGAGAATTTTTGAGGAGAAATGTTGTAGAAACTCAGACTCTCTTAACTGATCACTATATGGGAATGATTACACACCCATGTGCATTTTAGCCGAGAGAGTGCAAAGCTTGTCAGATTAAAAGAAATGCCTATTCCAAACCCCAAGAAGGCCTATACGACATCAAGGAAGACATGGTTGTAAGGCTCTTTATTTATCAAGATAATACGAATGAATCCCATTTTCTCAATAAGTTTTTTAATTAATTAGCTTATTTATTATGTTTAATCAATGAGTTATTTAATTAATTAGCTTGTTTCTTGAATTCCTTGATCATCTTGATAGATATATGATTCATGAATTAGTTTTTACTATACAGGTGCTATTTATTTTTTCCATGTTTGTGATTTCAGATCTTTGACGACGACTCCTTCAAGCAACTGGAAAGAAGATCGGCGCTGGACTACAGGTAAGTCTCCAAAATTCTCTGTTATAGTTAATTCCGAATCAAACATTATCTAGAGAAAATAGTTTTTGTTTGTTTGTTTGTTGCTATCTGTCCGTAGGACACTTGGTAGGTCTGTCTTGTTAGCAAGAACGACTTATCCATCCAACACCCCCCCCCCCCTCATTATTTTTCCCAACAATTGGTATCAGAGTAGGTCCTTCTGAAGAAGCTTAGCCGCTAGAAGGAAGATCAGCCAAGATGAGCAATCAAGATGGGACATCATCTATCAGGCCTCCACTCTTCAACAGAAACAATTTAATTTTCTGGAAAAAACGGACAAGATCCTATATTCAGTCTCTTGGAGCAGATGTATAGGCTATTGTTGAAGGAGGTTATCAATATCCAGCCTCAGTTCCAACAGATGCAACGACAAGAAAGAACTATGAAACAAATGCAAAGGTAGTCAATGCACTATTGGGGAGTCTGACTGAATCAGAATTTGTCAAGGTCATGCAGTTGAATACAACAAAGGAAATATGGGACAAAATCATTCTAAGCTATGAAGGTGATACAAAGGTAAAAAATGCTAAACTCCAAACTCTCAGAATTCAATATGAAAATCTAAGGATGCATAATGAGGAGAGCATTGTCAGTTTCTTTTTATGTCTAAATGATATTGTAAATAGTATGAGAAATTTGGGTGAAACCATAATTGACACTACTCTAGTTGAAAAAGTTTTAAGATCTCTAACTTCAAAATTTGAGTCAAAAGGGATCTTAAAAATCTTACTATTGTTCAACTTCATGGCATTCTAATTGCATGTGAAATGAGAAAATGAGGATCATCTGAAGTCAAAGAAGTCGTCTTTAGAGCTTCTACAAAAGGAAAAGAAGTACAAGAAACAAAAGGATCAGGGTATGTTTCAGAAGAAGATGAGGTAACTTTTGTAAAGAAGCTCCAACTTGGCACTAGAAGGTTCAGAGGTAAGATTCCTTTAAAAAAAAATTCTTGTGGAAGAGTTGGTCATTATGCTGCTAAGTGTCCTCATTAAGAAACACATGAAAAAGGAAAGGAAGTAGCAAGAAGAAATAAGAATCGGTTTAGCACTAGAAAAATTTATTATACTCATGAAGATAGTGATGGGTTATCAGACAGTGAGGAAGAATTTGATCAAGATCTTAGTCTTCTCATGCCATTTGAAAAAGAGTCAAGGGAAGAAAAGGATACATTTATGGATGCTATAGAAGACAATGATTTTCTTGAAGAAATCAATCAGCTCAAAATATGTTTGGAAGAAAAAAAAATATCCATAGAAACTCTAAAAAATCAGCTTGAATAAAAGGAGAAACACAATGAGAAATTAGAAGGTGAAATAGTAATTCTAAGAAATGAAATTGAGAAAGTAAAGACTTTGAATCTTAGATTTGCTAAAGGATCTGAATCCTTAGATGAAATAATCAAGGTACAACGTTCTCCTCTTATAAAGATAGGTCTTGGATATGTTGGAGAATATTCTCAGTCTTCAACACCAAACTATCTAAAAGTAGCTACAACCATCCTACAACATTCTTCCACTTAGCAAGGAAAAAAAGAAACTTTACAAGTAAATCATGACCACCTCAATACAAATAATACTAACATGAATACCTTTCAGAGATATACCAACCAACAGGTAAACACAAATAGAATTTTCCATGATCACATAAATTTCTTCTTCAATGGACAATGTTTCTCATGCCATAATTTTGGTCATAAAGCTGTTCAATGTGTTGCATACAAAACCATCATGACTAGAGAAGAAAGAAAGAAAAGAATTGATACTGGAATAAATAAGAATAAATATAACAACTTTTCTCCTCTTCAAAATGAAATTGAATTTGCTTATTGCAATAACTTTGGTCATGAAGAATCTGAATGCAGGAGCAAACTTCAGCCAAAAGACCATATACCTTCAACTTCCAAAGTATGGAGAAAGAAGGAATTACAGGTTGAGAACTGTGGCATAGATTTATTTGCAAAAGGAGAAGAAAATCAATGGTACATTTATAGTGGATTCTCAAAACACATGACAGGTGACAGAAATAAACTTCTTGCATACAATGCTCTAGAAAGAGAAAATAATGTTACTTTTGGAAATGATACTCCTGCTGTCATTAAGGGAAAAGGTTATGTTTTTCTAAAAGAAAAGGTGAAAGCTAACAGTCTTATGTATTTGGATGGATTAAATCATAACCTGTTAAGTGTAAGTCAAATGTGTGATCAAGGAATTGAAGTTGTCTTTAGCTCAAAAGAATGTGTGGTATGTGATCTTGATACAGGAAAAACAATTATAAAAGGAAATAGAACACCAAGCAATTTGTATGTATTGAAAAGCTGTAAAGAACAATGTTACTTGGGTAAATCTTCAGAAAATTGGTTATGAAATAGAATATTGGGGCATCTGATCTTCTCTCAAATCAAAAAATCTAGCAGACTCAAAGTTGTTCATGATCTTCCCAAAATTACTCTGCCTGAGAGTACCATATGCAAATCTTGTCAATTCGGTAAGAAAACCAGAGTGAAATTTAATGCCAAAGAAGGATCAGCAAGTAAGCCTCTTGAACTCATTCATACTGATTTATGTGGACCTATGAGAAAAATTTCACCCCGTGGAGAACAATACTATATTCTGTTTATTGATGATTTCTCTAGAATGTGTTGGATTGGGTTTCTAAAACACAAAGATGAAGCATTCAAAAAATTTCAAATCTTCAAAGCACTGGTTGAAAATGAATTAGATCTAAAAATCAAGTGTCTTGGATTTGATCGAGGAGGTGAATATATATCAGATGAATTCTTTGATTTTTGTGAACAACATGGCATAACAAGACATTTTTCTGTAGCTGGTACCCCACAACAAAATGGCATAGTGGAAAGAATGAATAGAACAGTTCAACAAATGGCTCGGGCTATGCTTGATGATTCAGCAACACCTGACACTTTTTGGGGAGAAGCAGCACATACTGTGGTAAATATTCTTAACAAAGCACATGTTCATGTAAATAGTGATAAAACTCCATATGAGCTCTGGTATGGTAATCTTCCCACTGTAAAGCATTTTAAAGTTTTTGGAAGAAAATGTTTTATCAAGAACAATGATGAAAAACTTGGAAAGTTTGAACCTAGAGAAAATGAAGGAATATTTCGTAGTTACTCTTGTAGAAGTAAAGCATATAAATGCTACAATAAAACACTTGGAAAGATTGTTGAATGCATTGACGTTGTAATTGATGAATCTCTCTCAGCTCCAAAAGGGGAAATACAAACAACAAATGAAGGTGAAGATGATGGATATCTTCCTGCATATAATAGAGATAATATAGAAGGTGAACCCAATGAAGCAGCAGAAGAAGATATATCTAAAAATGCTCCATCCAAGTATGTTCAAAAGAATCATCAAGAATCTCAAATTTTGGGAGAAAAGGGATCAAGTGTCCAAACGAGAAGAACTCTTGTAGGGTCTACTAGTTATCTAGCATTTTTATCCACCATTGAACCACAAAATATCAATCAAGCTATCAAATATGAATGTTGGATTCAAGCCATGAATGAAGAACTTGATCAAATTGAAAAGAATCATACTTGGGAATTAGTTCCAAGACCTCATGATAAAAATGTTATTGGAACAAAATGGATATTCAAAAACAAGTTAAATGAAAATGGAGATGTTATTAGAAACAAGGCTAGACTTGTTTGTAAAGGGTATTCTCAACAAGAAGGTATAGATTTTGAAGAAACATTTTCTCCAGTAGCTAGACTTGAAGCCATCAGAATGTTTCTTGCCTTTTCAAGCTTTTAACAAATCAAAGTTTATCAAATGGATGTTAAATCTACTTTCCTCAATGGTGATCTAGAAGAAGAAGTCTATATAGAACAACCAGAAGGATTCATTTTGGGAAATGATGAAAAACTTGTTTGTAAACTTAAAAAGGCTTTATATGGTCTCAAAAAAGCTCCAAGGGCATGGTATTATTGTCTTAACAAATATCTTCATCAACAAGGATTTTCAAAGGGATTTGCTGATAGCAACTTATACACAAAAACTGAAAATGATAAACTATTGATTGTGGTTGTATATGTTGATGACATCATTTTTGGAAGTAATGAAGAGTCCATGAGTCAAAAAATTTCTTCTGTTATGCAACAAGAATTTGAAATGTCTTTACTTGGGGAACTAACATTCTTTCTTGGCTTACAAGTGCAACAAGCAACAGATGGCATATTCTTATCACAAGCAAAATATCTTAAGAAAATTCTGAAGAAGTATGGGATGGAAGATTGCAAACCTGTAAGTACACCAATGATAACTGGGTGTAACCTTAGTTTTCATGATGATTCTTCCATGGTGAATCAACCAGAATACAGATCCATGATTGGAAGTCTACTTTATCTCACCGGGACAAGACTAGACATTATGCATGTAGTTGGGATTGTTGGAAAATTCCAAGCTAATCCAAAATAGTCTCACCTTCAGGCTGTAAAAATAATATTCAAATATCTACAAGGAACTCAAGACTTTGGACTGTGGTATCCAAAGAATGTTGATCTCACTCTTCATGCTTACACGGATGCAGATTGGGCTGGAAATGTTGATGATTGGAAGATCACTAGTGGTGGTGCATTCTATATGGGGCCCCGATTAGTATCTTAGTTCAGCAAGAAGCAAATCTCTATTGCCTTATCTAAAGTAGAAGAAGAATATGTGGCTGCCACATCATGTTGCACACAAATTATTTGGATGATGCAGACTTTACAAGACATTCAAATGAAATTTTCACCTCCCATATCCATTATGTGTGATAATACAAGTGCCATAAGTATCTCAAAGAATCTTGTTATGCATTCCAAGACCAAGCACATTCCTATCAAGTATCACTTCTTACGTGAACAAGTGCTTAAAAAAAAGGTGAAATTTAAGTATGTTCCCTCCAAAGAACAAGTTGTTGATATATTTACTAAACCTCTTCCTAGGGAAGCATTCGAATATCTCAGACAAAAGTTGGGAGTTGTCTCTGTCACTCAAAAGACCAGATCTGCTTAAATTCAGAAGATTAAATTGGATATGCGGATTTAATAAAGGATAGTCACGTATATATGTGAGTTTATATACATAAAACCATGTATGGGTTTTTGCTGGCACAATTTTCTGGGTTAGCATTTTCAGAACAGTTCTGGTGTTTTTGGGTATCTCTGGTGATGTTCTAGTTCTCACATTTCTGTTTCATTCTCTAATATTTTTTGATGAAGATGCCTTGATAATTTTGTGTTGAAAGTGTTTAGGGTGCACAAGCTAAGGGGGAGCACTTGTCTTGTGGGAAAGGATGCATTTTTGGCATTCTAAGTGTTTGTTGTGGTCTGATCTCATGATTGAGATTCATTGGTTTTGGTTATATAGTCACATACTTCATTGAAATTTTTTTGTAAAGATCCAGCATGAACTCAGGGGGGGCATGGTAAATTCAGTGCACTTCAGATCTACAGAGCTCTTCTTTCTACAAGGAAAGAGAAACCTTGTTTTGGTATTAACCTGCCCTTTGCCCTTGATGTCAAAGGGGGAGAATTCTAAGGATGGTTGAATATAGATATCTAATGTTTTAATGATTATGGTTGCCATCAAGTCCAAAGGGGGAGATTGTTGGCAATATGTTTTTGGTGTTATATAATATTAAAGTGATTGTCCTTGATGGAAACTCACTGGAAAAGGACGAAGAAACTATCTGTATGAAGATCTCATCAGTCTCTTAGAATTTTTGTGCAACAGATTGGTTATTTTTAACATGTCACAATGTATATGCGGGATTGTAAAGGCCAAGTCGCGTATGCACGCGGAGAAGTACGTCCCAAGTCACATATGCCTATTTGTGCTCCAAAATTATAATACCAGGGGGACTTTACCATGGTATTAGCCCACAATATTGAGCGTTGTATTATCTATTTGATTTCGTCGAGGATTACCATCAACAATTGAGTGGGTTTGACTAATGGTATTGGTAAAAGCTAAATCTATATAAGGAGAAGAAGATCATAGTGCAAGGTGTGCATGAGTAAGGGTTGTTAATGAATAAATTTCTCTAAGGAATATCTACATGGATGAACTCTATTTTTAATTGATAGATCTGAATCTATGATGCACCCATGGATATAATGATGGTTCAAGATCTCTAGATCTGAATATGATGAAGCTCTAGTATGATCTACTAAAGAAATAATGAAGAACTAGTGCAAGTTTGCTGAAGAAAATGAAGAAATCTGGGTAAGTTTTACAGATTTGGTATGTTCTGCAAAATTTACTTTTATAGATCTATATGTTAGTTGGTCTCAGTAAAAGCGCGTATATACGCGGGTTCACTTCATGAAAAGCACGTATGGCAGTTAGGGTTTTCTGAAGCTTATTGCAGATGTTACTACTGTGATTCCTGCTTTTTGTCTGCAGTCTGTCAACGAAGTCTTCTTGAAGTTATTGGTTGCTTGAATACTGAGTATGCTGCTAAGTTGATCATGAAAAAATCTAATCAATGATTGAGAAAACATGATTAAGGTTGACTGACTATCTAAAGGTTCTGCACTGCTGAGAAAATATCTGACTGAAAGCCTCAGATTTGAATTTGAGTCTGATCACATTCTGAAGGATAGTATACATAGAAGTATACGCGGGTTGGTATAAAGAAAAGCGCGTATACATGCATCTTTAACAAAGCGAAGTAGTGTATTCATCCCAAGTTATGAAAACAGTATGCATTGAGGCATACACAGGTTGGTGTGCAGGAAAGCACGTATGTACGTGGCTTCAATGAAGCAAAGTAGCTTATGCTATTTGAATTAATTATTGTTCAGGGTTTTGTATCTGCATGTCTATTCTGAAGTCAGGGTTATTTCTGAAGTTCTGGTTATAGTGTTTTCACTGTTCTAATTGAAGTATTGGGAAAAGATTATGATTGTTGATAAAGGGTTGTGTTGATGTTGTTTGATCCAGTATGAAAATTGATGAAACGTGGTCTACAGTGGGTCAGAGGGTTGAAGCCTTCAGTATGGAAGTAGAAGCTTCATGCCAGTAGAAGCCGGTGTTATGTTTAGGGGGTTGAAGCACCCTTCTAGGAGTGGCTGGTAAATGAGAAGAAAGGGGGTTGAATCTCCTTTCCAGTATCAGTTGTAAAACGAGTGAAGGTTGCAGCCTTCTGCGGGTATAAGCCTGTGTACTGATATGAGTTTGCATTAGTACAATGTTGTAAACAATTTTCCATATAATAAATATTGAAGATAGAGATGACAGCAGTAGTGGTTCTCTCCCGAATTGGGTTTTCACCTTAAATATTGGTGTTCATGTGTGTTCCACTTGTGTGATGTATTATACTACTATTACTGCACATATTTAATGATTATATAACTTGATGCATAACTATTAAATCTAATTTAAATACTGTTTCTGAGAAGTTTTCAGCATATCCACGTGTATATGCAAGTTCAGTTTATAAAATCCACATATAGAATTCTACAAAAGAAAAGGTTAAATTTATAGATATGAGCTCTAAATACTGGTTCACCCCCCCTCTCAGTATTTTTTCCAACACATAATATTTTTTTATGCGGCACTACCCCAGACCCCATGCAAGGGGTCTACCACCCCCTTGTAAACTTAAATAAGGGGGCTTCCGCACCCGCACCCCCCCCCCCCGGCGCCCTGCCCTACATAAAATACAACGCATGGGACTAGTCATGGAAAGAATATAACATAAACCCAAAACTTCAAATTTCATCCCTTATGATTGGTCACCATGCACTTTTCATCGCCAATGCAAGACTGAACTAGTGGATGTTCCTGAATCCCCAACCACCATGATGTTTTGGTTGGGAAATAATTTTCCACTTGACCAAATGATGATATGTGCAACTTATTTTATCATTCCATAAGAAATTTATCATACATTGTATAATTTTGTGAATGTATATTTTGCAACCTTCACAATAGGAAACAAATACATGGGGATGTTTTTCCAAAGCTAATTTAACGAGAGTAATATTTCCACAAATTGAAAGCCATTTATGGCATCAGTTGTTAAATTTTCCTTCAATCCACTTTATGAACTAGTTCTAATCCTCCACATTATAGTATTTGTGCTTGAGAAAAAAGTCCAAGTATAGAAGGCCATGATCCCAGGGAGTCACCTTATATGGTACTATTGATTCAATATTTTGTATATTTTTCTTAGGGAAATTATTTTAGAAGAAAGCGAGCTTATGTTTATTGATCAACATGCCCGAGGATAAATAATATACTAAGAAAATTCTTCTAAATATTTTCCACTCGTATACAGAGACATCACCCAGAATAAGGATATCATTGATAAACAAAAGATGAGTAGTTTGGACTGATAAAAAAAGTCCAAGTATAGAATATAATGATCCCAGGGCATCATATTTTATGGTATAAATGATTCAATATTATATATAGTCTGTGTTAGCACTCCACCTATTCTCCGAAGGCTGAAAAGGACACTGACAAAGGTAACCACAAAGCACTTTGACCTAGTAGCTAGCCCTACCAGGCTGAGAGGGCTCTCTCAATGAGATAAAAGTCAAGGATTTTTGTGATATGAAATATATTAGGCTAGATACGATAGGCTCAGGTGGGTTTTTATTATTTTAGGGTTTTGGTGTTGGATCAGGGATGAAACCAAGTAGCTAGGTCTAGATATCAAAAGGGTTTACAATTGCAAAGATATAAAGGAGCAAGGTAGAAGTGGATCTATGATGGATTTAGGGTTTTGTAGGTATATTGGAGAGTCTAAAAGAGTATAGGGATTCAATGAGCATGTTCAATCATGAATCTATTAAATTGGAAGCATGAAACAAAAAATGACATTTCCATATAAACGGAGCTAAATAAAGAGAATTATGCCTATGAACTGTAAGGAAGGCCACTGAAGATACAAGATATGGAAAGAGGAGCTATATATCATTCAATAAATACTATAATAGGGAAGATACATGATCATAAACTCACTGCACATGAATTCCTAGATAATAGCTGCAACTGCATCCTTTGATTTATGAATATGAAAGTGAAAGTACAAGCTACAATGCTGACAATCCTTTGATGTCCAACCAGTAAAATGACTCTAAAAATGATAGATATAGATAAAAACAACATCTCCCCTCTCTCAGGGGTCAAATCCATCAGTTGTGGAGCTTATTACATGATATGCTCAACAAAACCCTAATGTCTAGTAGAGGTCAACCAATTCACCTCATCATAGGAAACTATATACATTTGACCAAAATTACATTAACAAAGCATGTATCTACCCTATTTCACTATTTACCAGCTTGATTACACTTGATGACATCACAAAATCATCATCATTCATCAATTACATAGGTAAAAAGTCAAACTAGGTCAAACTGCCTGTGAAAAATGCCTTCCAGAGAAAGCGCAACGAATTCTAGAGAAAGCATAGCGAGCCTAGAGAAAGCATAGAGAAATTGGTAGAAGTGGATTTTGGAGGCATTCCCAAGGTCCAAATCCTGATATGAAAGATGCTATGGAAAGCTCTAGATGTATGATACATGATAGGATCTTCAAACACTCAAACATGTGTCTCCTAGCCCTCCAAATATTCATTCTCCCAAGAGTACTCAGAAAGCGTAGCGTGGCCTCCAAAAACAGGGCAGACATGGCTCCACCGCTGACTAGGATTGATGTACTCATCAAGAGGAATCCAAAAATGCTTATTTTTCATCCAATTTATGCCCCCAAAAAAAGCGTAGCGTGGCCCACGCTGCACTTTTTCCAATGTGACTAGTTTTCAAAATTGCCAAATTTGACTAAAATTTCACAAAAACCAAAATTTGCTCCAAAACTCCTCAAAATTGGTCCAAAGATGCTTGAAAAGGTGTTTTATGCTACTAAAGAAGCATCAACAAGTAACTCCAAGTTACCCTTCTCCTTTTGACTTTTAGGGTTTCCTTCAGTTTTTCTTGCAATTGTTTGACTTTGACATTGCAAATCTTATTCCTTGTGTAGTAGTGGTTAGCCATGTGTTTTTGCATCTTGTTGTCTCTGTTAGCCTTTTCAAGGAGCTTCTCGAAGTGAATATTGACTTTATCAAGCCAAAACTCCCTATTTTCATTGATTTCCATGGTTATCCTTTCTTCAAATGTCAACACTTCATCTGGTGGATTTTGCTCTCTTTCTTTCTAAAGTGCCCTTTTGAGACCCATGGTCCTTGGCCTCTTCCTTGTCACCTTCTCATCATGATTTTCTAAATCTTCACTGTCAGCCACTTCTTTTCCTTTCACATTATGCATACTAGCTTTAAAATGACTTTTCTCTAAAGACAATTATTTTCCCTTCAGCTGATTGTTCTCTTGCTCTAGGAAGAAAATTATGAAATTAGCCCTTGCCAAGTTGTCCTTGAGTTCTTTGATCTGAGAATATTTTTCTTTGATTATCCTCTCTAGGTTTTCATGCTCTTCACTAGCCTCCAATTCTACTATGTCAATGTCATGATGGATGATCTCCTCATCATGCAAAGATGTCTCATGCTCTGTTGATGTGGGCTTGTCCTCCTCCTCAATCTGAGGAGCAAACACAATCCTTCTGCCTCTTTGGTATGTTTGAGTAACCTCGATCTTCCTCCTCACTGAAATATTTCTAGGTGAGCCAACCTCCACATTTCTAGATGGTGCTAATGGTGCTGATGGTGTTGATGGTGAACTAGGGATAGTAGGCTGGCTACTAGAATGCAAAAATACATCTGCTTGCATGAAAGTTTCCCAAGTGATTCTCTTCTTTTCAAGCTAGTTTAAAACAATGATTTTGATAAGAGCATGGTGAAAGAGGCTGATTTCAAGAATACTCTGCTTATGTTGAACCTTTTATGCCATATTTTCCAAACTTATGTAGAGGTAATGGGGGAAATGGAGTGGTTTTACCCCTATGAAATGCATGAAAAGTCTTACATGATACCCATATAGGCTAGAAAATATTCCCTCACAAGTGAAGTACTTCATGATGATCTTCATGAGTGGCGTATACTTCTCAAGGAGGTGCCCAACAGGAAAAATCTTCTTCATGTGTTGTTGATAATGTCTTATGAGATAGGGTTGATAATTTTGAATGTTTATGTCTTGTTTTTAAACCATTTTTCACCATGATTAGGTATCCCTGTGGCGTCAGCTACTATATCAGTTGATATAGTGAAATTAACCCCTGCAATTATTACCTTGTCCTTTTTTATTTGAGTGGAAAACAATTTGGTCAATGTGGCATGGTATTTAACTCTCTCAACTTGTTCACAAAAAGGAAGACATCCTACTCCTTGAAAAAATCGCTTTGATAATGGTGAAGAAATCATTTCAAGAGTGGTTAAGGGCTCATGTGTTATCACCTGGCCTCACTTATTGTAAGACTTCTTCTCATCCATTTGATAGTTTGCAAGGGGAAAAACCCTAATAGGACAAAACATTGGAAGGGAGAAAATGAATAGGATGAAGGGGTTAGGGAAGGGAGATGGGAGTAGGAAAATTTAGGGATATGGATAGGGGTCTTAGGGAATTTTGGGAAGTAAAATGGGTACAGGAATTGAGCTAGGGATTTTTTATAGAGTCCAAGCTAGGAAAACTACCCAAAATTGCAGAATTAGGCTAGGGTTTAGGGTTTGGGGCTTAGTAATGGAAATGAAAGGGTGTGAAGGCTATGAGAGATATTTTTGAATATGAGGGAGGGTAAAAAGTCTAGGGGAGAGTGTGTTTACCCTGAAAAATTTTAAAATATGGGCTAGCCACTAAAACACAACGTAGGGGCCAATGGAGGGTTTACACACTAAAACAATGAAATTGAGCTATAAGGAGGGGTTACGTGAGGTGTAACTTAATTTTCCACTCATGCTAAACACCTTGATATCCTTCAGAAGCCTTCAAAAATTGATTTGATTCCTCTAGGAGAGAAAACACAGCAAGTGAAGAAAGCGTAGCGTGGAGCCTAGAAAGCGTAGTGTGGCTGCTTTGGCACCAAATTTTGGAGTGTTTTTTACTTGAATTTTCTGATGAAGCACTTGGTGATGAATGAGAGCTCTTCTTCAATGAGTTGAATGATAAAATGATCTTGAATTGGTCTTTTATAGCTTGTGGTGGTCACTTTTCTTCATGGTGGTGGGATGGCCCACTACATATCTTTTTCACTTTTATTTGAAACATTGTATATAGATTTTATGAACATGATGAACTTATTACAATTTGAAAACATAAATTACATTTAAAACCAAACTTCATTGAAAAAATTTACCTATTACCACTCCTCATTTGTCCGATTTTAGGTATGGAATGATAGCTTTTGGATGACTGAAACCCTAATGACCTAATGGAGAGACTGAAATGAATAAAATCATGATGATGTTGGCTGAAGTGATGATGATGATATTTTATTTGATGGTACCCTCAACTGAGTAATGACAAGGAATGACATGTAAAGTTTTTGAAAGGAGTGGAAATAGCCCTAGACACACTAGCCAGTGACCAAATTTTATTTGAAGACCTAACAAAATGACAAAAATTTGACTTGAGAACCTAACAAGACATGGTAAGAGCATATTTTATCATTGGTGATAGGCTAAATAGACTGACACTAACAGTCTGTGCAGGGACATTATTATAAAACAAAGTGGGCTTAATTTGACTGATCAACATCCCCGAGGTTGAAAAATAGACTAAGAAAATGCTTCTAAATATTTTCCACTCATATTCGAAGCCATCACCCAAAATAAGGATATCATCCACAAAAAAAAGAACCTAGGAATATTTTGAATGGATTGAAGTTTATTATGGATTAAACAATCACCAGGATCACTAAACAGATCGTAAAAGGGACTCCATTCTAATTTTTCCAGATCCTATTGAGAAGCATAAAAATTACCATTAACATCCAAGATGTCCCATATGGCGTTATTATTCTTCCCTTACGAGGAAAATTTATGGAAGAATTTTGTATTATGGTCACACTCCTTTATCCATATTGACCTACTTTTGAGCCTCCAAAGTCCCTCCTCCGATCAGAGAAAACTTGATTTCCTTTCAACTAAGAAGCACATCCTTATTTTTTCTTCATATAATATAGGAACCCTATATGAATAAAATCATTTTGACATAAGTATATTTTAGATTCATTGGACTCCAACTCTTAATGTTTCTTGTGGATAATATTCTAGGACCAGGCTTTCACATGGAATTTTAAAATTTTCATTATATTGGTCCATGAATCCATCGCAGATAAGGAAGGATCCACCATATAATTATTCCAACATCCATACACAAGGGATAAAAATGACTACTCATTGAGCCAAGTTCTTTTAAATGTGAATGGATACTTTGAAGAGGATTTATTAAAATACAACTGCAAGAAATAGGATAATGATAAAAAATGATTCCTGACAGATCTAAGATCAGTATTTTTGCACTTTTGTGATCAAAGGATCAACTACTAAGAGTTTATCAAGAATATCTTCCACACCCTTAGTGCTTGATCTTTCATTTTTCCAGGTCAATCCAAGAGGATACAAACATATGTCGATAGGGTGAGACTCATAGATAATCCTAGAGATGACCTATGCAAAAGGATCAGGTAGAGAATTCTCACCCCATATTTCTCGAACAAAGGAGGAAAACATTAGATCACCAACAAGGATAAGGGAGTATTACAGTAAAATCCCAGTATTGAACATGTGGTTCCAGAAGGATTCTCTTTCCTGATAGGGTCCAAATAGTTTACGAGGATTACTGGATCATCAAATCCTATGAAATGGACTTCCAGGATAATATCATCTAGGGAATAGAAAGGTTTAAGGGTATCTTACCTTCAATTCCAAAGGAAATCTAGGCCCCAAGAATGACCATCTACACCCACAGAGCATATACACTAATCTCGAAAAATTTTGTGGAGAACATCCTTGGCTTTCTCCGCAAAGACCATGGCTTTTTGGAAGAAGATGATTGAGGGTTGCTAAATGGACAGCAATCTACGAAGGGATTGTATATTAACCCCTTGACCCATTAAACCTTAAGCCACTAACCCCTAACCTAAAATCCACGAACACCATAAGCCCTAACCAATTTTCCTCTTAACTTGTGACCCTAAATGATGCAGGGGCATTAGGTTCAGAAAATAATTTGTATTTTAATAAACATAGGGGGTCTTGAGTTTTCAAAAGAATATTGGGGTTTTATGTAATTATTAATATTTGAGTGATTTTAATGAGAGATATTAATATTGTGAGGAATTTGTAAATGTTCCTGAATGATTGGAGAACATGAGGGAAATAGGATAGTTGAGATTCATAGGGATTGAGAGATTGAGAATTGATTGTAAATCTTAAGTTAGAATCAGTTTCATGATTTTAGGGATAAAAGAGAGATTTTAGGACTTGAGGATTTTTAGGAAATTATTGAGGATTTGAAATTAAATTAGTTCAAATTATTCTGTATAAAATAATAAGCCTCAAAGGCAAAAGAGATGGAAACAAACAGGAGTTAGTTTAGGGTTTGGAAAAACAGAGTTTTGTTAAGCCTACAGGCAGTTGTAGAAAGGGCCATTGATTTGAATATCAGGCCAGGTGTTGAGGTATAAAAGGTATCTTTTTAACACCTATTTATCTCACATTAATTATCAATCCAGGAATGAATTTTTGTTTCAAGAGTGTAGTCTGTTTGAGACTGCAATTGAGCTAAGAGTAATGCTATGAAAGATGTAGTACAACGTTCTAAATATAAGATTAAACGGATGCTTGAAAAAGAAATATAATTACAATAACATGAACTCAAATGCTCTTAAAATCTATCTATTCACTCAACAACCATCAATCGAGGATATAGTAGCAATAACTCATTCCTCTAGAAATTGATGCAATTGAAATCAAACTGAAACAAGACAATCAATCTGGGAACGTGGAAGCAATAACCAATATTCTCTATAGTTGACAGTCCTGCGTTAAAGAAATTAAGGAGAAATAGCAATTGAAATAAAGTTGTTATTGAAAGTAAACTAATAAAGCTCTTTGAAAGCAAACTCTTTGCAATCTGTTAACTAATGAATTGGAAATGAACAACACACTGAAATCGAACAACAATGTAAATGAATAACCAACTGAAACTAGGAGAATCGAACATCAAATATTAACTAATGAATCTGAACATCAGATCTTTAACTTAATGGGATTAAACAACAATTATATTAAACACCAAAACCCTATCGATAAAAAACATTGTTAAACAATAATCGACATGAACAACAATCCAACGGAACAACAATTAATTGGAACAGGACATCTAATGCTGAACAACAATGCTCTGTGAGGTTTAACAAGATGATTAATACAAGAGTTAAATTCCTTACTGAAACGGAACATCAATGCGATTCATTAACATAAAAAAATAAATGAATAATTCAACGACAAACTAATTAACTTGCAAATGTAATGAGAACAACCACAAACTATCACGCAACAATAATTTAAAGGTAATGATACAACCAGTAGATCGATCCACCAGGGTCAGGCCCTCAACCACCGGTGAAACGTCGCTGGGCTTTACTCCAGTGTTAAGAAATTAAACAGCAATGAACTCTTGTATTAATCAGGCATGAATAATGTTTACAAACAGTTCGTACTCTCTTAACAAGATTTGATGCACAATTTTGAAAATTACAACAAGGAAAGTCTCCCCAATGGCAATACATGCTTCTCCTTTTATAATCAGAAAGAGGAGAAATAAAATAGTAAATATGATTTCTCATAACAAAATTGGATTGTCCCTAACCAATTGATTAACAAGAAAATATATTTCCATCAATCTTTCAACAAGAGCAAGTCGAATTTGGATTTGCAGCTGAGATAATTTGGAGGACAGCCGTAATAGTAAATCTGAGAAAATAATGCTCAAATAACTTTGTGTTTCTCTCAATACCGGCCAAATTTGGGCAAGCCGTTCTTTCACACAATTAATTTGGTCCATTCTGGACAAAACCCATGTTCCGGATTTTCCAAATTCTTCTCCATTTGCCCAGAATCTCAACCACAAAATTGTCACTTCTTATTCCAGCGAATTTCTGAGTTGGAATATTTTATGATGATCTAGAGATCAAATCTACAATCTGGAAAATATCTTGGAGGCTAAAATGGTGAGTGATGTTAAAAATAAGAGCATAAATAATTATAAAATGGATTTATATGATAAATTACATGATAAATAAGAGTATAAATGGATGAAATAAGTGTTAAAAAGTGGTCGTATTCAGGGCTCAACATACCCCCAAACTGAATATATTGCATGCCCTCATGCACCCAGAACTAAACATATTGCATGTCCTCATGCAACCCTAAGAAAAAAACCCATGTGTTAACCAAGCAGAAAAAAATTGTTCATCCCAACTCATGAAATGGATGGAACGAATGAATTTTCCCTCAAATAATGAATATTAAATTTTAGCAATCTTGATGAAGGCATAACAATCTCTACAGTTGACATTCAACTATATGTATATGAAGTTGCAGAAAAATGTGACATAAGTAACAACAAACTTCATTAACCATTTTCTCAAAAATCAAATCATTTTGATGCACGAATCATGAGATATAAACAAAATGGCTGTAGGTGATAGTGCATAATTTTAGAAATTTTATGAACTAATTTAGCGTGAAATTATCTGGGTTTGTGTATTTTAATGATACCTCTTTGTTATCCAGAAAGCACAAGAATTTATTTCATAGTTTTAAAGATACATGCAAATCAATTTCTGCCCTGTATAAAAATGAAATTATATGCCTTAAATGAGAAAGAGAGTAGAAAACATCCATCATGTGTAGCAATTCCCCCCCCCAAACTGAAGAATTAGCATGTCCTCATGCGATGTTATAAAACAAAGAGAGGTGGTTGCTACAATCTGTTGAAATCTATGCTTGGTGTAAAACAACATGGAATAAGGGAGGTGTTGAGAATGAATAAGAATATCAATGGATGATAAAGAAGATTACTGACATGGTCATAAGAAAGAAATGAAGGAAAGCAACACTCCCCCAAACTGAAAGATGAGATGTCTCTGAAAAATGAGAAGTGGTAAAGATGTCGAATGAATGATGATAAATAATGCTCAATGGATTTTCATGAACTTCTCCTAAATTCATAATAAATCAGAAAATTACGCTATTTTATCTCAAGTGTTACCTCCGAAAAAAAATGTGGAATGACATGTAGGGACTGGTCTTTGTTGAAGCTGATGTAGGCTGAGCGGATACTGAAATTGATGCAACAGGTGGAAGCCATGCAAGCACATCATGTCTGAATAATTGTGCGTGTTTGCAAGTTGTGTGAGCCTTTACTGTTAGTTGCAATAGTGTGGTCGTGCTACGAATAGAATTGTCCCCCATACTTGTTGTTCTCTTATAAACAAATCATGACTATGTATGCAATTTTCTTGAATCCACAGTTTTAGTTTTGAATGGAAACAGATGCATGCAAAAAAATTTAAGCAAAAAAAACTTCTGTAGAAATGCAGTATGAATATTATGGCAAATAGAAGAGCAGCATACTGCACAACAATTGCACAACATGGAAAGACATACATACTTATGATATGATCAACAAATTTTCGCATTACTGAAATCAATGCATATTTTGAAATCGTGAGTAGATATTGAAATGTTTATGTAATGATTCGAAAATAAGGGAAAAAGACAGCTGATGTGAAAAAAAAATACTTATGTGGTCACTATCCACATAAACCATTATGATCGATTTATAAATAAATTTCATGCATAAGCGGTTCCGAACAAAGGGTTTAGGGGCATACTCTCATTTGATATTAGATAAATAATATATAATAAAATAGTTTATCATTACTATTGATTTGTGAAAAATATGACTTCAATACCATCAGCAGAGCTCTGTTGCCCACAAGTGTCTATAACCTTGACAAAGTTGCTTTCTTACCCTTGGAACCATTATCCTTTATTTGTGCCTAGGGAAGTGCTGTGTGATGTCATGATGGAAGCCACTGTGTTGGCTTGGGAACCAGATGAATCACAATGCCATTCACTATGAAGGAGTGAAAGGTGGGCATTCCGGCTCGTGATGAGACCTCCTATTCCAAGGACTTTTTATTTTTCTGAGTTTTCCATTGGATCATATCCCTGGTGTGGTGGTCATAATGGGAATGCCACTTCACTGCTCCCTTATGATCATGGTAGGTTGGCTCTTGATAAGGCCCCCTATCTTCCACCTACCATATCATAGAATTGTTAGTAATTATATAGGGTTTTTTCTTTTCTTTTCTTTTACATATAGCACTTCCCTATTTATATATAAAGGGTGGCTCAACACTCCTCAAGAGTAGGGATGGTGGAAGAAGTCTGAACATCTCAATAGAGAAAATATGCCCTTATTCTTATTTAATAAAAATAAAAAAGACTTATGAGAATGTAGGGAAGAACCAACATGATAAAGATAATCGATCATATTAATTTTAGTGAAAATAAAGACAACAAATTGATATAGATGGTTGTGTCATTTCCTTTTTCTTATCATTACAAAATAATTTCTTAAAAATGACAATTTCTCTTGATTTGCTGATTCCAGTAACCTCTAATTTGTGTATTCTTGCATAAATTGTGTGTTTTCCTTTAAAAAAGTCATGAAGAATTCACAAAAATCTTCAAAAAGTTGTTCATAAACAAGAAAAATGCACTCAAAAAGTGTTGTTCCTTTGGAAAGGAACAACAAAAACAATCTGCGAAAATGTTGTTCCTTTCGAAAGGAACAGCAAAAACATGAGGAAAAGTGTTGTTTCTTCTGAAAGGAACAGCAAAACTGTTGTTCCTTTTGAAAGAAATAACAAAAAAACGCAACAAAAGTGTTGTTCCTTCTGAAAGGAACAACAAAACTGTTGTTCCTTTTGAAAGGAACAGCAAAAACACGCAGCAAAAATGTTGTTATTTTTTAAAGGAACAACAAAACTAATCAGCGGAAATGTTTTTCCTTTTGGAAGGAACAAAAAAAATAAACACACAAACGCACTGATACTTAAGAGGAATGGCTTTTGTTCCTTAAGAGGAACAACATGAAAAATAAAGGCACACAAAAAAGTAGGGAACAACAAAGAAAATACACGCAGAAATTGCTGTAGGGAACAGCAAAGATAAAAAAAATAGAGGAAAGAACAAAACTAATGTACAATCGATTGTCAAGCAAATCCAATCAAATAGAAAGACAAATTTATCTACAAGTTTCAAGAAAAGGTAATTATTATTTTTTTACAGAATTGGTGCTGTCGAAGAATTGCCTCCTGAAACTTGCATGCTGGGGTCCTTATTGTTCAATTTCCAATGGAGCGGAAACTACAATTTGAAGGGATCAACACCTGAAACACAAAAATATAAAAGAAATTAGAAAATAAGCAACACTTTATTAAGTTACAACAACTATGATGTTATTTCCTAAGGGAATATCAATCTGTTAATGGAAAAAAATGATCTTTTTGAAAAACGTTTTGGCAGCAGTAACATGAATCTTCAAATGGAAACCAATTCTTCATTTCTTCTTGTTATGAATCTGTTAGGTAATGAACTGGATAAAATTTCCATGTTTCACTAAAATTTCTTTCAAGAATCGCTCATCCATAAATTGACCTTCTTTGTTCTCCTAATACCTACAAAAAACAAGTGTCTACCTGCAATAAAACATTAAATCATGGAGAAAGAGAGGTGTACAGGTTCCCTTAATCCAAGAATTATGTAAAAAACTAGCAAGTAGTTACTCTGTAGAACAAATCGATGGACAAAGTAAAATTAATTTATTGTCTGCAGGAGAGCAGTGGCCAATCATGTTAACCTGCAGTGTTTCAATCATAACTTCTTTTTCTTTTGTCCGATTTGAGTGATTCCAAAGCCAAATGAGATTTAATTAAAAAAATTATCTCCAATAGAAACAATTTTTAAAAATTCAATGCTATGATATGTCAAATTTACTTAGAACAACCTGCATAATAGAGTCATTTTCGATTTTCCAGCTTAGACCAACAATTGATATTTCAAGCATATATTATTTGTTTAATGGCGGATTGAACCGATTAAAATTGAAGATTAAAGTAGATTCATTTATTTATCTCCAATAGAAACAAGTTTTGAAGACAAGAAAAATTGATGGGTCAAATACGCTAGTGAACAGCCGAGAAAACAAAGTTTCAAGAGTGTTGATTTATGATAGGAAGTCAGTATTTTGGACACAAATTACTCATAAAATATTGAAATTGAGTGATTAAAATTTCGTTGTAAATTATATTCATAGATGAATCTACCATAGAAACAAGTTTTAAAAATATAGTCATTTAGGTCTCCAAAAACTGACTGTCCCAACTCTATTCTTGAGCTTCCTACTAGACACCCTGTCAATGTTTTGGTTCTAACTTTTTCGTTTCAAATAAAAATGGAGTGATTAAAATTGGGTTGGAAAGTAGACATCAAGGGCTACTTAGAATAGAAACAATTTTTTAAAATATTCAATTTTGGTCCCGCAAAACATGACTATCCCAACTTTGTTTTCAAAAATTTCATCAAGCCCGCAAGCCAAAAAAATGATATTCAAGCAATTTTTCCATATTCATGATAAAAATGAATATAAGTGCTTGTAGAATTTTTAATTTCAATATAATTCATCTACATACAAAAATAAATTAGAATATTTATCATCAATTTTGATTTCCACAGCGTGTTGCAACAAAAAAACAACTATTTTTACAAAAATAAAAAAAATGTGTTTGTTTTATTTCCTTATTTATTTTATTTTCTCCACTATCCTACTCTTCTTTGAGAATCAAATATGTTTATGTATAAAATTATTTTCAGTGGAACCATTTTAGAAATAAGGCATCTAGTATGTACATACCCAAATTTGAAAAATGCATGTTGATAAAAATTAGAGTACGAGAAGCCAACTCCCCTTGAAAAGATGGTGCCAAAAATTGTTGAAGCATGGAGTGATGCTGCAAACAAATGATGAAGTGAAACCAATCTTCAATATATCCTTTACTTTCTTGATTACCCATAGCCATCATATCATGAAGTTCTTGAGTGTTTAAAATGGCTTGTTGATGCAAGCTAGACGAAACCTCATTTTCTTTCGTAACTTCTACAATTTTTGGATTTGATACATTTTGAATCTCAGTATAAGTTTTCTCCAATAGTGCATGTGAGATAGAATTGGGTGGGAAGGGTGGGGAAATTTTGCAATTCAACACTGTAAGGATGTTGTACTGGTTTATTATGGTGAGGGTGTGGAATGAGTTGAGTAGGAAATTGTGTAGGGAATGGAGCCTCTTGATGATGTAGTTGATTGGGTTGAGTGGATGATTTTGATAGGCAATCAAGATGTTGTGGAAGAGCTAGAATATGTGTTTGTGCTACAAGATGAGGGAGAGTAGTTATGCAATCATACGGTGAACCATGCCAAGCTTGCAGACAAGATTGGTGGTGGTTATATTGAGATTGGCATGGCTGCCCTAACATATGAGTATTCCATAATGGATTATGCAAGTAAGAGAATGGAGAGGAAGTGTTTTGAACCATACCTGTTGACCTTGTTGCAGCTTCCCCATCTCTTTGATATGCCACTTCCAAATTATATAAAGAAGAGCAACTATCTATGGGATGCTCCTTTCGGTAATGAGGGCAAAACACTTCATGAAATTCTTGATTTTTCCGAACCTGCAAAACATTCAATTGTGAATTTAGAGAGCTAATAAAATCATATTTAAAATTTTCAAATAAAACATTTATTTCAGCTCTTATGTCTCTTGTTCTTGTAGTAAATTTGGAAAAGAAAGAAGAAACTTCTCTAGAATTCTTACTAGCCTTGGAAATTCCTCTTGAATACCTTATGCACAACTCACAAACATCATCATATGATAACTGCAAAACTTCACCTTTTCCTATCAAATTTAAGAGTTCTAAAAATTCATCTTTGATTCCTTTAAGAAGGAGTGTTTTCAAAATCTCTTTTTCCATATGCTTATGCTTTGATTTTTGAATGTTATATTGAAATCGCTCTACATAGTCCTCCAAGCTTTCATCTTCCCTTTGTATCATACCAAAAATATCTTCATTGGATTTGAAATAGTCTTGATACTTCTTCAAGAATATGTTCTTCATGTCCTACCATGTTTGGATGCAGTTCCCTCCTAGGCTCATGAACCATCAGAGAGCTGCTCCTTTTAGAGTAAGAGGAAACACTTTCAACCTTTGATCATTAGTACAATAATCATATCCTCTACAAAGTATTTCAAACTCAAATAAGAATGTATCTGGATCTTCATTTTTCAAACCATGAAAATTTGGTAGAGACAATGGGGGGATTATGTGCATTTGTGTCACTCCTCCTAGATCTTTGATAGGGAATTCAAAAGTTGCAATGTGAGCCATTTCTTACCATAATAGAAGATGTTCTTCATGTGTTTCTTTGAGGATCCTCCTTAAAATGTTCATGTCAATTGGTTAGTGAAATGGGTGGTGCTTACATCACCACTCGAGTGGAATTGCAAGATTTTTTTTAAAAATTCTACCTCTAAAATTAAAAAAAAACACAAGCATTCATTTCTACCTTAAGCTTTCACTCAATTTTGCTGTGAAGCGGGTCAGTGAACAAGTGTTTTCCTTGCTCGGTGTGCAAGTTCTTACCTTCCGTCTTTAATACCCAATTCTTCCCAAGCAGAAAAAATTAAATATGAATCATTCTTTCTAAATGGCATACACTCTCCCCAGAAACGGCGCCAAAATGTTGAGATATAAAAGGTATCTTTTTAACACTTATTTATCTCACATTAATTATCAATCCAGGAACAAATTTTTGTTTCAAGAGTGTACTCTGTTTGAGACTGCAATTGAGCTAAGAGTAATGATATGAAAGATGTAGTAGAGTGTTCTAAATACAAGATTAAATGGATGCTTGAAAAAAAAATATAATTAGAATAACATGAACTCAAATGCTCTTAAAATATATCTATTCACTCAACAACGATCAATCGATGATATAGTAGCAATAACTCATTCCTCTAGAAATTGATGCAATTGAAATCAAACTAAAACAAGACAATCAATCTGGGAACATGGAAGCAATAACCAATATTCTCTACAGTTGAAAATCCTGCGTTAAAGCAATTAAGAAGAAATAGCAATTGAACTAAAGCTGCTATTGAAAGTAAACTAAGAAAGCTCTTCGAAAGAAAACTCTTTGTAATCTGTTAACTAATGAATTGGAAATGAACAACACACTGAAATCGAACAGCAATGTAAATGAATAACCAACTGAAACTAGAAGAATCGAACAACAAATATTAACTAATGAATCTGAACAGAAGATCTTTAACTTAATGGGATCAAACAACAATTATATTAAACACTAAAACCCTGTCGACATCAAATTTTGTTAAATAATAATCGACATGAACAACAATCCAACAGAACAACAAATAATTGGAACATGACATCTAATGTTGAACAACAACGCTCTATAAGGTTTAACAAGATGATTAATACAGGAGTTAAAGTCCTTACTGAAACGAAACAACAATGCGATTCATTAACATAACGAAATCAATCAATAATTCAACGACAAACTAATTAACTTGCAAATGTAATGAGAACAACCACAAACTATCACACGACAATAATTGAAAGGTAATGATACAACCAACAGATTGATCCACCAGGGTCGGGCCCTCAACCACCGGTGAAACGCCGTTGGGCTTTACTCTAGTCTTAAGAAATTAAATGACAACGAACTCTTATATTAATCAGGCATGAATAATATTTACAAATAGTTCGTACTCTCTTAACAAGAGTCGATGCACAATTCTGAAAATTACAATAAGGAAAGTCTCCCCAATGACAATACATGCTTCTCCTTTTATAGTCAGAAAGAGGAGAAATTAAATAGTAAATATGATCTCTCATAACAAAATTGGATTGTCCCTAACCAATTGATCAACAAGAAAATATATTTCCATCAATCTTTCAACAAGAGCAAGTCGAATTTGGATTTGCAGCTGAGATAATTTGGAGGACGACCGCAACAGTAAATCTGAGAAAATCATGGTCAAATAACCTTACATTTCTTTCAATACAGGCCAAATTTGGGCAAACCATTCTTCAAAAAAGTCAATTTGGTCCGTTCTGGACAAAACCCATGTTCCAGATTTTCCAGATTCTTTTCCATTTGCCCAGAATCTCAACCGCAAAACTGTCACTTCTTATTCCAGCGAATTTCTGAGTTGGAATATTTGATGATGATCTGGAGATCAAATCTACAATTTGGAAAATATATTGGAGGCTAAAATGGTGAGTGATGTTACAAAATATATTAATAAACCATCATTGATAAAATTATGCATAATAATCATCAATTTATTAAAAATAAAGGAGAAGAAATAATATTTATCCATAAGAGCATAAATAATTATAAAATGGATTTATATGATAAATTATGATAAATTACATGATAAAGAAGAGTAGAAATGGATGACATAAGTGTTAAAAAGTGGTCGTATTCGGGACTCAACACTAGGGACAAGAAGAATTTTGTAATTATTTGATTATATATATATATATATATATATATATATATATATATATATGAGGGATTCAATTTCTGAATCATATGTGCATTGATTGATTGGAATATGTGTGATGAATGCTTTGAGTTTCAATAAGCAATTGCATGATAAAACTCTGTAATAGGTTTTGAGATGGTGTTCTGCATATAATTGAGAAAATCGATATAATTGTCGAGATAGGTTTGAATTGAAATGCAATAAGGGTTTGTACACACCTTTGAGAAGACTGGAGGAGGATTGCAACAACAAAGGAATCTGAATTCTCAATTCAAATTTTGGCATTTGGGTATATCGACTATATGTGTAGCAGAATCATATCCAATCGAATAGCAATCTTGGACCAGGATTGGAACAAGGTTTAATTTTCAATTGATATTTAATATAGCCGTAAATAAATGTTTGATTGGTTACATTTCAATAATAGATTGTCTTGAAACCTAAGTTCTAGCATGGAAGTGGAGCTAAGGCACATAAATCATTGGATTGAAGGACCAACGAACAAGATTGAAAGGTGGAATGGCACGGTGGATCAGATAAGGGTGAATTGAAAATAGTGTTGCAACGACACTGTAAGTAACATCTCAGTGACAGAGTGTGGAAGAATCAAATTCGTGTTGGAAACATGATTTGGAACGACATTCATGTGAGTAAGTTGAGATCGATGAAATCGTGAGAGTAAGAAGTTCATGTGGAATTGTTAAGCAACCATGAGTTAAGCAGAACTGTGTGATAATGAAGTGATCGTTTCGTTGAGTGTGCAGAAGAGCCTTGGTCAATGGAATATGGAACCGGAACCATTGAATAGTAAAGATAGTTTTTGAAAGCCATAATGGTTTTTGCATAGCTCCTAGACAGTAAGTGGTAATCCCTTGGGCAAACATGATAGCATTCAGGCAGAGACATGTGGTGTTGGCAGAAATATGAAACTGGCAATTTCACGTAAATTTGAAATGTTAAACATTGTCAATTTCATAATGTGATGGCCATTGGATCATACCTGTTTCATGTGGAGTATGTGACTACTGTGGTAGAACTGTGGATGAATGGTAAGTTGTCATAAGTGTGAGCCATAATTGATGAGCCTCGTGATGTGTACGGTTGTTGATCAGTTGGAATGGTAAGTTATAAAGTTGTGTTAATTTTATAACTTAAAAATATATGGGTTTTAATGAATTCCGCAAGGACATGCGAAACGTTGTGGCATGGTCCAAAATGGTTGTGATGTAATATGGTTAAAGGATAGACATGAATTTTAACCTAAAGTCCGAGCTATGATAAACCTTTCGACTTTCAATTTATAAGGTATGAGATTATATATTTAGTGGCGAGGATTGTTTTAACTAAAGGTTTATGGTAATGCTATTTGAAAAGGGATTTCATTTGGTGAATAAACGCAAGGAGGAAACCTTGGATAAGGTGGATCTCGATTGTGGTTCTATAACCATGATAAAAAGTGAAGGAATCTTCTTGAAGATTAAATTGAAAAGTAGCTTCCGCATATAAAGCTTATTGTGGGTTTTATAACCATTGAGTGAAAGTGAAGCTTCCACATTTAATTTTTCCAATATGAGCATTATGTTGGCTGATAAATGAATGATGCATTTTTTTATATGCACTTGTAAGTGAGAATGTGGGTATTGCAGCTTTAGCTGCTATCAAGTGGTATAAAAGCTAGAAATATCTCTTTATGAAGGTTCAATTTTTTGAATTGAATGCATGTGTGATGAAGAAAGATCAGATTTTGAAACTGACAGATTGTAGCACATAAAAATACAGTGCAGGTGATGGATGAAACAAGATCACACAGAGATCTTGAAGGTGAGTTGATGAATGTTATTTAACTCTAGTTTGAAGAATATGTTTGCAGAATTCAGGTTGCAGGAAGTTGAAGAAAATATCAGCAAAAGAAGATCTCAGCTTTAAGAGCAATGATGAAGGAACCCAACAAAGGATTCTAAGTGAAAGAAGAATGTGACAGAACCTTGAGGAAATTCAACAGAGGTTGAATAAAAAGGACAATTGTGTTCTTAGAAGATGCAGATGAGTTAAAGCCTAGAAGGAGCAGAAACAAATGCTCAAAAGGTTCCAGAAGATAGAGAACCAGTGTTTGCCAAAAGACCAAATCCAGAGGAGAGGATTGGTGAGGTAAGTTGTAACAAGGAGGACTTGTTATTACATAGGCTTTAGTACAGATCATGATGAATGGGTGAGGAACTCATGGAGAAGAAGATGACTACTAATAGTCATAGAAGAAATAACAGAGGTTCAGAGAGAGACCACAACAAAGGAAAGGAGAAATAAGATGCCAAGGAAAATGGCATAAGGTAGCAATTGGCTGATGCAGAATATGAGAAAGAGTTAGCTAAGATAAGAGAACAATTTAATAAATCGAAAATGATGATAGAAGAAAGCCAAAGAATTGGTTGGCTCATGAAGAAGAGAGTAAAGTGGCAGAGGCTACAAGAGAAGAGAGAACAACAAGTAAACATGCAATTAGCAGAAAATCTGACAAAGCTTGAACAGAGGATGAATGTACAACTGGGATGTGTAGAACTCAGAGAAGTTGAGTTGAAAATGGAAGTTTCCATTTGTGAAGCAGAACAGAGTAAAGCCATTGGTACAGATGAAGAATGGAGGTCGATGGAAGATCTTATGAATCATGGTGAAGATTTAAGACAACAAGAATTCTACCTTGCTGAAGAGGGAATTATTGATGATTTCCTAAACTGTTGGGCAAGTTCAGGTCAACAGTATGATGTAAAGCCTTGTGTTTTTATAACTAATGATTTTGATGTGATTACAGGTTTTGCAGAGAAGAATGAGCAATATTTTGAAGCTGTAAAAAGTATGGGAGAGTATCTTTCAGAAGATACACACTCTGAAGCAGAAAGAAATGATGAAGAATGTATCTTGAATGAGGAAAGCAGTGATGCATTTTAAGTTGTTACAGAACAGGAAAAATTTCTTGTGAATGAAGAAGAAGAGATTCAATATGAAGCATTGATATGTGAAACAACGGTTGAGACTGTTGAATATTGTAATTTTCAAACTCAAAATTTGTATATAAATGCAGAGATAGTAAATGATGATGAAATACTTCAAAATTTCCAAAAATAAATTGCATTGCTAGAATATTTGTTGGAAAACTTAGAGTATGATAGGGAGATTTCAGAAAGCAGTGTTCACTACAGTGAACAAGAACAGGAAAACATCATGGAAGCAGATGATGTGAAAGAGAGACTTGTTGACAATCTTGAGAATTCTTCAAAGAATTCTTTAAGGAGAATGAATAAACATAATTATGTGTTGATAGAAGAGGAAAATTCAGGGTAGCATACTGAAATGCTGGCAGAGGAAAGAAAGGCACTGAGGCCTTATGATTTTTATTTTAAAAATTGTTTTGTGAATGCAGGTTTTGTTGCATATGCTAGAGAAAATTTGACACATTTGGATAGTCAAATAAAGGAGAAGGAAGAAAATTATGTGGAATTATTTAATCCATGGAATGAAGAAATTAAATTACTGGAAATAATGCTGGAAAATCAGGATTCAATACAGGCAGATAAATCTCAATTTCAATATTGGGAATTGCAGAATGTGGAGATACAAGGGAATGAAGATAGCAGAAGAGAGTACACTATGTACCATTCCAATGAATTGCTAAAGGAAGGAGGCAAAGAAATTGTCATAAGTGACAATTTGGAGGAAGTTAAAAACTGTAGCAAACAATAGGGTACGGATGATAGGGTGGCAGCAGGAGCAAAAGTAAGAGCTCCATGAATTTTAACCTAAAGTCTGAGCTATGATAAACCTTTTGACTTTAAATTTATAAGGTCTGATATTATAGATTTAGTGTTGAGGATTGTTTTAACTAAAGGTTTATGGTAATGCTATTTGAAAAGGGCTTTCATTCGGTGAATAAACACAAGGAGGAAACCTTGAATAAGATGGATTTCGATTGTGGTTCTATAACCATGATAAAAAGTGAAGGAATCTTCTTGAATATTAAATTGAAAAAGTAGCTTCTGCATATAAATCTTATTGCGGGTTTTATAACCATTAAGTGAAAGAGAATCTTCTGCATTTAAGTTTTCCAATATGAGCATTATGTTGGCTGATAAATGAATGATGTATTTTTTTATATGCACTTGCAAGTGAGAATGAGGATATTGCAGCCTTAGCTGCTATCACTAAACCCCTAACCCCTAACCCCCACTAGTACATATGTGCATAAAAAATGGCGTTGTACTCCAATAGTTTGGTTATACTATTGGATTTTATGTGAAATTTTTTTTTGTGTTTTTTTAAAAGCCCTAAAATTTGTCAAATATATGATAAACACCATTATCGTGAGATATCCAGCAATATGTTAGTTATTCGATAATATTTTTTTTTTCATATATGCGATGACAAATTAATGTTCTTCATATATCTAATTTTGAATAGGTCAATTATCTATATATTGGAATACTGATATTTTACAAAGTCGATATTTTTCCAATTGTGCAATGTCTCTTTGGTCAACAACCATCAAAATTCCAACAAAATGGCTATTTTTTGTCATAGTGAAAAAATATTTTATTTTGTTAATTTCATGCTAAATAGTTAAACACTATTGAGGTTTATTTTTTACGATAATCATCACTAAAATTTTGGTAATGAAAATGTCACATGACATTACTCCAAGAAGAAAAAGAGATGTGAGATCTACATTGGAGGCTTTGTGTGATTTTCTTCCTTGGTTTCATCCATTTTTATCATCCTTAAGCACTCGCAAAATTTAGAAATTATCCAAAGATAATTTCAATCTCTAAAGTTTGAACGTGCCAAAATTAATTTGTTTCCAACTCATTTTTTTACAATTGAACATCAAACATCATTGAGTGCACTCCTAATGCATCCTATGGGATGGGAGCTAGGCATGAACACCTTGAAAAATATAAAGGTAGCCTATGTATTAAAATTTGGTAATGATAGAACAAAAATTGAATTTTTCCCACTACTGAAATGTGTCTTGGAATTCCCAGCTAAGAAACCAAACATCCTCACATGATAGCTAAAGAATAGTGAGCAAAGGAGTTGCACTAAAAAATGCATTGAGCATAAAAGTGAAAGAGAAATCAACTAAGTTTCTTCATATGAATCCAGGGTACTTTGAGGCATGCAAGAGCATTGTCCTTAACACTGTACTGGAATTCATCCATTTGTGTAATTGTAACATTAGGTTATATCATATATGCAATGCATGTAGAAACTAGGGCCAACATGTTTCTCATGATTCATGAAGCTAACAATGATCAGGTCCAAGGCATTGACATTTAGTTGATGCTTATTATGGTGTATAAGATACCCAAACATCTTATAATTGACCCATACATGGAAGCTAAGGTCAATGTGATTGAAAATACTGTTTTTTTTTTGTAATTGAGTCTAAACTATATTAATTCGAAAGTAGAACAATACTTATGCTAGAGGTTGGTTTGGTATGCTGTGCTTAGCCAATCCTAGCCTTTTTTGCACAAGTATGGGGCTGCCTCCATGGAGGAAACCAACCCGAAAATGACATCAAGCAATAAATTACAAGATGTTCCATAACACCAGTGAAAATAGAGGTTCTGTGATAATGACAAGCATGAAAAACAACTAAGAATATATGAGTTGTTGCGTTGTCATGAGTCTTCGGCATCATCACTACTATCTGGATCTTCCTCCACGATGGGACAGGAATACTCCTACACAACAAATTCCTCTTCAGCAGTGGGTTGACATGGAGGCCTGGAAGCAGGTGCGTAGAGGATGGGAGCCAAAAGGTACTCAGCATATGGGACTCACGTCAAGTGCCTTCCGAGTCCATTATCCAAACATCTGTGTCATCCCAGTCATCCTCCTGCATTGGAAGAGGCTCAGTCTTGTGGGGAAAGGGGTGCTCCTAGCGTGCAATAGTGTATTTTTGTGGTCCTCTTCTGCCTCTCTGCATTACATGAGTGGGGGTCTCCTCCTCCTGGTCGAGTTCGGGGCTCTGGGGGTCCTCTCTAACGTGACTGCCCGAGGAGGAGCTTCAACAGATTCCAAGTGATTATCTGACCCCCGATGGTAGAGACCAGGGAGCACACCTTTCTATCCAACTCTAATGGTGCGTTGGCATAGCCTAGGGGCCATGGTTAGATGAGGCAGGGAGTTGATGGGGATCTGAGATGAGGTGAGGAGTAGCTCTGACCTAAGATAGGAGGTGCACAACGAGGAGTTATTGGACACGGAGGTACATTGAAGGAGGGTGCACAGTAAGGGGCACAAGATAGCAGGAGCACACAGGCTGGTGAAACTAGCAAGGCAGGTGAAGCCGAGGTGAGGTGCGCAAGCAGGGGAGTACGCAACCTGAGGGATTCTACGAAGCGCAGAAGTGGGGGGAGGCTACGCAACAGACTGGGCACGTAGGAGGGTAGGGACTGAATCAAAAATACCAGAAGGAGTAGACTGTGAATGGCTCTGCACTGCAAGTCCTCCCCTTTTTTAGGGCTATGACACATGCGAAGATGCTGAGCATTATTATGCTTCACTCCAAGGTGCATGCTGTAACTAATTTCAAGATTAGGCATGTGCTTAGAGTTATAGCCGCACATCATATCTATCCAGGAGATCATTCAATAGATTGCAACAGAGAGGTGCCCCTAAGGGGATTTTGTTGTCTTTGTGTGTCTTCATGATGCCCGGTCTCTATCATCTCATGTGAATGATTGCAGGAGTGAGCATCCACATCATGTGAAGGCCTACACCGCAAATATTTGTCCTCTCGAGCATGGGAAAGACTGTGTTCAATCATGCTACCAGTGTCACCCACATCTGAGGGTGTTTGAAAATAATGTTGATTAGGGTTAGGGTTTTATATAATTAAGAAACTTGGTCAAAACCCTAGAGGTGGTTTTCCACATTGGAGAAACAACCCGCCTCTCATCGCTAACTTGCACCATACCACATTGGAGTATGTATGACTACTAATCAACCATCAAACCCTAGATTATAGCACTTGAAATCAATTTGTTCTAAGCCTTAAGAAAACCCTAAGGCATAAATCCTAGCTTCCAAATTTATTTATAGTGTTTCCAAGGTTTCACCTGGAATATGCATGTAAATTTATACATACACAAAAAAAAAGTGTTTTACCCCATTCTCATAACTGAACCTTGAGAAATAGGTTAACATAGTAGCTGGCCCAATTAATAATATAGTTAAGGTGGGGTTTGTTACATTTTCACCCTAATAAAAAAAATTCAATGTGATTTACAATCCTAAAGAAGTTTTATACTATTAGACAAATGACATAAGAAAAATAAAGTAAATTAAGGGCAAAGTGACAAGGTAAATAATCTACTTAAGCTTGGACTTTTTGACAGAGGATAAATTTCAACACTTGCAATTATTTTCCAATACATTCTCTTAATACATCCTCGTCTCTCATAATCTAACATTTTTATCACCTTTTGAGTTTTCTTAGGGGCAATGTTATGTCCTTTGGCTATAGGTAGATATATAGTAGGACCAACACTATTCAAACTACCTATATTCAAATCCTCCATATTTCACTAAATCAAGGGCCCATGATGAAATCATTTCTCCCCTGATGACATTTTCACAAGTATGGATTTCAAATCACAATAAAATAAGGTCAAATTCACAAGATAAAAAATAGAAATATATGAATCCTTTTTAATAACATGGCCTTCATTTTCCCACAGTGGGTGACAATCATGGATAATATTCGAGTTTCAATGGTATGTGGTGGGTGATGGAAATGGAATTATATTCCCTCTACCACTTGATGGATGCAATCAAACCATTGTTATGCACACAAGGAATATATCCTTGGAATTATGGTAGTAGCTATGGTCTGATATGGTGGTTCACTCATCCAAGATTCATTATCTCGCAACTAACGTGCTTGTTTGGATTGGTTTCATGGAAAATACAAGATCTCCAGCACAAGGACATAGAAATTTCTATAAAAACTCGAGAAAAATCCCCCTATTTTTGGTTGATTGAGGTCATTTTCATATTTCTTGGTCGTTTATCCAAGATACAAAGATTATTCATTATCTATAATTTCACCATGTTTCTTTCAAGTTTGATATTATGGGTTTACGACACAAATGGGAAATAATATCCTCATTTTGATACTATAAATAGAAAACAAATAGGGATAGAAGAAATATAAACAATTAAATTTCGTTCTCCTTGGAAACAAAAGAAATCATTTGAGTGGTTAACGCAGACTTCTAAACTAGGTGATAAATTTAGAGCCTAAGGATATTTTTTCTAGGTTTTGGTTAAACTTTTAGGTGTATCACTAGGTTGTTTACTTTTACCTCCTTTATTTTTCTATCTTATATATCTCTTTCCATGTTATTTATTTATTGGGACTTTTTTATGTGGAAGATATTCATTTCAGGCCTCATTTTTAAATTCTAGTCAACTTACTGTGTTTGGCCCATTGTTTCCTTTGGATAGTGCTTAGAGAAGGTCATTTGTTTTTGTTTTTTAAGTAGGACTTCTTTGAGTCTCCTCTTTTGTTTTCTAGGTGGGAGAATTTTGTTTTCATCATTATCCTCCAGTTCTTGGCTCCTTTCCTCTCTCCTTGGATCCTCGTGTAAACCTTTATTTAGTGATTTGTGCTTAAGCTTTTATCCATCCTCATTTTTAATTTTATATGTTGGTCCTTATACAACTATGGTTCATCTTAGAAATTCTGGAGGTTCCAAGGAAAGGGATATTTTTTTACTCTTTCTAGCTCATGGGACCAACATTTGGTAGAAGGTATTTTTTTTGTTTATGTGTGCTCCACCCCTTCTCAAATTTAACATAAAATTTAACAAGAAGAGTAACATGTTAGAAGTGAATGACACTTCATCATTGATGTTGATGTAGAAGAAGAGGTTGGTGAGTGAGTTCCAAATACTGGGAACACCAAGACTACATGAACAAGATACTTGAAAATTGTAGGCATTTAAACCATAATGGGAAAAGTTCTATTATAATGCTAAAAACCAAAATAAGAGACCCTTTTATACATTGATGAAATGCAATGGCACACAAGGAAGCTAATTGAAAAGGTTTCAATCCTAGCTAAGAAGCATACATGCCTTGAGCTCACCATCTTCGATGAAGAGTGTGATATACCTAACACTATCTAGGTCAATTCTCCATCGAAGTGGATGATATTAATCTTATTTTTGACTATATATGATAGTAGTAGCATAGCTATGATCATAGGTGTTTTAAGCTCTAGTTTGGTTTGCAATATGTTAAACTATTTTTGGCTACATTATCTTCTTGGTTTTGTTATATACTTCACACAATTTATATGAACAAAAGTTGTGTTGTTATGCTACTAGTATGGTTCCCCTAGTGGCACACCAGTAGGCATAGAAAATGATGTATGAATTTGATTGCTTAAGTAATATAGTATTTTCCCATTTTACAAAAAAAAAATGGCATGGTCTTCATTAATTGAAACTTGATACTTCCTTACCTTAGATGATTGAAACACATGAAGAGCTTCCCATTTATCAATTCCATTTTGAGCTTTATAACTCATCCCAACAACTTATAAAACATGCAATTAAATGATTGTTCCTCCCACCATAAGCTCGAAACCAAAATTTTATGATGATTGAGAGTAGTACCTCTTAGTCAGGTCAATGGGAATCCCAAAATTTACATCCACAAGATGACATTAACCATAGTAATCGAAGATATGTTGACCTTTAGTAGGATGATCTTTACAGTTAGCTAGCTACACATTTTCTCTTATACTATCTATAGTTTCCTTAACCCATTCCTACCTCCATAGATAAGATAGTATGATTTTAGTTTGTGTGCCCAAGGATAACATTTATCACATTACTACATATAATTTACAACTTTGCGTTATATTTTTTGGCATGACATTTTATTAGATTTTGACCATATTTTTTGTATATTCAATATTATTTCTTGGATATGTGGAGTTGTAGTTTTGTGATTGAGATAAATCTCATCAAGTTATGTTTTGATAACTAAGATAAAGCATAGTAATATTAGGCAATTGGGTCTATACTGCGTGGTTGAGAGAAGTGTCTTTCTTATCACCTCAAACAACTTCTCACAAGTGACACATTGATACCTTAATAATTCTATTGTTTTACTATACTTGAGCTCCAAAGGATCCACTTTATCCCCAGTACCATCTTTAGAATGAGTGGATTTTCCTAGTACACACACAACACACACACACACACAAATATAATGCAAAAAAGGAGCATAGACCCATACACACACACACACAAATATAAAGCAAAAAAGGAGCATAGACCCACCCCCACCACACACACACACACTCACAAATATAATGGAAAAAAAGGAACATAGCAATATCAATTATCAACGCTCAAACTTCAACATATATATAATTCTAAATTGATATGAAATGTTGATTTAATTAAAAAATTTCCTTTCTTCGTTGTAGGAACTTTCAATATTCACAACAACCTTATTTTGGTTTGAAAAATATCCACTCTATGTTTGCAATATCCTACCCATTATAATCAAGGCCAACGTACTCGCCCCTACTGTTGGGCACCATACTATCCTATTGCCCAACTAATAGCCATTTGGTAATAAAAATTATTGGTTTTTTGAATTAAATTAAAAAAATAAAATTTATAATTAAAATTAAAAATTAAAACATTAATTTCTCTAGTCGGCTCCTGTCATACCCTTCTTTACTATTAATGAATTAAACCCTTCTTCAAATTCTTCATTCCATTGTCCTAAAGATGGATCCCCGTTGGGATTCGAAACGTCGACAAATGTTTCTTGATACTGTGGATAATCCAGGAAGCTCTTCAGAAGATTGTCCTCAACATTTACTTGTCAAACCAGGGGGCCGTATACTTCGAGGCACAACATAATCAATGCCAAGGAGATATAGCAAGCCCTGTAAAATCAAACTCTATCTGTTATGAAACCAGCTCCAAAGATAGAAGAAAAGAGAGATCAATGCATTAGAAATCAGCCACTTCAAGGGGGAATCCTCCTTTACATTACATAAATGAACAATTATTTGATGATACAAATGAAAAAACCTCCTTTCTATATATAAGATTCCATGGGGTCCCAATATAATCCTAGATGACCTAACAATAATAATGTAAGGGCACAATAATAACAATATGGGGGTTACATGGGTACATCAATAACAATAAGGGGGCTACACTAACAAAAATAAGGGACTACAATAGTAATAGAGGGACCTAACATGCCCCTCTCCTTCAAAAAAGTGTTGTCCTCAATGCTTGAGTAGATCTGGATGCTTCTGTATAAAATTATCATCCTCCCATGTAGAATCTTTAGTGGGTAAGTTCTTCCACTTGATGAGATACTCTGAAATTGATCTATTTCGTAGTTGTCGAGTTCTTGTTTCCATGACTGCTTCAGGTTCCAATATGATTTTTCCTTCCTCATCAATTTTTAGAAATATTGTTTGAATTGGAATTTTTTCACCTATAACCTTCTTTAAGCATGAAACATGGAAAAATGGATGCACTCGAGAAGAAGTAGGAAGCTCCAATTGTATGCCATAATACCAATATTTTGCAACACCTTGTAAGGACCATATTACTTTGGCGATAATTTATTATGCTTATTAGCTTGCTTGAGGGACATTTTGTTTGTATGGTTGTAGCTGTAAAAATACCCGGTCTCTTACATCAAAACTTCTCTCACTGCGATGTTGATATGCCTGTTGTTCCATTTGATTTTGTGCCAAATTTAAGTTATCCTTTAAGAGTTGGAGAACTTGTTGTTGATGCTCGATGTGATCTTCCACTGCTTGAACCTTAGAATTTTCTCTTAAATATGATGTGATGGACGGTGGATGATATCCATAAAGTGCCATAATGGGGTCATTTTTGCTGCAGTATGGAAGGAAGTGTTATATATTGACGGTAACCACATGAAGCCCATTGTGTTTGTATATAGAGATACAAAAAAAAACGAAGATATCCTTCGAAACATTTTTCCACTATCTCAATTTTCCCATCATATTGAGGATGATAAGATGAGCTATGAGCTAATTGAGTACTCAGAAAATTAAATAATTCCGTCCAAAAATTTCTAATGAAAATGGGATCTCTGTTGCTTACAATAATATTTGGGTTTCCATGTAGCTTTTGAATTATTTCCATAAATGCAGTAGCAATTGTACTTACTTTAAATGGATGAGATAATGCACAAAAGTGTGCATACTATGTTATGAAACCAACTCCAAAAATAGAAGAAAAGAGAGATCAATGCCTTATAAATCCACCACTTCGAGGGGGCAACCTCCTTTACATTATATAAATAAAGAATTCTTGGATGATACAAATGAAAAAACCTCCTTTCTATATATAGTAGTCCATGGGGTCCCAATATAATCCTAACCGACCTAACAATAATAATGTAAGGGAATAACAATAACAATAAAGGGGCTACACTAACAACAATAAGGGACTACGCTAGTAATATAGGGACCTAACACTATCTCCAAAAAAATATCAAATATTCTAAGTTTTTAAAAAATGAAAGAGAACCCTAATTTACTATTCCCGCACTAATGTTATGGAAACTCCTAGATCACTTTGTTTAGTAGCCACTCCAATAAAAAAATCCTCAAACTAAATGAGATTGTTTAAAAAATAAGAAACATTCAGTCGAACACAAGCTCCAATTGGTAGATCCCAAAAATATGAAGTGAAATCACATAGGAAATCAAGCCATTCATGCACTATTAATTAATTTTGTTTCTGTACTACATACAAATTTCCGATAAAGAAATATTCACCATTCTCTTTCCAACTATGCACTTGGGTTAAACCTCTGTGGTATATTGAATTGATCATAAGACATGCATGATCAAAGAAACTCACTCTGTTCAAACCACTCAGAAACATTCCATATCCTAGAATTAATCCATGCTTCAGATAAAATCAAAAGAAGAGCTTTCCACTTATATTCATTAAAAGAAACCAAGTTCAAAAGATAAACATAACACAAAATAAAAATTCCATCTTTTCAATCAACCTCTTATCCACAAAATCACTGAAGAAATATATCTTACTCATGCAACAACTAGAGTAAGAAGCAAGCCATTTCATCCTACATTTCTTGTGTCCTAATATATTCTTGATATTTATTTAGAAAAATCATCTTCATTTTCTACTAACAAGTAATAGTATTTCCTCCTATCCCCATAAACCAACGTAAAGCAAAGTATTTAAGGGTTGTGGGGAAATTTTTTAACTTCTAGGCATCTAATGAATAATCATAGCTCCTAAAAAGTGTGTTAAATGCAAAAAAAAAAAGAATTAGGATCCTCATGTACCTTACCATGGAAATGTGGAAGAACTAAAGGTGGGATTTTTTTCATTTTAACAATTGCATTAGGGTCCACAATTGGAAATCCAAAGGTGGATTTTTCTTCCAAAGGATGATTCTCACCAACCCCTTCACCATGAGCATCTTCATGATCTACCATCTTTTTTCCTCCAAATATATTGCATCTTGTAGACTATGAATATTGACTGTGTTTCATATTCAATTTTTCAGATCCAATAGTCTCATTCTTTCCAACCAATGGATGTGACACCCCTGAGTTGTTGTCTCCAGAATCCAGGTGTACAATACCAGTCTGGATTGTATGTGTCTGCTTGGAGTTCTTCCCTGTAACAAAAGGCCCACTATGAGGAAAAATTTCAGTTTATCAATATTTCCTCTTCCCTTCTTAGGCTTTGGACCCCTACCTCTCCTAGTCATGCATTTTAAAAATAAAATCGAATCAGGAAATGGTCAAAAGAACTGTAAAAACACTTGCTAGAAACAAATCATTTCAAACCCAAATGCTGTAGCTATCTCAAAAAATGTACCTACATAAATAAAAAATCATCCCTCCTTAAACATTCAGCAGCACAATCACACTTAACAAAAACAATTAAAAACTTACCTTTATTGTAGAAAAAATATCATAATTTCCCAAATCTTCTCCAAGAACCTCCTCGACAACAACACCAAAATTTTGGGTATGAATATTGTCCTCAACAGTTACTTGTCAAACAAGGGGGTCGTATACTTCTAGGCACAACACAATCAATGCCAAGAATATCTAGAAAACCCTGCGAAATCAAACTATATCTGCAACCATATATTAAATCTTCTAAGTTTTGAAAAAAGGAAAGAGAAACATAATTTTGTGTTCATCTACTAAATGTTATGGAAACTCATAAATCACTCTATTGAATAGCCACTCCAATCAAAAACTCCTAAAACTGACTAATATTGTATCCAAAATAATAATCATTCAGTTGAACACAAACTCCAATTGGAAGATCCAAAAAATTTGTAGTCAAATCACACAGGAAATCAAACCATTCATGCACTGTCAATTAGTTATGTTCCTGTAGTACATACAAATTCCTAATAAAGATATATTTGTCATTCTCTTTCACACTATGCACTTCGATTAGGCTTCCCCGATATATTGAATCAATCATAAGACATGCATGGTCAAACCAACTCACTATGTTCAAACCACTTAGAAAACATTCCATATCCTATAATTAATACATGCTTTAGGTAAAAATGAAAAGAGGAGATTTCCACTTGTAGTCATTAAAATAAACCAAGTTCAAAAGAGAAAGATAACATAAACTAACGATTCCATCATTTCGATCAACCTATTCTCCACAAAATCACTGAAGAAATATATCTTACTTATGCAACAACCAAAGTACTATGTTTTCCTTATCTACTTATCTAGCTATAGTGAGAAGATAGGATACTCACGTTCTGTTTTATTATGAATAAAATTTTTAAAATTATTATACCTTGGTTTGGTTTCACCCTGGATCAATAAAAAATATTAAATCAATGGACCCATCCTCTTCCCAGTCAAGAGATATATCGAGACCTAGTTCTTGTACTAATCCTTCATATTACAATCTTTCAAGTCCACTTCATCTCACAGCATAATCATTAATTTTACTCCCAGAAATAAAAGGGCCTCAAAAGGGCGACTTGTAGTACTTAGTTCGTAATAGAAACCTAGTCTCAAAAATCTTCAAAGTCAGAAGCCCACTATGTAAAAATAGTTCATTAAAGTTCATAGAAATTCGAAAGACCATTCTAGGGTTTATTTCTTAAATAAGGTATACAAATGGTGGATGAGGTTTTTCAAAGAGTTATAATATAAAAACTAGTTCTCATAACCTTTCTAATGTAAACAATTTTATAAAAAATAAGAGGCCTAAATATGGCATCGAACCAATTTTTTTTAAATCAGATAATCATAAACTCTTCAAACTCAATGGAAAAGCAATGATACCATATAATTCTTAAAAAAAAACACACAACTATTGTTATGAAACCAACTCCAAAAATAGAAGAAAAAAGAGATCAACGCCTTATAAATAAGACACTTCTAGGGGGAAACCTCCTTTACATTACATAAATGAACATTTCTTGGATGATAAACTGACAAAACCTCCTTTCTATATATAGGATTCCATGGGGTCAGAATATAATCCTTGCCGACCTAACAATAATAATGTAAGGGCCCAATAATAACAATATGGGGGCTACAGGGGTACAAAAATAACAATAAGGGGGCTACACTAACAACAATAAGGGGATACACTATTATTATAGGGACCTAACATGCCCCTCTCCTTCAAACAATTATTGCCCTATGCTTGATTATTTTTTGATGCTTCTGTATAAAATTTTCATCCTCCCATGTGGAATCCTCAACGGGTAAGTTATTACACTTGTTGAGATACTCTGAAATTGATGGATTTGGTAGTTGTCGAGTTCTTGTTTCTATGACTTCTTCAGAACTTATTTCACTGCAATGTTGATATTCTTGTTGTTTCGTTCGATTCTCCACCAAAGTTAGGTTATCCTTTGAGAGTTGGAGAACTATTTGTTGATGCTTGATGTGAACTTCCACTACTTTATCATCCATATTAGCTTGCATTTGATCCTTCAAACTGTCCAACTTAGTCTCCATTTTTTCTTTTAAACCATCTATGTCATCTTTGATTTCTCTTTGTAAGATCAAAATTTTTTGCACTTGGTACCGTAATTTTGATATCTCATATTGCAATTCTTCCTCTTCATGTGTCATAGTAGAGATTTATGAGGGCTTAATGAGTGTTGAATTATTTTCAGGGGGAATTTTATAACCCAATACTAATATCTATGCTTCAATATGCCCTTGGAATCACTTCAAACTAATTTTTCAAAAAAGACTTATGCAATTTGAAAAACAAATACACACATTTTTCTTGCTTTTGAGGAGCTTGATATTGAAACTGAATTATCTTTGTGCTTTTGGATCTTAAATATCTGAAATTTGGTCCTGTAGTACCCCTCTGAATTTTCTTTCTAATGCCACATGTCTAACCTAATTTGGATGCTTCAAGGAAAAGTTATGCCCAGTCTCCCACAATGACCTAATTATGGACTGTTTGACTAGAGTGAATTTGTACGGCATGCCACGTGTCACTGTTCCCTCCTTCGGCTCTGAAATTGATACACAGAAAACTACAGTCTGTGTAATTTCAACCATTTTTTACATAATTCCAATCCAATGCTCAGAGAGAGAGAGAGTTATGACAATTTTCCCAAGGTCACCTCTTTTAGATGAAATTAGGTAGCCTGAAAAAAACCTAAATTCCACATATCATATCACCGAAAATATTTCGAACCAAGATCTGAAATTTTTACACAAAGTTACTCAGGATTTTGGCTTCGCGTTGTAAAAATTTAAGCTTCTGAACCTTCGTAGAAACAAAGTTATAGTGAAAATTCCACGATGACCTGTTTGGAGCAGCAAAACCCTAGAATCCAAAGCTCTGATTCCAAATGTTATGAAACCAGCTCCAAAAATAGAAGAAAAGAGAGATCAACGCCTTAGAAATAAGCCACTTCAAGGAGGGAAACCTCCTTTACATTACATAAATGAAAAAATCTTGGATGATCAAATGAAAAAACCTCCTTTCTATAAATAGGAGTCCATGGGATCACAATATAATCCTAGCTGACCTAACAATAATAATGTAAGGGCACAATAATAAAAATATGGGGGCTACAAGGGTACAATAATAAAAATAAGGGGGCTACACTAAAAAAAATAAGGGGATACACTATTATTATAGGGACCTAAAAATTGTTCCCAGATATGATTTATCACAACATAACATAGATTTTAAATCACCATGACAAGCTTATGTAAATAATGAAAACCAAAATAATATAAACATTCCAATACACTCAGTGTTATTAAATCAAAGGATAATGAGCTGGGTTGGACAGACCCTCACCAACCAAATCATTTCCTTGAAAAAAAAAAACTACAGGATATTAAATACATGAATGGAATCAGATACACGTGAGATTCGAACCTAACATTGTAACTTTGTATTGATAAAAATAAATCTCAAATCAATACATCTGATACTTGGTGGTCTAGTTCCAAAGAGTTTTGGCGAAACCTAGCTTAAATTTAACAATATGAGACTAAAAACAATATCACTAACCTGATGCTTCCTATGAATTGACTTATATTCTCATTACAGAGAATCCATGGCCATAACGGGCCATTCTTTACAAAATCAAAACAAAAATATTTGACAACAAAATTCTATAAAAATTTCTTTAGGCTAAATGCCTCTGAATGTTAAGATCCACTTCTCAATAGAATATCTCGAGCTGGCTTCATTTGGAGAGAAGTTATGATGTGAGAGTTTCTTGTTGAATACTAGGAGTAATAAGCGCACCATATTCTCCTCAAAATACATGAAAACCTTTAACAACTCATTTGATAACCAATAATCTTGATGCTAGTCCATGAATCCATTTGACCCATTGCAGGAATCCTGAGGTCAAATAATTGTCTCTTATTGAGCCATATGCATTTCATAACAATATTAATGTGAGATAAAAGAATAAAAGACTTATGATAACATTAATATAAACATTAGTCATCAAAATATTAATTTATTTAACCTTTTTAAAGATAAGAAAACATCCTTCCTAAATTAACATAGATGCAACATTGAGAACTAGAAAATGCATGCATTAAGGTTTTTTAGGTTGTAAAACAGAGGATAAGGTGGGGTTTTGTGAGTGAAATATAAGACAATTTTGGTTCTTGACATGGATGATGGAGTTAATCACACCTATGTTATAAGACCATACCATGCAATTGAATGATAAACACCCCAGTCTCAAACAAGAAAACAAATGAACACTGGAATAAGAAAGAAGTTGCAAGTGAACCTCCAATGTATCTCTTGACCTTCAATATGCCCTTCCCATCGCCAAACACCATTCTATTTATCTTCATTACTTTGTCTCTTGAGTATTCTCACTCATATTCTTCATTAACCACGATAAAGTAGAGAGCACCTCATTCACACACAAAAGGGTTCCATATATGAATGTATCACTAGATAGAGCTCATTAAAGTACATTTTATGCAAGGGGGAAATGATGGAGGTCCTCTCCACCCTCATGAGAGTGTTAGTATGATGAAAGGTGAAACTAAACTAACATCTAACCATTTTATTAAGGTGATTGAATGCTTCAAGAAGTGATGGGGGGAGGTCAATCTATTGAAGTTTTTATTCTTCTCATTTTCACAAGAATAAGGGCAGCAATGCTTTATTACTTGGCCTAACATTTGAAGTGTGTGTGTGTGGTTGGGGGGGGGGGGGAGGGTGGTGTGAATAAATAAGGATAACCTTACCTTATAACTAAGGTAATACCTTTAATTAGTTGGAATACTTATCAAGCCTTGTACTCACAACCCATTTACCTCGAGGTATGTTAGTGACTTGTATGATATTTATATATGTAATCATGCTTTTATGTAATCCTCAATAACAACTCTAAAATTGTTATAGCCATATATAAAAAATATGGTATGAACACCCATTGACCTTAAGGAGCTTAGTTAAATCTAACCTTTCCAACTCATCTTATGCTCATGTGCATGTAGAGGTAAATTATCTCTCTCAAATGCAACAAGAAGTAATGAAGCCTTATTTTCCATTCCAAAGGCACGCGGAAAGATAAATAACCTTTGAAGAAATATAGATCTTATTTTATTGCATGCCTTTTGTGCTTGGTTTTGATTCACCTTCGCAATAGAGCTACTTTTTACTCTTTTGGTCATTTTATTCTTTTCTTTTTTTCATTATTGTGGTAGTGTGCTAATGAAAAATTCAAGTGTTAATGAAAAAATGAAATCATAAATCGAATGATTTATCTCTTTTATTTATAAAATTATGATACTCTAATTATCCCAATGCACATAATTACTAGATAATTTCCATTGCACATAAAGAAATAAAAGTGCATGCCAATTCAATAAGTCAAAGCAACATGTCCTACATGGTTCCTCCCCCTCTTGACATGTCCAGTCAAGAGAATATAAGTGTGTCCTCTCTCTTTGGTCCAACAAATTTCTCTCTCACAATAAACAAAACATCATTCATTCCTCCCCATCAACTCAAGTTTCCATGGTCCCTTCCTTTCATTTGACTTTTTTTTTTCCAAGGGAAATTATCCTCTTTCTTAGCCTGGAGGAAAGTGTGAGGGTCAATACAACACAATTCATAGGAACCTAGCCATTACAACAATATTTCTCATCATCATGTCACTCATAGAGAATTTAACCTGGGTAGGAGAGATAGCAACCATTTTTCCCAATAACATGATATTTCCCCAATTGACTCGTTTGACTTATTTATGTTATGTTATAATGAGAAATAGTTAAGGAGCTTATATGAACTTACTCACTTTGAAATGGAAAAAAGAGATATGGATAGGGCTCTTGCATTTCTTTTGAGGGAACATGAGATGATGAGATGAGATTCATTTAGAAGGTATGGTTTGACCCTCCTTTTCGAAAGGAAAGTATCCACATAATTTATTTTAAATAAAATGTACATATACCATGCTAAGTGCTATTTTGTGAAAGTTTGATCATCATATGAAAATGTGAGAATTCTTTAGAGCCCATGGAAGTAAAAATAATTTGAAAAAGAGCAGACTACAGAGCATATGAAGAATGCGGGAATTATTTAGAGCCTATGGAAGTAAAAGGAATTTGAAAAAGACTGGATTTCAAGCCAAATACAATCCCAACAATACTTGAAGAGGGTTTATGCGAGGTTCTAAGTGTCACAACATGTTGTGAATGGTGCATAGATGGGAGTAATGGAGGACGAAAGCATGTTGGGAGTGATACCGGGCACCACATATTTCATTGTAAATTACCCCGATTATCATTCTTCCATTTATCAAGCTATTGAAACCATTGTATGTACCGAAGGAATTGCTAAGGTGATGCCACCTCCTTCTTTATTCATTTTCTTTAAAACCCAACAAAATTTACATGACGTTTGAGTTTGAGATTTTTTATTCAAGAGCGACAGTTCGAGGATGGGAAAAACGTGGTTTTCCATTACGTCGCAATTCCGACGCACTGACAAAGTGTCGCACTACCGACACTTTTTCCGTTGCTTCCAAACAAGCGTCGCTCTTCCGACGTTTCCCAAGTCGTTGCACTTCCGATGTTTGTAAACTGTCGCAATTCTGAAGAAATGTGGTGTGACATTTTGAACTTCGCTCTTCCGGCATTTGTAGACTGTCGCAATTCTGACGAAATTTGGTCTGAAGTTTTGAACGTCGCTCTTCCAACGTTTGTAAACTGTCGCAATTCCGACGAAATGTGGTCCGACGTTTTGAACATCGCTCTTCCGACGTTTGTATACTGTCGTTCTTCCGACGTTTTTAAGCTGTCGCAATTCTGACGCCGTACAAAAGTGTCGCAAGACCGACGCATTGCAAAAGTGTCGCAAGACCGACACGTCCCATAAGCGTCACAATACCGACGTATTCCAAAAGCGTCGCAATACCAACCGTAGGAAGAATTGTCGCAATATCGACGAACGTCACAAGACCGACGGAAATCGTTCAAGACGTTGGAAGACCGACGCTTACAAAGCGTCGGTATACCGACAGAAATCGTTCAAGACGTCAGAAGACCGGCGCTTACAAAGCGTCGGTATACCGATGGAAATCGTTCAAGACATTGGAAGACCGACGCTTACAAAGCGTCGATATACCGACAGAGGGTTCAATTTAAAAAAAAAAATGAAACTTTAAAACAGGACAGTAAATCTCCAATATTTTTTATGAATTGTGGGCGTTCCAATGACCATGAAATATTAATATAATAAACCACCCCGCAGCGCTTTGACTATAAACATGGCTCTGTATTTCAAAAAACAAGTTTAAAATAGAAACAGGGAAACATTTTTTTTTTCCAATTGTTATGAACATAATTTGACCGTGAAATATTAATATAATAAACCACCCCGCAGTGCTTCAACTATAAACAATCATTTTTTTTTCACAAGAGAAAAAACGCTATTTTGAATATATTATATGAAGAAAAACAGTCCATGAAGTCATTACATTTTCACATCTAAAGATTGGAACCCAAATATACATCCAGAAAAGTGGAAGTCCCACCCCAGATAATGATAGAAAAATACCCCATGTCCCATACAGGGACATGATATAAAACCCAATAACGGTCAACATGGAGATTATCGACAATCTGAGAAAGCATCCAAATATGCCCGAGGCATCTATAAGAAAGTGAAATAGCAATATGTATAATAGTAAAGCAACAGATAGAGTACCGACGTCCATTGTTCCAAATACAAATTAAAGTACCCAAAATCCTTGAATAGAGAAAAACGCTAATCATGTGAGGAGTGTGATATGTCCAAAATATAAAAATACCATCAGACCATATCAATAAACCAGCATCGCTAGTTTTGAAGGCAGAGTGATAACCTGTCAACACATAAAATAACATCATAAAGCGGATACAGGAAATGTGCAGAGACATGTACTGTTGATATATGCCTCACACAGAAAGCATCCATGATAGAGAAAAATTAAAATATGTATAAACCCAGGGTAGATTGTATGTTCTGGCTCGCTTGTTCCCGAAAATAAAAACCATCTGCAGAAACCCGGGCTCGCTTGTAAGATCGGGCTCGCTTGATTCCAAATTTGGTAACCATATGTTGCATCCGAGATGTAAGGTTCTGGATCGCTTGTTTCCATTAGTAGCCCGCTACAGCATCCACCCTGTTCATAGCAAAAAGGTTCCTATAGATATACAGAGAAAGAGTATAATACATAGACCATATGAACATGGCTCTGTATTTCAAAAAACAGGTTTAAAATAGAAACAGGGAAACATTTTTTTTTTCCAATTGTTATGAACATAATTTGACCATTAAATATTAATATAATAAACCACCCCACAGCGCTTCGACTATAAACAATCATATAAACATTGTTCTGTATTTCAAAAAACAGGTTTAAAATTGATACAGGGCAACATTTTTTTTCCAATTGTTATGAACATAATTCGACTATGAAATATTAATATAATAAACCACCCCGCAGTGCTTCGACTATAAAAAATCATATAAAAATGGCTCTGTATTTCAAAAAACAGGTTTAAAATAGAACAGGGCAACATTTTTTTTCTAAGTAAAGTTAATCTATTAACTGTGGAAATAAAATTACAGCATGACCGAAGTCAAAAACATTGCCCAGACTTATGGCAAATTTTTCATCAAAAAATCAAAAAAGAAGACTGCCCTCATACGGAGAAACCAGTCTTGAACATTTACAAAATTCAAAAATATTACAGAGGTCCAGCACAGTAATATAATCTAAAACATGCCCAATTAAGTGGGCCGCGAAGCAAGAAAACCAAATTAACCATACTACTCCTCCGGTGGTTCCTCGACGATTCGACACCATCCTTCGGAAGGTCCAGGATCGCCAGGTGCTATCTCCACATTCACGCCACTGCTCCCCTCCTGAAGTCCCAAATGCTGGCCGGATTTTTCTGAGCTCAGACCCGCCGGACGGGTGCATTGTTCCTCCACTTGGGCCTCCTCACAGAAAACCACGGTGATTGAAGCTGTGATTCGTGGGCGGTTCAGAGAGAAATTAAAGGAAGAAAGTGCAGTGCGCGTCATGGGAGAAGGTGAAGCAGTGGGGAAACGAGGAGCAGGGGAGCCATACAATGGCCAGATCCTAGAACCTGACCCTGCCCACTTCTAGTGCTTAGATAGCGACCTACGTAATAATCATTAGACTGGCTGGAAGACGACTCGGTTGAGGGGCTGGAGGGAGTGTGCAGGGGTTGACCTCTAGTGCTCCCCCTGCGGCAACGCATCCTTTGATGCAGGCAAGTTATGGGTGTAGTCTCAGCAGTGGGCATAAGACGAGATGGAGAAGCAGGATTCCAAGAAACCGAGGAAGACAGACACAGACCAGACCGAGAGAAATGCAAATTTGCACCAAGGTCTAAGCAGCAGTTCAGCTGGCCACTTCTCCTTCTCGTCACAGTGAGCAGGCAGTGTAACCCAGCAACCGGAGAGCATCTACAATTCAAAGGTTGCAGCTCATCTGAAAAAACATAGAGAAATGGCATTTTATCGACCCGACTGTAATGGCATCGAAGAACACCCGTCGTAATTAATCTCTCATTGATGAGAGCCGAAGGCCGGATCATATTGGAGCATGCGAAATCGCTAACACGAGTGGAGGACCGATCTTGAATAGCGTTAAAACTTAATGCGATTTGATGTGAAAACCTTGGAGCTTAAATATCGGCTGATTGAACAACATTAAAACTTAATGCGATTGATATGAAATCGCCACATCCATGTCCCATCGCCTTAAACGCCATCGAATGCACCCGCATCCGAGAACAGGGCAACTTTTGATTGAGGACACATGGCAGAAATTGATTGGATCAGATCTTTGTTTGGGCTGCTCGCACAGTGGAAATCTGGACCCGAAAAAGATTAGGGAGAATTTGATAAGAAATTCACGTCACAACTCTCTCTTCGTACGCCAGCCCAAATTCAGACCCGAAAAATATTAGGGCAGAATTCATTTGTTTTTCGCGTCACAAAATTGGCCGACGTCAGCAGGCTATTTTGGAATGCGAATTTGGTTTGAATTATGGTTTATCGTCGTTTGAAGTTCGGCGGGCTCCATGGCTAAAGGGTTCGTTTGAATTTTTGACAAAGGTTTTGTTATATGTTTTATATAGCGCGCGACGGAATAGTTTTACTGTTTGTTAAGGTCCCACACAGCGATCAAATTTGAAGGGCAAGTCCGAATTTCAATTCGAAGGGCATATATCTATGTCGCCCTTCCATAATGAAAAACTTAAAAAAAAAAAACTTTTCAATTGACCACAATAAATTATTTTTACATTTCATTTTTAGAAAGACAAAACCATCAATCTTTATATTAATAAAAGACTATTACATATACAGCAATGAAGAAGGCTCCATCTTTCATTGCTTAAATATCTCATTGGCAATGTCAACATAAGTCTTGAAGACATTATTATAAGAATTTGGATACATACCACCGGGATATAGGAGATTCTTATGTGTCAGATTGTGTAATGCAATTTTGACTTTGTCTCACAAGGAGCAGCAACATGGAGGTCTGGATTTTTCTTATAGAACTTTTTTATTATTATTTGAAACATTGTTTATAGATATGAATACAACAATGAAATTATGAGCATGGTGGAAAATTATTCAAGCTCATGATGCCAAACCATGATGATGTAAGTTTGGAATTTAACATTTTTACATGTTAAAGACAAATAGTCAAAATCACTGACAACTTAGTATGCCATAATTAATAATCATTCCCTGTTCACTTTTGTTAGTAGGTTTATGTCACACGATGATCTCTCTTCTCTGGCATTTACTTGTATTGAAGATCACTATTCTAGGAATAAGGAGTTATTTTCTCCAAAAATAAACCTAGCCAAACATTGACAATGCATCAAGGATATCTTTCTATGCTTCATAAGTACATATGTTCTACTTCTAAATCATGTCTTGGAAGTGGTTGTTTTGCTAGAAATTATTCACCATTTGGTTTCATACCAAAGTCTTTTTCTCATTTTCAGCATCCAATACATGAAAAATATAATGGTTTAAAACAACATAAATATTTGAAATTTTGCAAGAATTGTCTGGCACACTTTGAATATGAATTTTGAAGTCAAGTGCATGATGATGTATAGGATCAAGTGTCATTTTGAATACCAAATGTTTCACAAGAAACTTCTCAACATGCTGCCCTGCCGTAAGGATTAAATGACAATATTGCATCAACTATTTCCATAATAAAAGTGCACCTCGGCCATAAGACTAAACAACTACAAATGTTGTATATCTAACAAGACCACACAATCAAATGTATTCCACAAGGCCAATACTGTATGAAAAATGAAAAGGAGTTTGCAACCAAAAATACCTTAGGCAACTAATTCAATTAGATACACCAAACCATCAGCAAAAAGGAAAATCAGCCTACTCAAAGGGCAAGCGTTTACCTCCTTTGACAAAATTTTGAGTTCCGAAACAAGGGCCTTTATTGTCTTGTCAATGCCCCTAGTAATTTGAACGGGGTTTGCACCTGCTGCAACAACCTAAAAAAAAATGTTTCATTTCAAATTATTTTCCACAAATTTAAGATACAACCATTGTCAGTTTTGTATTTCCTAACAAGCTCATAAATTTTGACAAAATAACCAAAAAATTTTAATACCTGATAGCAAATTTTTCACTCAAAAACTATCTTAGACTCAATAAGCCCAACCCAAAACTAAAAAACCAAACACCATAAGACCCTACAAAAATGAATAGATGATCTTAATCCAGTACTATCAACAAAAATTTACCTTTACACCCTCACTTATTAAACCCTGTGCAAGAACAACGGATGTTGTGGTTCCATCCCCAGCTAAATCATTTGTCTTTGCCGCAGCTTGCCTTACCAACTTGGCCCCAATATTTTCAACTGGGTCCTCTAATTCAACCAATAAAAAGGCCAAAACCATAGCATCGAGATACATTTCATTACACTGTCAATAACAATAAAATTTGACTCAGCCATAACCCTTTCCTTTTATTGTTGTGAAAAGCTTTATGCATTACTCTAATGTGGCTAGTCCATAGGCCAAGTAGACCACTGGGTAACAAATATGTTTCCTTTCACCTTTGAGTTTTCAAATTATACCTACCAAATCTAAGACATTTAAGAGGGGGAACTAATACAACGTTAAAAAGAAAACCAAAGCACACATCTACAAATTACCTCCTTAGCTACTGTCACACCATCATTAACTATTTTCGGAGAACCATGCTTGCTCTCCAAGACAACATTTTTCCCTTCGCCCCAAGGGTGACTCCAACAAGATCAGCAAGTTTGTTCACACCGCCTGTAAGACAAATTGACAATGCTTTTAGTAAGTGTGCAATTGAATTCCAGACCATATGCCAAAAAAACCCTCCATGAAAAATTAAAATCGAATATAAGTGGACAAGGAAAGATCCACCGCAGTGAATTTTCACATGCAGGTGACCTTCCTTTAAACATAATTTTTTTTCTGACCTGCAATTATTTTTTCACTGAGCCATCCTTGTTTAAGTACAACTCCTTTTCCATAGCTCTTGTATTAGCTACCTTATCTCTGTCACGTAATCTCAGAGTCCCTCTTCTGCTTGAGCGATTAAAGGAAATGGGTGAAAAACTGAAAGAGAAGACAATTGTCTGCCATAATTATCAAACATTGCACCCAACTTCTTCCCCTTTCCATTGTTACCCAATGAGGTAGATGTGGCAATTGTTTTCATACTGCCCAAAGCAGAGGCCATATTCTCTTATCCTGAATATAGAATTACAAGATCTTCATATTAGTATGAACCTTAAAAAACATGACTCCCATTGCTAAAAACCACTTTTAAGTTGTAACAGGGAAACTAAACAACTATCGCAACTTTTGGCAACTTCTGGAGCATTAAGAGAGAAACAACCAAAGAGAAATACAACCAAAATCCTCATTTTAATGAGACCGGACTATATATTTGCATTAAGATAATAGAAAGAAATCACGACTATATTAAGGCCAGCACAAAACAATCTTTAACTAGTGTCTCTCACGGCCTTCACGCTGCCATGCTAGAGGTTGCATATTTTTAATTTAAATTCTTGACCTCTCGTGCCCATATATGAATGCATCCAATGGGATATCTACATCAAATGCTCCTTTATATCCCCAAAAACAAATTCCCTACTACAAGAGCACCAGTATTGATGGATCACCCCACACCATCCCACCCATTATAAAATGGATTTATATGATAAATTACATGATAAAGAAGAGTAGAAATGGATGAAAGAAGTGTTAAAAAGTGGTTGTATTCACGACTCAACATACCCCCAAACTGAATATAGTGCATGCCCTCATGCAACCCAGAACTAAATATATTGCATGTCCTCATGCAACCCTAAGAAAAAAACCCATGTGTTAACCAAGCAGAAAAAAATTGTTCATCCCAACTCATGAAATGGATGGAACGAATGAATTTTCCCTCAAATAATGAATATTAAATTTTAGCAATCTTGATGAAGGCATAATAATATTTACAGTTGACATTCAACTATATGTATATGAAGTTGCAGAAAAATGTGACATAAGTAACAACAAACTTCATTAACCATTTTCTCAAAAATCAAATCATTTTGATGCATGGATCATGAGATATAAACAAAATGGCTGTAGGTGATAGTGCATAATTTTCAAAATTTTATGAACTAATTTAGCATGAAATTATCTGGGTTTGTGTATTTTAATGATACCTCTTTGTTATCCAGAAAGCACAAGAATTCAGTTCATAGTTTTAAAGATACATGCAAATCAATTTCTGCACTATATAAAAATGAAATTGTATGCCTTAAACGAGAAAGAGAGTAGAAAAAATCCATCATGTGTAGCGATTCCCCCCCCAAAATGAAGAATTAGCATGTCCTCATGCGATGCTATAAAACAAAGAGAGGTGGTTGCTACAATCTGTTGAAATCTATGATTGGTGTAAAACAACATGGAATAAGGGAGGTGTTGAGAATGAATAAGAATATCAATGGATGATAAAGAAGATTACTGACATGGTCATAAGAAATAAATGAAGGAAAGCAACACTCCCCCAAACTAAAAGATGAGATGTCTCTTAAAAATGAGAAGTGGTAAAGATGTGGAATGAATGATGATAAATAATGCTCAATGGATTTTCATGAAATTCTCCTAAATTCATAATAAATCGGAAAATTACGTTATTTTACCTCAAGTGTTACCTCTGAAAAAAAATGTGGAATGACATGTAGGGACTGGCCTTTGTTGAAGCTGATGTAGGCTAAGCAGATACTGAAAGTGATGCAAAATGTGGAAGCCATGCAAGCACAACATGTTTGAATAATTGTGCGTGTTTGCAAGTTGTGTGAGCCTTTACTGTTAGTTTCAATAGTGTGGTCGTGTTGCAAATAGAATTGTCCCCCATTCTTGTTGTTCTCTTGTAAAAAAATCATGACTCTGTATGCAATTTTCTTGAATCCACAGTTTTAGTTTTGAATGGCAACAGATGCATGCAAAAAAAATTAAGCAGAAAAACTTCTGTAGAAATGCAGTATGAATATTATGGCAAATAGAAGAGCAGCGTACTGCACAACAATTGAACAACATGGAGAGACATACATACTTATGATATGATCAAAAAATTATCGCATTACTGAAATCAATGCAAATTTTTAAATCGTGAGTAGATATGGAAATGTTTATGTAATGATTCTAAAATAAGGGAAAAAGGCAGCTGATGTGAAAAAAATACTTATGCGGTCATTATCCACATAAACCATTATGATCGATTTATAAATAAATTTTATGAATAAGCGGTTCCAAACAAAGGGTTTAGGGGCATACTCTCATTTGATATTAGATAAAGATATAAGAAAAGAGTTTATCATTACTATTGATTTGTGAAAAATATGACTTCAATACCATTAGCAGAGCTCTGTTTCCCACAGGTGTCTATAACCTTGACAAAGTTGCTTTCTCACCCTTGGAACCATTATCCTTTATTTATGCATAGGGAAGTGTTGTGTGATGTCATGATGGAAGCCACTATGCTGGCTTGGAAACCAGATGAATCACAATGCCATTCACTAGGAAGGAGTGAAAGGTGGGCAGGCCGGCTCATGATGAGACCTCATGTTCCAAAGACTTTTTATTTTTCTGAGTTGTCCATTGGATCATATCCCTAGTATGGTGGTCATAATGGGAATGCCACTTCACTGCTCCCTTATGATCATGGTAGGTTGGCTCTTGATGAGACCCCCTATCTTCCACCTGCCATATCATAGAATTGTTAGTAATTATATAGGGTTTTTTCTTTTCTTTTCTTTTACATATAGCACTTCCCTATTTATATATAAATGGTGGCTCAACACTCCTCAAGAGTAGGGATGGTGGAAGAAGTCTGAACATACCAATAGAGAAAATATGCCCTTATTCTTATTTAATAAAAATAAAAAAGAGTTATGAGAATGTAGGGAAGAACCAACATGATAAAGATAATCGATCATATTAGTTTTAGTGAAAATAAATACAGCAAAGTGATATATATGGTTGTGTCCTTTCCTTTTTCTTATCATTACAAAAAAATTTCTTAAAAAGGAAAATTTCTCTTGATTTGCTGATTCCAGTAACCTCTAATTTTTGTATTCTTGCATAAATTGTGTGTTTGTCTTTAAAAGAGTCATGAAGAATTCACAAAAATCTTCAAAAATTTGTTCACAAACAAGAAAAATGCACTCAAAAAGTGTCGTTCCTTCGGAAAGGAACAGGAAAAAAAATCTGTGAAAATGTTGTTCCTTTCGAAAGGAACAGCAAAAGCATGCAACAAAAGTGTTGTTTCTTCTGAAAGGAACAGAAAAATTGTTGTTCCTTTTGAAAGAAATAGCAAAAAAACGCAGCAAAAGTGTTGTTCCTTCTAAAAGGAACAACAAAACTATTGTTCCTTTTAAAAGGAACAGCAAAAACACGCAGAAAAAATGTTGTTACTTTTGAAAGGAACAACAAGACTAATTAGCAAAAATGTTGTTCCTTTTGGAAGGAACAACAAAAATAAACACACAAACGCACTGATTCTTAAGAAGAACGGTTGTTGTTCCTTAAGAGGAACAACATGAAAAATAAAGGCACACAAAAAAGTAGGGAACAACAAAGAAAATACACGTAGAAATTTTTGTAGAGAACATCGAAGAGAAAAAAAATAGAGGAAAGAACAAAACTAATGTACAATCTATTGTCAAGGAAATCCAATCAAATAGAAAGGAAAATTTATGTACAAGTTTCAGGAAAAAGTAATTTTTTTTTTTTACAGAATTGGTGTTGCCGAAGAATTGCTTCTTGAAACATGCATGCTGGGGTCCTTATTGTTCAATTTCCAATGGAGCGGAAACTAAAATTTGAAGGGATCAACACCTGAAACACAAAAACATAAAATAAATCAGAAAAGAAGCAACACTTTATTAAGTTACAACAGCTATGATGTTATTTCCTAAGGGAATATCAATTTGTTAATGGAAAAAAAATGATCTTTTTGAAAAACGTTTTGGAAGCAGTGACATGAATCTTCAAATGGAAACCAATTCTTCATTTCTTCTTGTTATGAATCTATTAGGTAATGAACTGGATAAAATTCACTTGTTTCACTAAAATTTCTTTCAAGAATCGCTCGTCCATAAATTGAACTTCTTTGTTCTCCTAATACCTACAAAAAACAAGTGTCTACCTGCAATAAAACATTAAATCATGGATAAAGAGAGGTTTATGGGCTCCCTTAATCCAAGAACTATGTAAAAAACTAGCAAGTAGTTACTTTGTAGAACAAATCCATGGTCAAAGTAAAATTAATTTATTGCCTACGGGAGAGCAGTGGCCAATCATGCTAACATGCAGTGTTTCAATCATAACTTCTTTGTTTTTTGTCCGATTTGAGTGATTCCAAAGCAAAATGAGAGGTAATTCAAATTTTTATTCCAATAGAAACAAGTTTTAAAAATTCAATGCTATGATATGTCAAATTTACTTAGAACAATCTGCATAATAGAGTCATTTTCGATTTTCCATCTTAGACCAACAGTTGATATTTCAAGCATAAATTATTCGTTTGATGGTGGATTGAACCGATTCAAATTTGAGATTAAATTAGATTCATTTATTAATATCCAATAGAAACATTTTTTTAAGACAAGAAGAATTGATGAGTCAAATACGCTAGTGAACAGTCGAGAAAACAGAGTTTCAAGAGTGTTGATTTATGATAGGAAGTCAATATTTTGGTCATAAATTCCTCATAAAATATCGAAATTGAGTGATTAAAATTGTGTTTTAAATTAGATTCATAGAGGAATCTACCATAGAAATAGGTTTTAAAAATATAGTCATTTAGGTCTCCAAAAACTGACTGTCCCAACTCTGTTCTTGAGTTGCCTACTAGACACCCTGTCAATGTTTTGGTTCTAACTTTTTCGTTTCAAATCAAAATGGAGTGATTCAAATTGGGTTGGAAAGTATAAATCAAGGGCTACGTAGAATAGAAACAATTTTTAAAAATATTCAATTTTGGTCCCTAAAAACATGACTATCCCAACATTTTTTTTCAGAAATTTCATCAAGCCCGCAAGCCAAAAAAATGATATTCAAGCAATTTTTCCATATTGATGATAAAAATGAATATAAGTGTTTTTAGAATTTTTATTTGCAATATAATTCATCTACATACACAAATAAATTAGAATATTTATCTTCAATTTTGATTTCCACAGCGTGTTGCAACAAAAAAACAACTATTTTTACAAAAATAAAAAAAATGTGTTTATTTTATTTCCTTATTTATTTTATTTTCTCCACTATCCTACTCTTCTTTGAGAATCGAATATGTTTATGTATAAAATTATTTCTAGTGGAACCATTTTAGAAATAAGGCCTCTAGTATGTACATACCTAAATTTGAAAAATGCATGTTGATAAAAATTAGGGTATGAGAAGCCAACTCCCCTTGAAAAGATGGTGCCAAAAATTGTTGAGGCATGGAGTGATGTTACAAAAAAATGATGAAGTGAAACCAATCTTCAATGTATCCTTTACTTTCTTGATTTACCATAGCCATCATATCATGAAGTTTTTGAGTGTTTAAAATGGCTTATTGATGCAAACTAGAAGAAACCTCATTTTCTTTCATAACTTCTACAATTTTTGGATTTGATACATTCTGAATCTCAATATAAGTTTTCTCCAATAGTGCATGTGAGATAGAATTGGGTGGGAAGGGTGGGAAAATTTTGGAATTCAATACTGTAAGCATGTTGTAGTGGTTTATTATGGTGAGGGTGTGGAATGAGTTGAGTAGGAAATTGTGTAGGGAATGGAGCCTCTTGATGACGTAGTTGATTGGGTTGAGTGGATGATTTTGATAGGCAATCAAGATGTTGTGGAAGAGCTGGAATATGTGTTTGTGCTACAAGATGAGGGAGAGTAGTTATGAAATCATAAGGTGAACCATTCCAAGCTTGCAGACAAGATTGGTGGTGGTTATATTGAGATTGGCATGGCTGCCCTAACATATGAGTATTCCATAATGGATTATGCAAGTAAGAGAATGGAGAGGAAGTGTTTTGAACCATACCTGTTGACCTTGTTGCAGATTCCCCATCTCTTTGATATGCCACTTCAAAATTAGATAAGGAAGAGAAACTATCTATGGGATGCTCCTTTCGGTAATGAGGGCAAAACACTTCATCAAATTCTTGATTTTTCCGAATCTGCAAAACATTCAATTGTGAATTTAGAGAGATAATAAAATCATATTTCAAATTTCTAAATAAAACATTGATTTCAACTCTTATGTCTCTTGTTCTTGTAGTAAATTTGGAAAAGAAAGAAGAAACTTCTCTAGAATTCTTACCAGCCTTGGAAATTCCTCTTGAATACCTTATGCACAACTCACAAACATCATCATATGATAACTGAAAAAAATCACCTTTTCCTATCAGATTTAAGAGTTCTAAAAATCCATCTTTGATTCCTTTAAGAAGGAGTGTTTTCAAAATCTCTTTTTCCAAATGCTTATGCTTTGATTTTTGAATGTTATATTGAAATCGCTCTACATAGTCCTCCAAGCTTTTATCTTCCCTTTCTATCATACCAAAAATATCTTCATTGGATTTGCAGTAGTCTTGATACTTCTTTGAGAATATGTTCTTCATGTCCTCCCATGTTTGGATGCAGTTCCCTCCTAGGCTCATGAACCATCGGAGAGTTGCTCCTTTTAGAGTAAGAGGAAACACTTTCAACCTTTGATCATTAGTACAATAATCATATCCTCTACAAAGTACTTAAAACTCAAATAAGAATGTATCTAGATCTTCATTTGTCAAACCATGAAAATTTGGTAGAGACAATGGGGGGATTATGTGCATTTGTGTCACTCTTCCTAGATCTTTGATAGGGAATTCAAAAGTTGAAATGTGAGCCATTTCTTACCATAATAGAAGATGTTCTTCATGTGTTTCTTTGAGGATCCTCAAAATGTTCCTGTCAATTAGTTAGTGAAATGGGTGGTGCTTACATCACCACTCGAGTGGAATTACAAGATTTTTTTTCAAAAATTCTACCTCTAAAATAAATAAATAAACGCAAGCATTCATTTCTACCTTAGGCTTTCACTCAATTTTGCTGTGAAGCGGGCTAGTGAACAAGTGTGTTCCTTGCTCGGTGCACAGGTTCTTACCTTATGTCTGTTGATCATTAATTAACATCAGTCATTTTTTGAATTAACCCTTGGATAGACATGTATCGAATGTCATGACAGATGGTGAAACATTTAAAGGATGGTTGAAGAGAAATGATGATAAGACAAGTCGCGTGCCTAAAACGAAACATATGTTCAAAAAGGGGTCAAACATAAAGCGAAAGGGCAAAGGTAATGCAAAATGGAAAATATATGGTGTAAAGGACGCAAAATGAAATTATTATAAGGCTCACCGCTTTCATAATATGCACGTGAGGGAACTCCCTATATGTGAAATTCCGAGGGGGTCAAGAAGCGGAAGGGGGAAGAGACCCATACCCCCGCGGAATTATGGTGTCGTGTCACGGGGTGGACCCAAGGTAAAGGCGATGTGGCAGAGAAAATCGTGGGCAAGGGTGATGTGGCAGAGTGAAGTGTGGGCCCTAGAGGTCTGTATGTTGTGTATTTAACCAGTCTTACGAAGAATATGTTTCAAGAACCGTGTGGTTTATGCGGCAGAAAGGTAAGGTAAGTCTATAGGTGAGCTGGTATCGAGGCCCGTACCAGTATTAAACTCAGCACGCGGTGTCCACGAGCTCCTATTTAGCACCAAATCCCTACACGCCACGTGCTACACTATCAGTGTCCTTACGACACTCACCCCGCTTACTTCACCTCTCAGTCTTTTACCTCAGAACTCTCAGTCTTAGATAACGGTCCTCCCGTATTTTACTGCAGTGAAATTTACAGGTTTTCCAGCTATGGTATAAACTAAGTGGGAGCTAGTGCTCGGTCTACCCAGTCACTATCAGTACCCCTACATCATTTTCCCGAGCAAATTTCCCACTGCACAGGTATTTCGTCCCTCATATTCCCTCTGCTTTCCTTTCATTTTTAAAAGTTTTGTATATCAGTCATGGGAAAGGGCACCCCCAAGAAAACTGAACCAGAGACACCTCAGGTCCGTGAAACCAGAAACCCTCCCAGGTTCGAGCCCTTCATTGACCTGCAAGCCGAAATCGGTGATCCCCAATACCCTTTTCCCATCAACAACATAAAACTTGAGCTTTTTAGGTGACATGTCGAGAATAGGGATCGATATCGAGTGGTTGTATCAGGTTTATATCATCAGAATACCCCCCAGTCTACCTAGTGGTCGAGTTTATTTGTTGGCTCAGAAATGCCTACGATGAGCATCGAGGCACGTTTACCTCTGCTAAGGGGAATAAGATTTTCTCTCTTTCTCCCAACATCATCCGGCAAGCCCTCTGCTTTCCCACCAGCGCCATCTATACCAGTTTCAGTGAAATGACTTTAACCTCCCAGTTCACTAAGTTGCCATGGGAGCAGCAAAGAGACTTCATTTCCTCTATAACCAGAAACCAGGCTACGTATCTTCCTTCTGCAGAGCCGTTCCCATTGATTCTGTTCAAAGAAGAAGTGCAGCCCATCCTTGCTCTCATCGTAGGTCTCTTAGGTGTAGGCATTTTTGGGGAAGTTTCCAGGGCATGTGTTTATTTCTTGCGGTTAATGTCTCAAACGGGGGTAGTTCTGGATATCCCTGGCTTCTTGGCCGCTAACATTCAGACCCAGTTCCAAGAGCTTTCGGAAACCGGTCACTTCCTCTTTTCTTCGATGGTCTTCTACCTCTTCTTATATCAGCATGCTGATAAGTTCGAGGGTTTGGGTTTAGATAGGGTATACGATGTAAATTCTCAACCTCGACCAGTTTTCAACTGGAACTTTGCAGTACGTCAATTACCAAATGGGGTGGGTTATTCCAGGTTTCTAAACGAGTTCATGCCTATTGCCTACACTATCATCCATGACTCACCCTCGCCCAGGGTTTTTCCTGAAATGAAGAGTTGGCTACAAGCTAGTAAAACCTAGAGCATTGGGGATTGGTATCTATTTGACAATTACATTGAGATTCGGGTCTATGGAGCCGAGGTTCCCCCTTACCAGCTGCCTGTGTTTCCTGCTCGACAATTCTATGCTCTGGAGTATATTCAGCAGACTCTCAAATCTGACCAACTCCACTTTCTCCCTGTAAAGAAGGGGTTCATCCTGAAGCTTCCTATCACTATTGGCCCGTTTATTGTAAATTCAAGACACACCCTTCCCATTGTTGAGAAGTTGCCACAAAGATGGACTTCCGAGACGAGGGGAAGACTTGTCCCTGTGGTCCTTGGGAGATTATCTCCTAACGAGAAGAAGGAGGAACAAGTCCACTCTTGTCCCGCCGAATCCTTGTCTAGTTTATAGAATGAAGCTATGTGGCTTGGCCTTTGATTTTGCAGATGGAGACAGATTCATCTGCCACAGGGGAAGGAGCAGAAATCAGTAGAGGCCAAGAAGAAGAAGAAGTGGGTCCCTCAGGGACAGGTTCCCCCCTTTGCAAAAAGCAGAAAACAGTCTCAAGCGAGGCAAAGGTCATAGGGGAAGAACAGTTGCTTGAGCCGTTTACACCATATGGCCAACCTGACGGGAGAAAAGATGGGCTCAAAGTGCTGAGAGACAGTATCGCCTCCTCTGACTACTCTGAAGTCTCACAGGCCATTGGAGATAATGCCTCACCAGTTGTAATTGAAAGGAGCCTGAAAAACAAAGCAATCAGGGATAAATACAAGGCTGAACTAGAAGGTTACGTGGAAAAATATCATACCAGGGTGCAGCTTCCATGAATGTGGACACAGAACACCTAGTATTGTCTATGGTTGAGGCCATCTTGGATCCTAATGTAGGAACCACTAGTTACAAGGTGCTTGAGTATGCAATTGACATGGCCAAGGTACCAACACCTGACAAATGCAACCTGTTCCAGGTGGTGGGTAATGTGTTGAAAGAAGAGGTAATGCGGGTCACCATTGCACTGAGAAAATTGGAGAAAAATCATGAACAGGTGAGGGTGACCCTAAAGAATGAACAGACAAATTCCTGCGCTCTTTCAAATCAAGTACGCGGTCTCCTAGAGTCAATCAAAGGGAAAAAAACTGGAGACTCAAATCCGTAGTGCTATGTGATTGAGAAATTGCAGAGAGAGGTCGTGGCTTTGAAACGCAAGGTTAGCATACCGGCATCCCACCATGTTCAGACAGCTGAATTAGTGCAGGTAGAGAGAGAAAAAGCAGACCTGGATGACTCACTGGCGAAGGAGAAAGAGTAAAAAGAAAAAATGGCAGAAACAATGGCAACTCTTCATAGCAGGCTGACAGAGCTACAGACTAGCTGGGACTCGCACAGCTGTGTGCCAACTACAACCCTACCAGAGACTAGTTCGTTGTCCGAGCAGCTGACCACAGCGAAGGCCACAAATGATGTACTAGAAAAGCAGGCTTCCACCGCGAGGATGAGAATCACTGAGTTGGAAACCTCCTTGGTCGAGAATACTAGAAAAATAGAGATATTGCAGAAGGAGATTGAGCAGGAAAGGAAGGAAAAAGCTGACCAGCAAAAGACCATCACTGATATTAGCAGCCGCCTGAAAGGTAATATCACCCTCAGGGATGCAAGAAGGATAATTTGGTCAGAAATCATCTTAGTGGTGACAGATCAGTGGGGGTTCCTGAAGATCATTGAAGAAACAAAATCTTCTGTGCTTTATCTCTAAAGGAAATATCAGGAGGGAGGTCTCAACTTGCCCAGCAGAGCCCAACATTCCAGAGGTTATATTTATTTCTTGAAAGAGTTGGAATCTGATGAGGTGGAGAAGCATGGCATACCAAGTCGGTTCAGGGAGGCCGTTGAATGCCAAAAGATTATTAACAAAGAATCTACCTGCGTTATAGCTTCAGGGGCCCTACAACGTGTGACAGCTAATATGGATCGGTTTGATACAATTTGGGCCGAGATCACAACAGCTGGACTTATGTCATGCTGGGATCCTACCACTCCCTCCGTGCTACAACCGTTATCAGAGTACAAAGCTCATCTCCAAGAAGAAATGGACCGGACTGATTTATTGTCAGAAAAAACCGCTCGATTAAAGGCTGAAATCATTGTTTCGTCGCTCCGCCAAGAATTCGCTCTCCTTCATCTGATAAAACACAAGATCCCCACCAAGGCAGGTTTCAATGCCCTCACCGAAGCCTATATCAAGGTGGAAGGATTCGCAGCGATGCCTGAACCATCAGCGGACAGTCAGCAAAGATGTACCCAGTTTTCCAGTCAGATCGCCAGCTCATCAGCTAATGTTCCACCACCAATATCAGCGACCGCCTCAACCTCGTCTCATCAGTGAAACACTGTTAATTCATGATTCGGCTCTAGTGGCCTTTTTATTTTTACTTTAGTTTACTTTTAAGTTCAGGTGGAATGTACATTCCACTACCACATTTTACTTTCTGCCAATACTGTTATTAAATATTTTGTTTCAAAACATGCGAGTGCCTAACTACAAATGATGAGATGCCTCTATTCCTCATCATGAATTTTGGTTGTTCTGATAAAGACCTCTAACCAATTTTTGGCATGCGAGGAAGATATTTTTCCCAAAAAATATCTTCTCGCTCATGTCTAGAGGCCTCTATATAAGCAAGATATGAAGAGAAAAATAGGTTCCATATTTTCAAAAGAATTTGGCAGTGAAAGAATTGTTGTATGATTGTTGTTGAAATATTAATAGAAATGTGAAGAGCTCGTTGGGTCTCATCAAGAAGGAGTTTTTCTTTAAGCGAGGATTTTGGTCTTAATGTTTTATAGTGTTTAACCGTGCCTTATGTGATATTGTTTTACTATTCATTTTGTTGTTTCCACTTCTTTTATATCATGTTATGGAATGTGAGTGGCTCACTGGTTCTGGTATAAATTTATCACCACTGATACTTATACTACGCTTGTCAAGCGCTTTAAAAATGGCTCAGGCATGGTATGTTGTTCCACTTTCCACTCCACTCATTATTCCTCTATATTAAATATTGTGAGATGTTATTCTTTGAAAGCTATTGACATGTATGGATTCTTATCACTTTAAGCCCATCTCATGTTTAGATATGTTTATGGAATTCCCTCTCATTAGTAGTTAGTATCCTTTCTGTACTTTCTACGTAGAAAACTTCATCCAATTTTTAAATCTCTATAAAGAATTTAGAACCCAGCCCTCCCTAAAGGAAGTTGTCTTTGAGTTGTCTGAAGCATCTATATTGAGGACTCACTCCTTGCCTATGCAACGTCTTGTTATTTTGCTAACTCTGAGAGTATTCTGGTTCCATCTATATTACACCCTCTTGTAAAAGTTGAAGTAGTAGAGAGCCTCATTCTGTTAAAAGCCTTGAATTATACCTTATGCTCCTTACTATATAAGATGTCCTAGGCACTGGTCCTTCACAACTCAAGGCTGTCTCTAGGATTGACAACATCTTTTTGGCGTCGTTGCCGGGGAACTGAAGTTGAGAGAAATTAAAATCCCTGGGCCTCGACAAAACCTTATTCACTCTTCAATTAGGTGAGCATGGAGAGTTGAGAGTTGTATATCTTTCACCTTGGCGACTCCACATTCATTATTCAGGTAAATTTAGTTGCAGTCTTGGCTCCTCGGAAGCCACACCTAAGGTTAGATACGTCTCAGCCAAAGACACCTTCTGTTTCTGACCCAGAGAGAATCCTAAATAGAAGAAATTGGAGGGGAAGACAATTCATCCATACTGAGATCCCACAATTCTCCTTAGAATACTTTCTGTCCTCTTCTTCTCAAGTAGCCCAAGTGCAAGGTTCTGACTCTACTGTGGGAGAAACTGGGTATTACTCAGATAGTCTACCTCTGGGAAACATCCAAATCAAAGACGAGGCAGAATCAATAGATACCACTCGTTACACATTCCATCCCACTCCTGAGACCGAAGAAGTTAAAGAAGTCACTGAAGTATCTGTTATTAATATTCTGCCTTCTTCGTTAGCATCCCAAGCTATTGTTCAATACATTCCTATTGTCATTCACACCTCACTTCCACCTCCCCCTCCTCTTACACATCAAACCCTCATACTTTCTCCACCTCCTACTCTAATGGCCAATGTCCCTAGCTTCCTGTTGAATAAATATGCCCCCCTGGCATTATCTCAAGTGCTGAATGATATGCCACAGGACTATCTAAAGATCTTGCCCCGATTCAATGGGGAAAACGAGATCGAAGCTCAAAAACACCTTGAGGTCTTCTTCTCTTTTGCAGAAAATTTTAATGTGGAACATCTTGACGTAGTCCTAAGACTGTTTGTGCAGTCTCTTGATGGCAAAGCCAGAAAATGGTTCAAGACACTAGGAGACCGTTCTGTCACCACTTGGGAAGGAATGGAGGACACTTTTCTTAGAAAATGGGGAGAGAAGAAAGAGCATGGACATTTTCTTACTGAGTTTAACACACTCAAGAAAAGACATAACGAAGGGGTGGCTGAATTTATTAAGAGATTTAACAAGTTATATCTGAGCCTCCCCGCTGATATGAAACCTCACCAGACCGCCGCCAAGGTAGTTTTCGTGGTAGCTTTTGACTCTGAGTTTGGTTTCTCTCTGAGAGAAAGAAAGCCAGCCACCCTGGATGATGCCCAGACAGATGCACTAGAGCTCGAGGCAAACTTTGCCTCCACTGGTAAATCAAAGGGAAAATCTGAACAAGATACTAGAAGAAGGGGAAAAGAAGAGGTATCCACCTCGAGCCAAGATAGAGATTCAGCTAATGACAAGATTGAGGAGATGAACAAGATGATTAAAAATCTTTCGAGTAAGCTGTTTAAACTTGAAATGGAGGCCAAGAATTCATCCTCCAAGAATTTCCAAAATGCTCCAAATAGAGGTTATAATCCTCAATACAGGAAGCCACCCTTGTAGATACTGCAAAGGGAACGGAAGGAGCAGCAAGACCAGGTACCGCACCCTCTCTACTTGGAAGGTCAAGTAGATGGTCCTACCGAAGACACCACTTACGAGCAAGAGGAGGCATACCTTGATTTCTCAAATAGCGATGAAGTGGAATTCCCTCTACATGAAAGTGATGAAGTGGAGGTGCAGGCACACACAAAAGGAAAAGCTAATGAAGACACCGAAGATCCTGAGATTGACGACTACTGCAAGCAGTTCGTCGATTTCATGCAAGCTCAGTTCAATAGAAGATATGACCTAAGATCTTCCAGGAAAAGAACTCGCACTCGGGATCAAGAGGAGGACACACCTCAAGAGGAAGCACCTGCTCAGAAGGAGGCCACAGCTCAAAGGACCCCAGACAAAGGTAAGAGGCCTATTAACCAATCTTTGCAGTCTGCTGATCAAATTCCTTCATCTTCACTAGGGGCTACACTCCCTAGTGTCAAGCCAATCTTAAAAGAAGTCAAACCTCTCCTCCAGAACAAAGACTCCAAAGATAAAGAATCAAAATAAGTGCCAATAGATAGGTCCTCCTCCGCCTTCAGTTTACAAAAGGAGCTGGAGAAGGTAAAAAATCCCAGTTCCCTTGACCGAATTGTTAAAACAACTTGCATATCAGTCCCAGGTCACATCCTTTATGCTCCCTCCAGAAGTAATACACATTACAGACAGTCTGAACCTTCAAGAAGAAAGGCCTATGGTTGTATTTGGCCCACATGTCAAAGAATTAGATGTTGCTACTCCCCCATTTTATGTGTCTTTAGTAATACATGACCTGTTGCTGCATAACTGTATGTTAGATTCGGGAGCCTCCCATAACCTTTTTCCCCTCTCGGTCATGGAACAAATAGGACTACAGATCACCCATCCATTCAAAGACCTTTATTCATTTGACTCCAAAAGAGTTAAATGCCTAGGCATGATAAAGGACTTAGTGGTCAATCTGGCTCAGATCCCAGCAAAAAGTGTAGTGATGGACATCGTGGTGGCTAACATTCCAGCTCGCTTCGGCATGCTACTGTCAAGATATTGGGGGACTAAAATTGGTGGATCAATCAAGCTAGACCTGACCTATGCCACTATCCTTATCTTTGGTGGCCAAGAGAGGAGACTGTACTAGGAAACTAGATTTGTTAAGACAGTTACCAAGGAAGATGACTCAATTAATTCTCCAGTTTATAGCAGGGAGGTAGATTTCTCATGTTTGATGCTGGAGGAAGATCAAGAGTATGCTCACAAACCATAATTTTACCAGATCAAGATCGAGTAGTCCATAGAGAGTCCTGAATCAGAAATCTGGACACTTCATTTTGATGGAGCAAACTCCAAAGAATGAAATGGGGCTGGAGTATTATTGATTTCTCCTATAGGCTAATGGGTCCTTTTGTCTTTCAAGCTGGAGTATGAAGCCACCAATAATGTGGCCGAGTATGAAGCACATCTATTGGGGCTACAAATAGCCAAGAGCATGAACATACAAAGTCTAAAGGTTCTGGGAGATTCAGAACTAGTAGTCAAACAAGTGAAGAATCAGTGCCAAGCCAAACATCCTAGGCTAAGGGCTTATAGGAATGAAGTTTGGGATCTGGTGGAGAATTTCTCCTTGGCATTCAATATCCAGTTCATGCCCCAAGAGTAGAATAGGATGGTAGATTCCCTTGCAGTGGCTGCCAGTACTTTCCATCCACCTCAGAATCCTCTCTTGAGATATGAAATTGAGGTACGTTATCGGCCATCAATCCCAGACAACATCAAACATTGGCAAGTGTTTGAGGATGAACAACAGGTGAAAATATTCTTGGAAACAGTTGGAGAATTTTCCAACATGGAGATTGATACTTGTGAAGAAGAGGAGGCTGAAAACACTTCCGGAGATAAATGGGAAGAGAAGGTGGTTGGTCATAAAGTTTTGCAGCTGAAAGGTAATGTCATTCCTCAAGGATTAGTGCCCTTAGAAAGGTTGTTTAACAAGAATGATGGTCCACTGCAGCCGAACAAAGTTATGGAAGAGGATCAGGTAGAAGATCTTAATCTTGGCACTAAGGCTGACCCCAAAATTTTGAAGTTGTTCAAGAAGGTCCCGGAAGAATATAAAGAGCTCTACCAGAAATTATTCCACTCATACAAAGATGTGTTTTCATGGTCTTATCAAGACCTAAAAACCTTCGATAGTAGCATCATGCAGCATAAAATTCCACTGAAGGGAGATGCAAAAACACATAAACAGAAGCTTAGACAGAGAAATCCCCTGCTGCTACCCTCGATTGAGAAAGAAATTAAGAAACTGTTGAAGGCCAAAATCATCGTACCATTGAGATATTCTAAGTGGGTAGAAAATTTAGTCCCTGTATGGAAGAAAAATGGAGAAATAAAGCTATGTGTTAATTTCAAGAATTTGAACAGAGCATCCTTAAAGGATAATTATCCACTGCCAAAGATGGATCACATCCTGCAGAAAGTGATAGGAGCTTCTCGAGTGTCGATGATGGATGGATTCTCTGGGTACAATCAGGTGGTTTTACTACCAGAAGATCAGAAGAATACTGCCTTTACCACTCCATGGGGGACGTTTATGTATGCCAAGATGCCTTTTGGGTTGATTAACGCAGGGGCCACTTTTTAGAGGGCCATGGATATTGCTTTTTTTGGAGAGCAAGATAAGTTTGTGGTGGTATACCTGGATGACATTATTGTGTTTTCAAAAGATGATGCAGATCACATTGAACACTTGCGCAGAACTTTCGAAAAGTGCAGAAGGTATGGCCTCTCCCTCAACCCACATAATTCTTTTTTTGCACTGGAAGAGGGCAAGCTTTTGGGACATATTATAACCAAATATGGAGTAAAGATAGACCCTAAGAGAGTAGAAGTTATAAATGGCATTTCCCTTCCTAGAAATAAAAAGGAAGTTCAGGTGTTCCTAGGCCGTATAATTTTTCTGAGGAGGTTCATCCCTAACTATGCTGAGATAGTTAGGCATATAACTGACATGCTAAAGAAGAATAATGAGGTAAAGTGGTCACAAGAATCATGAGAGGCATTTTCCAGGATTAAAAATACCTTTGCTGAAGCCCCTGTGCTAGCAGGACCAGATTATGCTAAACCTTTTATGATATTTTCCTTTGCATCACCGCACACAGTGGCAGGAGTTCTATTGCAGAAAAATGAAGAAGGGTATGAGCAGCCCATCTCCTTTTTCAGTCAGGTGCTCCATGATGCTAAGCTAAAATATAACATATTAGAAAAGCAGGCATATGCTCTGGTGAAGTCTCTCAAAGCTTTTCGTATGTATGTCTTGCAGTCCCATATCACCGTGTTTGTACCTACAGCAGCTATCAAAGATATTCTCATCCAGGGAGATAGCGAAAGAAAAAGAGGGAAATGGATTGCCAAAATACAAGAGTATGAGATAGACATCCGCCTTACCAAAGTGATCAAGGGACAAGGGTTAGCCAAAATCCTGTCCGAATCAAATTGTCAGGCTCTAGGTATAAATCTGTCCATGATAGCAAACGAGGAGTTTGTGAAGAAAGAAGAGTCACAAGGAGTAGAGATAGCTTCCCAGAAGACACATATGAAGTACCTCATCAGCCCATGGTACAAAGAGATAATGGAATATCTTCTAACACTCAGTTTCCCACCCAGCTGTGACAAAGCTAAATACAGAACATTGAGGTTGAGATCACAGAAGTACATTTTTGCAAACGGTCAGCTGTACTGGTGAGATCCCTCAAGCATCCTGCTCCTGTGTCTCACAGAAGAAGAGGTAGAGAGTATAATGGCTGAGTTTCATGAAGGAATCTGTGGGGGTCATTACAGCTGGAGGGCCACTGCCCACAAAATCCTGAAAGCTGGTTTCTACTGGCTGAAACTCTTTGGGGATGTGTTTGCCCGGGTCAGAGCTTGTGAGAAATGCCAAATATTTGCTGAAAGAAAAAAGCTAGCACCTCTACCCATGATTCCTGTTCATGTGGATGAACCATTTCAGCAATGGGTAATTGAATTTATCAGTGAAATACATCCTCCATCAAGTGGTCAGCATAAGTGGATATTAATGGCCACAGATTATTTCACAAAGTGGGTGGAAGCTATACCTCCCAGGAATGCAACAGATGTTGTGGTAATAAAATTTATGGAAGAAAACATCATATCCAGATTTGGCTACCCTGCCAAGATAGTGACCGATAACGCACAGGCCTTTAAATCTGCAAAGTTTGTCAGCTTCTGTCAACAGTATAATATTGCACTAGGTCACTCTATAGCCTATTACCCACAAGGAAACGGCCTGGCAGAGTCTTCAAATAAAACGCTAGTGAGAGAACTAAAGAAGGCTATCAATGAAAACCAAAAAAATTGGGATTCCCATTTGAAAATCGCTCTGTGGGCCAACAGGATTACCAACAAGAGAGAAACTGGGAAGTCCCCGTACGAATTAGTATATGGGAGGGGAGTAGTTTTCCCTGTACAATTAGCATTACCAATAGCTCGATTCATGCAAGAAATCCAAGAAGAACCCGATGATGTGACCAGGAGAATCAACCAGCTGGTTGAGTTAGAAGAAACATGGAACCAGGTAAGTCAAAGGCTAATTGAATATCAGAAGAAAATGAAGGATCTTTTCGATCAACATGCCAAGGACAGGAAGTTGCAGATTAGGGATTTAGTGCTCAGATGGGACATTCGAAGAGCTGAAAAAGGGAAACACGGTAAATTCGACCCCCTCTAGTTTGGCCCTTTTAAAATTGTGGAACAAGGGGACAAAAATACTTTCAGGTTAGAAAATTTACAGGGAGATTTTCTTGATGCCCTGTAAACGATTAGTTCCTCAAGCCTTACTTCTAGTTTCGATTCGGGCCAAGAGAGCCTAATGTATCATATTGTATATTAGTTTTTGTTTCATATTTGTTTGAATAATGTATGTGTTGTGATGAATCGTGAAGAGGAACATTACAAGGGCTGAGGAATGGTGTCCACAGAAGATAAACAGGTGGTCTGCGAAGTTCTCGACACGCTCAAGTATGAACGTGTCGTCCCTAGGTGGAGCCAATGTTGATCATTAATTAACACCGGTCATTTTTTGAATCAACCCTTGGATAGACATGTATCGAATGTTATGACAGATGGTGAAACATTTAAAGGATGGTTGAAGAGAAACGATGATAAGACAAGTCACGTGCCTAAAACGAAACATATGTTCAAAAAGGGGTCAAACATAAAGCAAAAGGGCAAAGGTAATGCAAAAAGGAAAATATATGTTGTAAAGGATGCAAAATGAAATTATTATAAGGCTCGCTGCCTTCATAATACGCACGTGAGGGAACTCCCCGTATGTGAAATTTGGAGGGGGTCAAGAAGCAGAAGGGGGAAGAGACCCATACCCCCACGGAATTATGGTGTCGTGTCACGGGGTGGACCCAAGGTAAAGGCGATGTGGCAGAGCAAAGCACAGGAAAGGGTGATGTGGAAAAGTGAAGTGCGGGCCCTAGAGGTCTGTATGTTGTGTATTTAACCAGTCTTACGAAGAATATGTTTCAAGAACAGTGTGGTTTATGTGGCAGAAAGGTAAGGTAAGTCTATAGGTGAGTTGGTACCAAGGCCCGTACCAGTATTAAACCTGGCACACAGTGTCCACCAACTCCCAGTTAGCACCAAATCCCTATACGCTCCGTGCTCCACTGTCAGTGTCCTTACAACACTCACCCCACTTACTTCACCTCTCCATATTTTACCTCAGAACTCTCAATCTTAAATAACGGTCCTCTTGTATTTTACTGCAGTGAAATTTACAGGTTTTCCAGCTACGGTATAAACTAAGTGGGAGCTAGTGCCCGGTCTACCCAGTCACTGTCAGTACCCCCGCGTCATTTTCCCGAGAAAATTTCCCACTGCACAGGTATTTCGTCCCTCATATTCCCTCTGCTTTCCTTTTGTTTTTAAAAGTTTTTTATGTCAGTCATGGGAAAGGGCACCCCCAAGAAAACTGAACCAGAGACACCTCAGGTCCGTGAAACCAGAAACCCTCCCGGGTTCGAGCCCTTCATTAACCTGCAAGCCGAAATTGGTGATCCCCAATACCCTTTTCCCATCAGCAGCATAAAACCTGAGCTTTTTAGGTGACATGTCGAGAATAGGGATCGATATCAGGTGGTTGTATCAGGTTTATATCATCAGATTACACCCCAGTCTACTCGGTGGTCGAGTTTATTTGCTGGCTCAGAGATGCCTACGATGAGCGTCGAGGCACGTTTACCTCTACTCAGGGGAATAAGATTTTCTCTCTTTCTCCCGACATCATCAGGCGAGCCCTCCGCTTTCCCACTAGCGCCAGCTATACCAGTTTTAGTGAAATGAATTTAACCTCCCAGCTCACTAAATTACCATGGGAGCAGCAAAGAGACTTCATTTCCTCTATAACCAGCAACCAGGCTACGTCTCTTCCTTCTGCAGAGTCATTCCCGTTGATTCTTTTCAAAGAAGAAGTGTAGCCCATCCTTGCTCTCATCGCAGGTCTCTTAGGTGTAGGCGGTTTGGGGGAAGTTTCCAGGGCATGTGTTTATTTCTTGCGGTTAATTTCTCAAATGGGGGTAGTTCTAGATATCCCTGGCTTCTTGGCCACTAACATTCAGACCCAATTCCAAGAGCTTTCAGAAACCGGTCACTTCCGCTTTTCTTCGATGGTCTTCTACCTCTTCTTATATCAGCATGCTGATAAGTTCGAGAGTTTGGGTTTAGATAGGGTATACGATGTAAATTCTCAACCCCGACCAGTTTTAGACTGGAACTTTGCAGTACGCCAATTACCAAATGGGGTGGGTTATTCCAGGTTTCTAAACGAGTTCATGCATATTGCCTACACTATCATCCATGACTCACCCTCGCCCAGGGTTTTTCCTGAAATGAAGAGCTGGCTACAAGCTAGTAAAACCCAGAGCATTGGGGATTGGTATCTATTTGACAATTACACTGAGATTCGGGTCTATGGAGACGAGGTTCCCCCTTACCATCTACCTGTGTTTCCTGCTTGACGAGTCTATGCTCTGGAGTATATTCGGCAGACTCTCAAATCTGACCAACTCCACTTTGTCCCTGCAAAGAAGGGTTTCATCCTGAAGCTCCCTATCACTATTGGCCCGTTTATTGTAAATTCAAGACACACCCTTCCCATTGTTGAGAAGTTGCTGCAAGGCATGGACCTGAGACAGGGGAAGACTTAGCCCTATGATCCCCGGGAGATTATCTCTAACGGAAGAAGGAGGAACAAGTACACTCCTTATGCACATGAATCAAGACCGTTTATAGAATGGAGAGCTAACCTTGAAACTTGGCCTTTGATTTCGCATATGGAGACAGATTCATCTTCCACAGGGGAAGGAGGAGAAGTCAGTAGAGGCCAAGAAGAAGAAGAAGTGGGTCCCTCAAGGACAGGTTCCCCCCTTCGCAAAAAGTAGAAAATAGTCTCAAGCGAGGCAGAGGTCATAGGGGAAGAATAGCTGCTTGAGCCGTTTACAACATATGGCCAACTTGACGGGAGAAAAGTTGGGCTCAAAGTGCTGAGAGACAGTATCACCTCCTCTGACTACTCTGAAGTCTCACAGGCCATTGGAGATAATGCCTCACCAGTTGTAATTGAAAGGAGCCTGAAAAATAGAGCAATCAGGGATAAATACAAGGCTGAATTGGAAGGTTATGTGGAAAAATATCATACCAGGGTTGCAGCCTCCATGAATGTGGACACAGAACACCTGGTATTGTCTATGGCTGAGGCCATCTTGGATCTTAATGTAGGTACCACTAGTTATAGGGTGCTTGAGTATGCAATTGACATGGCCAAGGTACCAGTACTCAATAAATGTAACATGTTCCAGGTGGTGGGTGATATGTTGAAAGATGAGGTAATGCGGGTCACCATTGTGCTGAGAAAATTGGAGAAAAAGCATGAACAGGTGAGGGCAACCCTAAAGAATGAACAGGAAAATTCCCACGCTCTTTCGAATCAAGTACGCAGTCTCCTAGAGTCAATCAAAGGGAAAGAAAATGGAGACTCAAATCCGCAGCGCTATGTGATTGAGAAATTGCAGAGAGAGGTCGTGGCTCTGAAACGCAAGGTTAGCATATCGACATCCCACCATGTTCAGATGGTCGAATTAGCACAGGCAGAGAGAGAAAAAGCAGACTTGGCTAACTCACTGGCGAAGGAGAAAGAGGAAAAAGAAAAAATGGTAGAAACAATGACCACTCTTCAGAGCAGGCTGACGGAGCTACAGACTACCTATGACACGCACAACTTTGTGCCAACTACAACCCTACCAGAGACTAGTTCATTGTCCGAGCAGCTGACCACAATGAAGGCCGCAAATGATGTACTAGAAAAGCAGGCTTCCACCGCGAGGATGAGAATCACCGAGTTGGAAACCTCCTTGGCCAAGAATACCAGAAAAATAGAGATATTGCAGAAGGAGATTGAGCAGGAAAGGAAGGCAAAAGTCGACCAGCAGAAGACCATCACTGATCTTAGCAGTCGCCTGAAAGGTAATGTCACCCTCAGGGATGCAAGAAGGATAATTTGGTCAGAAATCATCTCAGCGGTGACAGATCAGTGGGGGTTCCTGAAGATCATTGAAGAAACAAAATCGTCTGTGCTTTATCTCCGAAGGAAATATCGGGAGGGAGGTCTCAACTTGCCCAGCAGAGCCCAGCATTCCAAAGGTTATATTTCTTTCTTGAAAGAGTTGGAATCTGATGAGGTGGAGAAGCATGGCATACCAAGTCGGTTCAGGGAGGTCGTTGAATGCCAGAAGATTATTGACAAAGAGTCTGCCCGCGTTATAGCTTTAGGGGCCCTAAAACGTGTGACAGCTAATATGGATCGGTTTGATACAATTTGGGCTGATATCACAACAGCTGGACTTCCGTCATCCTGGGATCCTACCACTCCCTCCGTGCTACAACCGTTATCAGAGTACAAAGCTCGTCTCCAAGAAGAAATGGACCAGACTGATTTATTGTTAGACAAAACTGCCCGGTTAAAGGCCGAAATCATTGTTTCGTCGCTCCTCTAAGAATTCTCTCTCCTTCAACTGATAAAACACAAGATCCCCACAGAGGCAGGTTTCAACGCCCTCACCGAAGCCTATATCAAGGTGGAAGGATTCGCAGCGATGCCTGAACTGTCAGCGAACAGTCAGCAAAGATGTACCCAGTTTTCCAGTCAGATCGCCAACTCATCAGCTAATGATCAACCACCAGTATCAGCGACGCCTCAACCCCATCTCTTCAGTGAAACACTATTAATTCATGATTCATCCCTAGTGGCCTTTTTATTTTTACTTTAGTTTACTTTTAAGTTCAGGTGTAATTTACATTCCACTACAACATTTTACTTTCTGCCAAGACTATTATTAAATATTTTGTTTCAAAACGGCCGAGTGCCTAACTGCAAAAGATGAGATGCCTCTATTCCTCATCGTGAATTTTGGTTGTTCTGATAAAGACCTCTAACCAATTTTTGGCATGCGAGGAAGATATTTTTCCCAAAAAATATCTTCTCACTCATGTCCAGAGGCCTCTATATAAGCAAGATCTGAAGAGAAAAATAGGTTCCAGATTTTCAAAAGAATTTGGCAGTGAAATAATTGTTGTATGCTTGTTTTGAAATCTTAATAGAAGTATGAAGAGCTCATTGGGTCTTAGCAAGAAGGATTTTTACTTTAATTGAGGATTCTGGTCTTAATTTTTTATAGTGTGTAACCCTGCCTTATGTGATATTGTTTTACTGTTCATTTCATTGTTTCCACTTCTTTTATATCATGTTCTGGAATGCGAGTGGCTCACTGGTTTTGGTATAAATTTATCACCACTGATACTTATACTAAGCTTGTCAAGCGCTTTAAAAATGGCTCAAGCATGGTATGATGTTCCACTTTCCACTCCACTCATTATTCCTCTATATTAAATACTGTGAGATGTTATTCTTTGAAAGCTATTTACATGTATGGATTCTTATCACTTTAAGCCCATCTCATGTTTAGATATGTTTATGGAATTCCCTCTCATTAGTAGTTAGTATCCTTTATGTACTTTCTATGCAGCAAAATTCATCTGATTTTTAAATCTCTGTAAAGTAGTTAGAACCCAGCCCTCCCTAAAGGAAGTTGTCTTTGAGTTGTCTGAAGCATCTATATTGAGGACTCACTCCTTGCCTCTGCAGCGTCTTGTTATTTTTCTAACTCTAAGAGTATTTTGGTTCCATCTATATTACACCCTCTTGTAAAAGTTGAAGTAGTAAAGAGCCTCATTCTGTTAAAAGCCTTGAATTATACGTTATGCTCCTTACTATATAAGATGTCCTAGGCACTGGTCTTTCACAACTCAAGGCTGTCTCTAGGATTGAAAACACCGTCTTTAATACCCAATTCTTCCCAAGTAGAAAAAATTAAATGTGCATCACTCTTTTTAAATGGCATAGCTCTCCCCGGCAACGGCGCCAAAATGTTGAGATATAAAAGATATCTTTTTAACACCTATTCATCTCACATTAATTATCAATCCAGGAACGACTTTTTGTTTCAAGAGTGTACTCTATTTGAGACTGCAATTGAGCTAAGAGTAATGCTATGAAAGATGTAGTACAGTGTTCTAAATACAAGATTAAATGGATGCTTGAAAAAGAAATCTAATTACAATAACATGAACTCAAATGCTCTTAAAATATATCTATTCACTCAACAACCATCAATCGAGGATATAGTAGCAATAACTCATTCCTCTAGAAATTGATGCAATTGAAATCAAAATGAAACAAGACAATCAATCTGGGAACGTGGAAGAAATAACCAATATTCTCTACAGTTGACAATCCCGCGTTAAAGCAATTAAGGAGAAATAGCAATTGAAATAAAGCTGCTATTGAAAGTAAACTCTTTGTAATCCGTTAACTAATGAATTGGAAATGAACAACACACTGAAATAGAACAGCAATGTAAATGAATAACCAACTGAAACTAGAAGAATCGAACAACAAATATTAACTAATGAATCTGAACAGCAGATCTTTAACTTAATGGGATCAAACAACAATTATATTAAACACCAAAACCCTGTCGACGGCAGATGTTGTTAAATAATAATTGACATGAACAACAATCCAACGGAACAACAATTAATTGGAACAGGACATCTAATGCTGAACAACAACGCTCTGTAAGGTTTAACAAGATGATTAATACAGGAGTTAAAGTCCTTACTAAAACGAAACAGCAATGTGATTCATTAACATAACGAAATCAATCAATAATTCAACAACAAAATAATTAACTTGCAAATGTAATGAGAACAACCACAAACTATCACACGAAAATAATTGAAAGGTAATGATACAACCAGCAGATTGATCCACCAGGGTCAGGCCCTCAACCACCGGTGAAACGCCATTGGGCTTTACTCCAGTGTTAAGAAATCAAATGGCAACGAACTCTTGTATTAATCAGGCATGAATAATATTTACAAATAGTTCGTACTCTCTTAACAAGAGTCGATGCACAATTCATAAAATTACAATAAGGAAAGTCTCCCCAATGGAAATACATGCTTCTCCTTTTATAATTAGAAAGAGGAGAAATTAAATAGTAAATATGATCTCTCATAACAAAATTGGATTGTCCCTAACCAATTGATCAACAAGAAAATATATTTCCATCAATCTTTCAACAAGAGCAAGTCAAATTTGGATTTGCAGCTGAGATAATTTGGAGGACGGCCGCAACAGTAAATATGAGAAAATAATTCTCAAATAACCTTATGTTTCTTTCAATACAAGCCGAATTTGGGCAAACCATTCTTACAAACAGTCAATTTGGTCCGTTCTGGAAAAAACCCATGTTTTGGATTTTCCAGATTCTTTTCCATTTGCCCAGAATATCAACCGCAAAACTGTCACTTCTTTTTCCAGTGAATTTCTGAGTTGGAATATTTGATGATGATCTGGAGATCAAATCTACAATTTGGCAAATATCTTGGAGGCTAAAATGGTGAGTGATGTTACAAAATATATTAATAAACCATCATTGATAAAATTATGCATAATAATCATCAATTTATTAAAAATAAAGGAGAAGAAATAATATTTATCCATAAGAGCATAAATAATTATAAAATGGATTTATATGATAAATTATGATAAATTACATGATAAAGAAGAGTAGAAATGGATGAAATAAGTGTTAAAAAGTGGTCGTATTCGCGGCTCAACACCAAGGACAAGAATACTTTTGTAATTATTTGATTACGTGTATATATATATATATATATATATATATATATATATATGAGGGATTCAATTTCTGAATCATATGTGCATTGATTGATTGGAATATGTGTAATAGGTTTTGAGATGGTGTTCTGCATATAATTGAGAAAATTGATATAATTGTCGAGACAGGTTTGAGTTGAAATGCAATAAGGGTTTGTACAAACCTTTGAGAAGACTGGAGGAGGATTGCAGTCATCGATCACTGAAAGGATCGATGGCAACAGCAGAGGAATCTGAATTCTCAATTCAAATTTCAGCATTTGGGTATATTGACTATATGTGTAGCAGAAGCATATCCAATCAAATAGCAATCTTGGATCAGGATTGGAACAAGGTTTAATTTGCAATTAATATTTAATATAGCCATAAATAAATTTTTGATTAGTTAGATTTCAATAATATATTGTTTTGAAACCCGAGTGCTAGCATGGAAGTGGAGCTAATGTTGGAAATATTATCATTGATGGCAAAGGAATTGGCAAAGAAGGATCATCTGAAATAGTAACTAGGCAGCAGCAGAGAAGAACGGAGGAAGAGTGAATTTATAGAGAGCAGTATCAGTCAAGGATCAGGGACAAGCAGTGAATTGAAGCAGAGTTGTCCAAAGACAGTGTAGGAAGAAAAAGGCCATCGAACAGAAAAAGGTTCTAAATTCTCTATGAATTATGTGTATATTCTTGATAGAATTTAGTAGGATGGATAGTTGAGTCCCTGTGGACAACTATGAATCATTGTGAAAGCATGGTCTGTAAACATCATAAGCTCTGTGGAAGGAGTAGATTCGTGAACCTGTATAAGGTAATTTTGAGGAGTATTGATTGGACAAATCGTTATCGATTACACGAATTATTTTTCATTGATACTAGTATCTCTCTCCGTGTAATCCATTGTCGAACATTTGATTGCTAAGTTCATGATACAGTGAGAAATGGGAATGTATAACCTGATGAAGCAGCGCGTTATAGTATGCGGAGGAGTATTACTATGAAACTCCCTACCGCATGATTGGACCGAACTCTATTGAAATAAACCCGAGTTGTGAACCTGAGTTAAGGGACCAAAAGGAATAGCATAACCCGACTTAACCATGGGTTGGTCACTGTTCCAAAACCACGAGCAGGTTTACGAAGTCGGATTGCCCATATCGCACTACCTTTCGGAGATAAGTGGTTTTTTCGAGTTGGGGAGCGATTCCATAGAATGGGCGACACGCGTCCCTGTACAACTCCACAAAACCGCTTGTCACTATGCACCATCGCGCGTTATTGTTCGACCCAGGATGCCCAGCGAAATTGTTGAGCGTCGTTGATCTGGGAAGAAATCATCGGACGGTGATCGCTTGATGAAGATGTGCGAAGATTAACCAAAGTACGAAGCGGGAATTTGATTGGGTTGCTGATCATTTATGTGGGCCCAGTTTAAATTATATTAATTGGGCCTTTTCAAATTAATATTTGCAATTTTAACCAAGGTTGTTTAAATTAATATAAATTATGATTGGGCCATCATTTTGTATGTTATTCCAAAGTTGGTGGAACGAATAAACCTGGGGGTCGACATATGAAGGTCATTACTAAAGGAAGTTGATTATGTGAAGTTGGCGAAATATGAGACATATGGTGTAATAAATGTGGGTTAACATATGCACATAAACCTGGGGTCGATATATATATATATATATGCCTTGGGGAGTTCATAACAAAAGGAGGAATTGGATTAATATCTCAATCTCAGATTGAGATATTAAAAAGCCTTAGATTAATTAATTGCCAGATCAATAAAATAAAACAATGAAAATTTGTTTGGGGCTTGGGTAGACCTCGCTGGATTACCTATTTTGATCCTGTCCAGGAATACCATCAGCGGTTTGGTGGTTTTGACTCATGGTTTTAATAAAGGAAAAAACTATATAAGGAGAGGAGGATTATAGTACAAGGTGTGCATGAAGAGGGGTTGATAACGAATAAATCTCTTTAAGAGATATCTATATGATTGAACTCTGATATATCTGAATCTACGATGCACCTGTGGATATGATGAAGGTTCAAGATCTCTAAATCTAGAAATGATGAATCTCTAGGAAGATCTGCAAAAGAAATAATGAAGACCTGCTGCAAGTCTAATGTACAAATTGAAGAAATTTGGTGGATATGAGGGTTGAAGCCTTTAGTATGAGAGTCGAAGCTTTCTACCAGTAGAAGCTGGTGTTAAAATCAGGGGGTTGGAGCTCCCTTCCAGTATTGACTGGAGAATGAGAGAAGGTTGTAGCATTCTACAGGTTGGTGCCTGCGTGCTGGTATAAGTCTGCGCCAGTAAAAAATTGTAAGATGTTTTCTTCATAATAAATATTGAAGACAGAGACGACAGCAGCAGTGGTTTTCTCCCGAATTGGGTTTCCACCTTAAATACTGGTGTTCATGTGTATTGCTTGTGTGTGATGGTTGATTCTGTTATTACTGCTCATGCTTACTGCTTACCAAACATCTAATGAATGAATAATGCAATAATATAAGTAAAGAATTAAATGCATAAAAAGTAAAAAAAATTCCAATCAGCTCTAAATACTAATTCACCCCCCCCCCTCCTCTCAGTATTTTTCCCAACAATTGGTTTCAGAGCAGTTCCTTCTGAAAAATCTTAGCCGCTAGAAGGAAGATCAATCAAGATGAGAAATCAATATGGAACAACATCTATCAGGCCTCCGCTCTTCAATGGAAACAATTTAATCTTCTGGAAAACAAGGATGAGATCCTATCTTCAGTCTCTGGGAGCAGATGTATGGGCTATTGTTGAAGGAGGATATCAATATACAGTCGTAGTACCAACAGATCCAACGGAAAGAAAGAATTACAAAACAAATGTAAAAGCAGTCAATGCTCTATTGGGAAGTCTAACTGAATCATAATTTGTCAAATTCATGCCGCTGAATACAGCAAAGGCCATATGGGACAAAATCATTCTAAGTTATGAAGTTTATGCAAAGGTAAAAAGTGCTAAACTCCAAACTCTCTGAATTCAATATGAGAATCTAAAAATGCATAATGAGGAGAGCATTGCCAATTTATTTTACGTCTTGATGATATTGTAAATCATATGAGAAATATGGGAGAAACAATAACCGAATCTACTTTGGTTGAGAAAGTTTTAAGATCACTAACGACAAAATTTGAGTCAAAAGTGCTGCTCTTGAAGAAAAATAGGATCTTCAAAATCTTACTGTGGTGCAACTTCATGGCATACTAACTGCATATGAAATGAGAAGAGGAGGACCATCTAAAGTCAAAGAAGTCGTCTTTAGAGATTCTACAAAAGGGGAAGAAGTACAAGCAACAGAAGGATCAGGGTATATCTCAGAAGAAAATGAGGTAAATTTTGTAAAGAAACTCCAACTTGGTACAGGACGGTTTAGAGGTAAGCTTCCTTTCAAATGTTTTTCTTGTGGAAGAGTTGGTCATTATGCTGATAAGTGTCCTCACAAAGAAACACATGAAAAGGAAAGGAAGTAGCAAGAAGGAATAAAAACCGAATTAGCACTAGAAAAAGTTACTATACTCATGAAGACAGTGATGGGTTATCTGACAGTGAGGAAGAATGTGAACAAGATCTTAGACTTCTCATGGCATTTGAAAAGGAATCTAGAGAAGAAAAATATACTTTTATGGATGCTTTAGAGGACAATTATTTTCTTGATGAATTCAATCAACTCAAAATATGCTTAGAATAAAGTAAAATATGCTTATAAGAAAGTAAAATATCCATAGAAACTCTAAAAAATCAGCTTGAAGAAAAGGAGAAACACAATGAGAAATTAGAATGTGAAATAGTAAGTCTAAGAAAAGAAAATGAGAAAGTGAAGACTTTGAATCTTAGATTTGCTAAAGGATCTGAAACCTTAGATGAGATTATCAAGGTACAACGTTCTCCTTTTATAAAGACAGGTCTTGGATATATCGGAGAATCTTCTCAGACTTCAGCACCAAACTATCTAAAAGCAGCTACAACAAGTATACAACATTCTACCACTCAGCAAGGGAATAAAGAATATTCACAGGTAAAGCATGACCAGCTCAATTCAAAGAACACTAACAAGAATACCTTTCAAATAAACACCAACCAATAGGTAAATTCAAGTAGAAGATTTCATGATCGCAAAAAATTCTTCTTCAATGGACAATGTTTCTCATGTCACAATTTTTGTCATAAATTTGTTCAATGTGTTGCATACAAAACCATTATGACAAGAGAAGCAAGAAAGAAAAGGAGGGATATTGGAACAAAGAAGAATACCTATAACAACTTTTCTCCTCTTCAAAATGAAGTTGAATGTGCTTATTGCAATAACTTTGGCCATGAAGAATCTGAATGCAGGAGAAAAATCCAACCAAAAGAGAAATTTCCTTCAAGCTCCAAAGTGTGGAAAAAGAAGGAATTACAGGTTGAAAATTGTGGCATAGCTTTATTTGCAGAAGGTGAAGAAAATCAATGGTACATTGACAGTGGATGCTCTAAACACATGACAGGTGAGAAAAACAAAATTCTTGGATATAGTGCTCTAGAAAAAGAGAAAAATGTTACATTTGGAAATGATACTCCTGTTGTTATTAAGGGGAAAGAGTTTGTTTTTCTAAAAGAAAAGGTGAAAGCTAATAATTTCATGTATGTAGATGGATTAAAGCATAACCTGTTAAGTGTAAGTCAAATGTGTGATCAAGGAACTGAAGTTGTCTTTAGTTCAAAAGAATGTGTGGTACATGATCTTGATACAGGTAAAACAATTATAAAAGGAAATAGAACTCCAAGAAATCTGTATGTATTGAAGAACTTCAAAGAACAATGTTACTTGAGTAAATCTTCAGAAAACTGGCTATGGCATAGAAGGTTGGGGCATTTGAGCTTCTCTCAAATCAACAAATCAAGCAGACTTAAAGCTGCTCGTGATCTTCCCAATATTACTCTACCTGAAAGTATCATATGCAAATCTTGCCAATTCGGTAAGCAGACCAGAGTGCAATTTAATGCCAAGGAATGATCATCAATTAAGCCTCTTGAACTCATTCATACTGACATATGTGGACCTGTGAAGAAAAATTCATCACATTGTGAACAATACTATATCTTATTTATTGATGATTTCTCTAGAATGTGTTGGATTGGGTTACTTAAACACAAAGATGAAGCATTTGAGAAATTTCAGATCTTCAAAGCACTAGTTGAAAATGAATTAGATCTAAAAATCAAGTGTCTTAGATCTGATCGAGGAGGAGAATATACATCAGATGAATTCCTTGAATTTTGTGAACAACATGGTATAAAAAGACAATTTTCGGTAGCAGGTACTACACAACAAAATGGAGTCGCAGAAAGAATGAATAGAACAGTTCAATAAATGGCTAGAGCTATGCTTGATGATTCTGAAACACCTGACACATTTTGAGGAGAAGCAGCACATACAGCGGTAAATATTCTTAACAAGGCACATGTTCATGTAAATAGTGATAAAACTCCATATGAACTATGGTATGGTAATCCTCCCACTGTGAAGAATTTTAGATTTTTTGGAAGCAAATGATTTATCAAAAATAATGATGAAAAACATGGAAAGTTTGAACCCAGAGCATATGAAGGAATACTTCTTGGTTACTCCTCTAGAAGTAGAGCATATAAACGTTACAATAAAAGACTTCGGAAGAATGTTGAATGTATTGATGTTGTTATTGATGAGTCTCCTGCAGCTCCAAAAGAAGAAAAACAAACAACATAAGATGATGATGACATATATCCTTCTACATCAAATGGGAATGATGTAGACAGTGAACCCAATGAAGAACCCGAAGATGATTTATCTGAAAAGGCTCCATCTAGATATGTTCAAAAGAATCATCCAGAATCTCAAATTTTGGGAGAAAAGGGATTAGGTGTACAAACAAGAAGGACTCTTGTAGGATCTTCTAGCTATTTGGCATTTCTATCCACTATTGAACCACACAATGTCAATCAAGCTAGCAAAGATGAATTTTGGATTCAAGCCATGAATGAAGAGCTTTATCAAATTGAAAAGAATCACACTTGGGAATTAGTACCAATACCTCATGACAAAAATGTCATTGGAACTAAATGGATATTCAAAAACAAGTTAAATGAGAATGGGGATGTTATAATAAATAAAGCTAGACTTGTTTGCAAGGGGTATGCTCAACAAGAAGGTATAGAATTTGAAGAAACTTTTGCTCCTGTAGCTAGATTTGAAGCCATAAGAATGTTTCTTGCTCAATGGAGATCTAGAAGAAGAAGTTTATATAGAACAACCAAAAGGATTCATTTTGGGAAATGATGAAAATCTTGTTTGTAGACTTAAAAAGGCTCTATATGGTCTCAAAAAAGCTCCAAGGGCATGGTATTATCGTCTTGACAAATATCTTCATCAACAAGGATTTTCAAAGGGGTATGCTGATAGCAAATTATACACAAAAACTGAAAATGATAAACTATTGATTGTGGTTGTATATGTTGATGATATCATTTTTGGAAGTAATGAAGAGTCTATGAGTTAGAAATTTTCTTCTGATATGCAGCAATAATTTGAAATGTCTTTACTTTGGGAACTAACATTCTTTCTTGTCTTGCAAGTGCAACAAGCAACATATGGCATATTCTTATCACAAAAAAATATCTTAAGCAAATTCTGAAGAAGTATGGCATGGAAGAGTGCAAACCTGTAAGTACACCAATGGTAACCAGATGTAATCTCAGTTCTCATGATGATTCTCCCACAGTGAATCAACCAGAATACAGATCTATGATAGGAAGTCTACTTTATCTCACTGGGGCTAGACCAGACATTATGCATGCAATTGGAATTGTTGGACGATTCCAAGCTAATCCAAAAGAGTCTCACCTTCAAGCTGTCAAAAGAATATTCAAATATCTATAAGGAACTCAAGACTTTGGACTATGGTATCCAAAGAATGCTGATCTCACTCTTCATGCTTACACTGATGCAGATTGGGCTGGAAATGTTGATGATCGGAAAAGCACTAGTGGTGATGCATTCTACATGGGGCCCCGGTTAGTATCTTGGTTCAGAAAGAAGCAAAGCTCTATTGCCTTATCTACAGCAGAAGCAAAATATGTGGCTGTTGCATCATGTTGCACTCAACTTCTCTGGATGATGCAAACCTTACAAGACTTTCAAATCAAATTTTCACCTCCTATATCCATTATGTGTGATAACACAAGTGCCATCAGTATCTCAAAGAATCCTGTTATGCATTCCAAGACCAAACACATTCCCATCAAGTATCACTTCTTATGTGAACAAGTGCTTGAAAAAAAGGTGAAGTTCGAATATGTGCCCTCCAAAGAACAAGTTGCTGATATATTTACCAAACCTTTACCCAGGGAAGTGTTCAAATATCTCAGACAGAAGCTGGGAGTAGTCTCTGCCATGCAGAAGATCAGATCTACTTAAATACAGAATATTAAATTGGATACGCGGATTTCCTGAAGGACAGAAAACCGCGTATGGGTAGTTGCTGAAATTTTTTTTCCTGGGTCAGCATTCTTCAGCACAGCTGCGATGCTGTTGGGTATCTCTGGATGCACAGGTTAAGGGGGAGCATTGGTCTTGTGGAAAGGATGCATTGTTGGCATTCTAATTATGTTTGAATATGCAGCATGATCTCAGGGGGAGCATGGTATTGTCGGTACAAAGGATATTGATCAACCCTTTACGATTGATGTCAAAGGGGGAGGAAAAACAAAGAGGGGTTTCTATAAGACAAACAGAGGAAGAGTATTGCCATCAATGCCAAAGGGGGAGATTGTTGGAAATATTGTCATTGATGGCAAAGGAATTGGAAAAGAAGGAGCATCTGAAACAGTAACTAGGCAGTAGCAGAGAAGAACGGAGGAAGAGTGCATTTACAGAGAGCAGTATCAGTCAAGGAGCAAGGACAAGCAGTGAATTGAAGCAGAGTTGTCCAGAGACAGTGTAGGAATAAAAAGGCCATCGAACAGAAAAACGTTCTAAATTCTCTATGAATTATATGTATATTCTTGATAGAATTCAGTAGGAAGGATAGTTGAGTCCCTGTGGAAAACTATGAATCATTGTGAAAGCATGGTCTGTAAACATCATAAGCTCTATGGAAGGAGTAGATTCGTGAACCTGTATAAGGTAATTTTGAGGAGTATTTATTGGACAAATCGTTATCGATTACACGAATTATTGTTCATTGATACTAGTATCTCTCTCCGTGTAATGCATTGTCAAACATTTTATTGCTAAGGTCATGATACAATGAGCAATGGGAATGTATAGCCTGATGAAGCAGCACGTTATAGTATGCGGAGGAGTATTACTATGAAACTCCCTACCGCAAGATTGGACCGAACTCTATTGAAATAAACCCGAGTTGTGAACCTGAGTTAAGGGACCAAAAGGAATAGAGTAACCTGACTTAACCATGGGTTGGTCACTGTTCCAAAACCACGAGCAGGTTTACGAAGCCGGATTGCCCACATCACACTGCCTTTCAAAGATAAGTGGTTTTTTCGATTTGGGGAGCGATTCCATAGAGCGGGCGACACGCGTCCCTGTACGACTCCACAAAACCGCTTGTCACTGTGCACCATCACGCGTGATTTTTCGACCCAGGATGCCCAGCGAAATTGTTGAGCGTCGTTGATCTGGGAAGGAGTCATCAGACGGTGATCGCTTGATGAAGATGTGTGAAGATTAACTAAAGTACGGAGCAGGAATTTGATTGGGTCGCTGATCATATATGTGGGCCCAGTTTAAATTATATTAATTGGGCCTTTTCAAATTAATATTTCGGGTTTTAACCAAGGTTGTTTAAATTAAATATAAATTATGATTGGGCCATCATTTTGTATGTTATTCCAAAGTTGGTGGAACGAATAAACATGGGGGTCGACATATGAAGGTCATTACTAAAGGAAGTTGATTATGTGAAGTTGGCAAAATATGAGACATATGATGTAATAAACGTGAGTTAACATATGCACATAAACCTGGGGTCGATATATATATATATATATATATATATATATATATATATATATATATATATATATATATATATATATATATATATATATATATATATATATATATATATATATATATATATATATATATATATATATATATATATATATATATATATATATATATATATATATATATATATATATATTATATATATATATGCCTTAGGGAGTTCATAACAAAAGGAGGAATTGGATTAATATCTCAATCTCAGATTGAGATATTAAAAAGCCTTAGATTAATTAATTGCCATATCAATAAAATAAAACAATGAAAAGTTGTTTGGGGCTTGGGTAGACCCCGCTGGATTACCTATTTTGATCCCGTCCAGGAATATCATCAGCGTTTTGGTGGTTTTGACTCATGGTTTTAATAAAGGAAAAAAATATATAAGGAGAGGAGGATTATAGTACAAGGTGTGCATGAAGAGGGGTTGATAACGAATAAATCTCTTTAAGAGATATCTGTATCATTTAACTTTGATAGATCTGAATCTATGATGCACTTGTGGATATGATGAAGGTTCAATATCTCTAGATCTAGAAATGATGAATCTCTAGGAAGATCTGCAAAAGAAATAATGAAGACCTGCTGCAAGTCTGATGTACAAATTGAAGAAATTTGGTGGATCTGAGGGTTGAAGCCTTCAGTATGAGAGTCGAATTTTTCTGCCAGTAGAAGCTGGTGTTAAAATTAGGGGGTTGGAGCTCCCTTCCAGTATTGACTGGAGAATGAGAGAAGGTTGTTGCCTTCTACAGGTTGGTGCCTGCGTGCTAGTATAAGTCTGCGCCAGTACAAAATTGTAAGATGTTTTCTTTATAATAAATATTGAAGACAAAGATGACAACATCGGTGGTTTTCTCCCGAATTGGGTTTCCACCTTAAATACTGGTGTTCATGTGTATTGATTGTGTGTGATGGTTGATTCTGTTATTAATGCTCATGCTTACTGCTTACCAAAAATCTGATGAATGAATGATGAAATAATCTAAGTAAAGAATTAAATGCATAAAATGTAAAATGTTTTCCAGTAAGCTCTAATACTGTTTCACACCCCCCCCCTCTCAGTATTTTTCCCAACATCTAAGGCACATCAATCATTGGATTGAAGGACCAATGAACAAGATTGAAAGGTGGAATGGCACAGTGGATCATATAAGGGTGAATCAAAAATAGTGCTGCAACGACACTGTAAGTAACATCTCAGTGACAGAGTGTGGCGGAGTCAAATTCGTGTTGGAAACATGATTTGGAACAACATTCATGTGAGTAAGTCGAGATCGATGAAATCGTGAGAGTAAGAAGTTCATGTGGAATTTTTAAGCAACCATGAGTGAAGCGGAACTGTGTGATAATGAAGTGATCATTTCATTGAGTGTACAGAAGAGCCTTGGTCAATGGAATATGGAACTAGAACCATTGAATAGTAAAGATAGTTTTTGAAAACCATAATGGTTTTTTCATAGCTCCTAGACAGTAAGTGGTAATCCCTTGGGCGAACGCGATAGCGTTCAGGTAGAGACACGTGGTGTTGGCGGAAATCTGAAACCAGCAATTTCACGTAAATTTGAAATGTTAAACATCGTCAATTTCATAATGCGATGGCCATTGGATCATACCTATTTCATGTGGAGTATGCGACTACCATGGGATGAAGAAAGTGGTAGAACTGTGGACGAATGGTAAGTTGTCATAAGTGTGAGCCATAATTGATGAACATCATGATGTGTATGGTTGTTGATTGGTTGGAATGGTAAGTTATAAAGTTGTGTTAATTTTATAACTTAAAAATATATGGGTTTTAATGAATTCTGAAAGGACATGCAGAACTTTGTGTCATGGTCCAAAATGGTTGTGATGTAATATGGTTAAATGATAGACATGAATTTTAACCTAAAGTCCGAGCTATGATAAACCTTTTGACTTTAAATTTATAAGGTCTGAGATTATATATTTAGTGTCGAGGATTGTTTTAACTAAAGGTTTATGGTAATGCTATTTGAAAAGGGATTTCAATTGGTGAATAAACACAAGGAGGAAACCTTGGATAAGGTGGATTTCGATTGTGGTTCTATAACCATGATAAAAAGTGAAGGAATCTTCTTGAAGATTAAATTGAAAAAGTATCTTCCGCATATAAAGCTTATTGTGGGTTTTATAACCATTGAGTGAAAGTGAAGCTTCCACATTTAAGTTTTCCAATATGAGCGTTATGTTGGCTGATAAATGAATGATGCATTTTTTTATATGCACTTGTAAGTGATAATGTGGGTATTGCAGCTTTAGCTACTATCAAGTGGTATTAGAGCTAGAAATAGCTCTTTTTGAATTGAATGCATGTGTGATGAAGAAAGGTCAGATTTTGAAACTGACATATTGTAGCACATAAAAATACAGTGCAGGTGATGGATGAAACAAGATCACACAAAGATCTTGAAGGTGAGTTGATGAATGTTATTTAACTCTAGTTTGAAGAATATGTTTGCAGAATTCAGGTTGCAGGCGGTTGAAGAAAATCTCAACAAAAGAAGATCACAGCTTTAAGAGCAGTGATGAAGGAATCCAGCAAAGGATTCTAAGTGGAAGAAGAATGTGACAGAACCTTGAGGAAATTCAATAGAGGTTGAATAAAAAGGAAAATTGTGTTCTTAGAAGTTGCATATGAGTTAAATCCTAGAAGGAGCAGAAAGAAATGCTCAAAAGGTTCCAAAAGATAGAGAACCAGTGTTTTCCAAAAGACCAAATCTAGAGGAGAGGATTGGTGAGGTAAGTTGTAACAAGCAGGACTTGTTATTGCAGAGGCTTTAGTACAGATCATGGTGAATGGGTGATGAAATCATGGAGAAGAAGATGACTACTAATAGTCATAAAAGAAATAACAGAGGTTCAGAGAGAGACCACAACAAAGGAAAGGAGAAAGAAGATGCCAAGGAAAATGGCATAAGGTAGCAATTGGCTGATGCAGAATATGAGAAAGAGTTAGCTGAGATAAGAGAACAATTTAATAAATCGAAAATGATGATAGAAGAAAGCCATAGAATTGGTTGGCTCATGAAGAAGAGAGTAAAGTGGCAGAGGCTACAAGAGAAGAGAGAACAACAAGTAAACATGTAGTTAGTAGAAAAGCTGAGAAAGCTTGAACAGAGGATGAATGTACAACTGGGATGTGCAAAACTCAGAGAAGCTGAGTTGAAAATGGAAGTTTCCATTTGTGAAGCAGAACAGAGTAAAGCTATTGGTACAGATGAAGAATGGAGGTCGATGGAATATCTTATGAATCATGGTGAAGATTTAAGACAACAAGAATTCTACCTTGCTGAAGAGGGAATTATTGATGATTTCCTGAACTGTTGGGCAAGTTCAGGTCAACGGTATGATGTAAAGCCTTGTGTTTTTATAACTAATGATTTTGATGTGATTACAGGTTTTGCAAAGAATAATGAGCAATCTTTTGAAGCTGTCAAAAGTATGGGAGAGTATCTTTCAGAATTAGATACACACTCTGAAGTAGAAAGCAATGATGAAGAATGTCTCTTGAATGAGGAAAGCAGTGATGCATTTGAAGTTGTTACAGAATAGGAAAAATTTATTGTAAATGAAGAAGAAGAGATTCAATATGAAGCATTGATATGTGAAACAACAGTTGAGACTGTTGAATCTTGTAATTTTCAAACTGAAAATTTGTATATAAATGCAGAGATAGTAAATGATGATGAAATACTTCAGAATTTCCAAAAATAAATTGCATTGCTAGAATATTTGTTGGAAAACATAGAGTCTGATAGGGAGATTGCAAAAATCAGGGTTCACTACAATGAACAAGAACAGGAAAACATCATGGAAGCAGATGATGTGAAAGAGAGACTTGTTGACAATCTTGAGAATTCTTCAAAGAATTCTTTAAGGAGAATGAATAAACATACTGATGTGCTGATAGAAGAGGAAAATTCAGGGTAGCATACTAAAATGCTGGCAGAGGAAAGAAAGGCACTAAGGCCCTATGATTTTTATTTTAAAAATTGTTTTGTGAATGCAGGTTTTGTTGCAGATGCTAGAGAAAATTTGACACAGTTGAACAATCAAATAAAGGAGAAGGAAGAAAATTTTGTGGAATTATTTAATCCATGGAATGAAAAAATTAAATTACTAGAAATAATTCTGGAAAATCAGGATTCAATACAAGCAGAGAAATCTCAATTTCAATATTGGGAATTGCAGAATGTGGAGATACAAGGGAATGAAGATAGCAGAAGAGAGTACACTATGTACCAATCCAATGAATTGTTGAAGGAAGGAGACAAAGAAATTGTCATAAGTGACAATTTGGAGGAAGTTAGTAACTGCAGAAAACAAGAGGGTAAGGATGATAGGGTGGTAGCAGGAGCAAAAGTAAGAGCTCAGCAAGTAAGAATGGAAGATCAACAATTAAGGAGTGAAAGAAATAAGCAATCAGAAGATTTATTGGACAGAGAAATTGAATTTATCAGAAGGATAATGATGAAAGTTTCTCAGAGGAAGATATCAACAAGAAAGAAAAGAAGCAACAGTAGAAAAAGGAAGACAATAACAGACTGTGAAAGTACAGCCAATAGAGCAAGGCAGTATAAAATATGGAGACCTGGAGAAAAGCAACAAACAACAGTAGAAATAGATGATCAATTACAAAAAAAAGTGTGGGATCCAAGAAGACAAAGGACTAAAAGCACATGATCAGGAGATCATGATTATTTTTAACCTTGGTAGTCTAATGCAAGGGCATTAGGTTCAGAAAATACTTTGTATTTTAATAAACATAGGGGGTCTTGAGTTTTTAAAAGAATATTGGGTTTTTATGTAATTATTAATATTTGAGTGATTTTAATGAGAGATATTAATATTGTGAGGAATTTTTAAATCTTCCTGAATGATTGGAGAACATGAGGGAAATAGGATAGTTGAGATTCATAGGGATTGAGAGATTGACAATTGATTGTAAATCTTAAGTTAGAATCAGTTTCATGATTTTAGGGATAAAAGAGAGATTTTAGGACTTGAGGATTTTTAGGAAATTATTGAGGATCTGAAATTAAATTAGTTCAGATTATTATGTATAAAAATAATAAGCCTCAAAGGAAAAAGAGATGGAAGCAGACAGGAGTTAGAGTAGGGTTTGGACAAACAGAGTTTTGTTAAGCCTACGGGCAGTTGTAGAAAGGGCCATTGATTCGAATATCATGCCAGGGACAAGAAGACTTTTGCAATTATTTGATTACATGTATATATATATGAGGGATTCAATTTCTGAATCATATGTGCATTGATTGATTGGAATATGTGTGATGAATGCTTTGAGTTTCAATAAGAAATTGTATCATAAAATTCTGTAACAGGGTTTTGAGATGGTGTTCTACATATAATTGAGAAAATCGATATAATTGTCGAGATAGGTTTGAGTTGAAATGCAATAAGGGTTTGTACACACCTTTGAGAAGAATGGAGGAGGATTGAAGTCATCGATCACTGAAAGGACCGATGACAACAACAGAGGAATCTGAATTCTCAATTCAGAGTTCGGCATTTGGGTATATTGACTATATGTGTAGCAGAAGCATATACGATCGAATAGAAATCTCAAATCAGGATTGGAACAAGGTTTAATTTGCAATTGATATTTAATATAGCCGTAAAGAAATGTTTGATTGGTTACATTGTAATAATATATTGTTTTGAAACCTGAGTGCTAGCATGGAAGTGGAGCTAAGGCATAGAAATCGTTGGATTGAAGGACCAACGAACAAGATTGAAAGGTGGAATGGCACAGTGGATCAGATAAGGGTGAATTGAAAATAGTGCTTCAACGGCACTGTAAGTAACATCTTAGTGACAGAGTGTGGTGGAATCAAATCCGTGTTGGAAACACGATTTGGAACGACATTCATGTGAGTAAGTCGAGATCGATGAAATCGTGAGATTAAGAAGTTCATGTGGAATTTTTAAGCAACCATGAGTGAAGCGGAACTGTGTGATAAGGAAGTGAGTGTTTCATTGAGTTTGCAAAAGAGCCTTGGTCAACGGAATATGGAACCGGAACCATTGAGCTGTAAAGACATTTTTTGAAAACCACAATGGTTTTCGCATAGCTCCTGGATAGTAAGCGGTAATCCCTTGGGCGAACGTGATAGAATTTAGGCAGAGACATGTGGTGTTGACGGAAATCTAAAATCGGCAATTTCGCGTAAATTTGAAACGTTAAACATCGTCAATTCCATAATGCGATGGCCGTTAGATCATACCTATTTCATGTGGAGTATGCGACTACCGTGGGATGAAGAAAGCAGTAGAACTATGGACGAATGGTAAGTTGTCATAAGTGTGAGCCATAATTGATGAGCCTCGTGATGTGTACGGTTGTTGATCAGTTTGAATGGTAATTTATAAAGTTGTGTTAATTTTATAACTTAAATATATATGGGTTTTAATGAATTCCGCAAGGACATGCAAAACGTTGTGGCATGCTCCAAAATGGTTGTGATATAATATGGTTAAAGGATAGACATGAATTTTAACCTAAATTCTGAGCTATGATAAACCTTTCGACTTTAAATTTATAAGGTCTGAGATTATAGATTTAGTGTTGAGGATTTTTTTAACTAAAGGTTTATGGTAATGCTATTTTAAAAGGGCTTTCATTTGGTGAATAAACACAAGGAGGAAACCTTGGATAAGGTGGATTTCGATTGTGGTTCTATAACCTTGATAAAAAGTGAAGGAATCTTCTTGAAGATTAAATTGAAAAAGTAGCTTCCGCATATAAAGCTTATTGTGGGTTTTATAACCATTAAGTGAAAGAGAATCTTCTGCATTTAAGTTTTCCAATATGAGCATTATGTTGGTTGATAAATGAATGATGCATTTTTTTATATGCACTTGTAAGTGAGAATGTGGATATTGCAGCTTTAGCTGCTATCACTAAACCCCTAACCCCTAACCCCCACTAGTACATATGTGCATAAAAAATGGCGTTGTACTCCAATAGTTTGGTTATACTGTTGGATTTGATGTGAAATTTTTTTTTGTGTTTTTTTAAAAGCCCTGAAATTTGTCAAATATACGATAAACAAAATTATCGTGAGATATTTAGCAATATGTTAGTTATTAGATAATAATTTTAATTTTCATATATGCGACGACAAGTTAATGTTCTTCATATATCTAATTTTGAATAGGTCAATTATCTATATATTGGAATACTGATATTTTACAAAGTCAATATTTTTCCAATTGGGCAATGTCTCTTTGGTAAACAACCATCAAAAGTCCAACAAAATGGCCATTTTTTTTCATAATGAAAAAATATTTTATTTTGTTAATTGCATGATAAATAGTTAAACACTATTGAGGTTTATTTTTTACGATAATCATCACTAAAATTTTGGTAATGAAAATGTCACATGACATTCCTCCAAGAAGAAAAATATATGTGAGATCTACATTGGAGGCTTTGGGTAATTTTCTTCCTTGGTTTCATCCATGTTTATCATCCTTAAGCACTCGCAAAATTCAGAAATAATCCAAAGATAATTTCAATCTCTAAAGTTTGAACGTGCAAAAATTAATTTGTTTCCAACTCATTTTTTTACAGTTGAACATCAAACATCATTGAGTGCACTCCTCATGCATCCTATGGGATGGGAGCTAGGCATGAACACCTTGAAAAATATAAAGGTAGCCTGTGTATTAAAATTTGGTAATGATAGAACAAAAATTGAATTTTTCCCACTAATGACATGTGTCTTGGAATTCCCAGCTAAGAAACCAAACATCCTCACATGATAGCTAAAGAATAGTGAGCAAAGGAGTTGCACTAAAAAATGAATTGAGCATAAAAGTGAAAGAGAAATCAACTAAGTGTCTTCATATGAATCCAGGGTACTTTGAGGCATGCAAGAGCATTGTCCTTAACATTGTACTAGAATTCATCCATTTGTGTAATTGTAACATTAGGTTATATCATATATGCAGTGCATGTAGAAACTAGGGCCAACATGTTTCTCATGATCCATGAAGCTAAAAATGATCAGGTCCAAGGCATTAACATTTAGTTGATGCTTATTATGGTGTATAAGATACCCAAACATCTTATAATTGACCCATACATGGAAGCTAAGGTCAATATATGATTGAAAATAATGTTTTTTTTTGGTAATTGAGTCTAAACTATATTAATTCGAAAGTAGAAAAATACTTATGCTAGAGGTTGGGTTGGTAAGCTATGCTTAACCAATCCTAGCCTTTTTTGCACAAGTATGGGGCTGCCTCCATGGAGGAAACCAACCCGAAAATGACATCAAGCAATAAATTACAAGATGTTCCATAGCAGCAGTGAAAATAGAGGTTCTGTGATAATGACAAGCATGAAAAAAAACTACGAAGATATGAGTTGTTGCATTGTCATGAGTCTTCTGCATCATCACTACTATCTGGATCTTCCTCCACGATGGGACAAGCATACCCCTACACAGCAAAATCTTCTTCAGCAGTGGGTTGACATGGAGGCCTAGAAGCAGGTGCGTAGAGGATGGGAGCCAAAAGGTACTCGACATCCGGGACTCACGTCAGGTGCCTTCCAAGTCCATTATCCAAACATCTGTGTCATCCCATTCATCCTCCTGCATTGGAAGAGGCTCAGTCTTGTGGGGAAAGTAGTGCTCCTAGCGTGCAATAGCGTATTTTCTTGGTCCTCTTCTGCCTCTCTGCATTACATGAGTGGGGGTCTCCTCCTCCTGGTCGAGTTCGAGGCTCTGGGGGTCCTCTGTAATGTGACTGCCCGAAGAGGAGCCTTCAACAGATTCCAAGTGATTATCTGACCCCTGGTGGTATAGACCAGGGAGCACACCTCTCTATCCACCTCTAATGGTGCGTTGGCGTAGCCTAGGGGCCATGGTTAGATGAGGCAGGGAGTTGATGGGGATCTGAGATGAGGTGAGGAGGAGCTCTGACTTAAGACATGAGGTGCACAAAAAGGAGTTATTGGACAGGGAGGTACATTGAACGAGGGTGCGCAGTAAGGGGCACAAGATAGCAGGAGAAAACAGGCTGGTGAAACTAGCAAGGCAGGTGAAGCTGAGGTGAGACGCGCAAGTAGGGGAGTACACAACCTGAGGGATTCTACGAAGCGCAGCAGTGGGGCGAGGCTACGCGGAAAAATGGGAACGCAGGAGGGCAGGGACTGAATCAAATATACCAGAAGGAGTAGACTGTGAATGGCTCTGTGCTGCAAGTCCTCCCCTTTTTTAGGGCTATGACACATGCGAAGATGCTGAGCATTATTATGCTCCACTCCAAGGTGCATGTTGTAACTAATTTCATGATTAGGCATGTGCTTAGAGTTATAGCCGCACGTCATATCTATCCAGGATATCATTCAATAGATCGCAACAGAGAGGTGCCCCTAAGGGGATGTTGTTGTCTTTGTGTGTCTTCATGATGCCCAGTCTCTATCATCTCATGTGAATGATTGTAGGAGTGAGGATCCACGTCATGTGAAGGCCTGCGCTGCAAATATTTGTCCTCTCGAGCATGGGAGAGACTATGTTCAATCGTGCTGCCACTGTCACCCGCATATGAGGGTGTTTGAAAATAATGTTGATTAGGGTTAGGGTTTTATATAATTAAGAAACTTGGTCAAAACCCTAGAGGTGGTTTTCCACATTGGAGAAACAACCCTCCTTTCATCGCTGACTTGCACCATACCACATTGGAGTATGTATGACTACTAATCAACCATCAAAACCTAGATTATAGCACTTGAAATCAATTTTTTCTAATCCTTAAGAAAACCCTAAGGCATAAATCCTAGCTTCCAAAGTTATTTATAGTGTTTCCAAGGTTTCACCTGGAATATGCATGTAAATTTATACATACACAAAAAAAAATTTATTTGACCCCATTCTCATAACTGAACCTTGAGAACTATGTTAACATAGTAGCTAGCCCAATTACTAATATAGTTAAGGTGGGGTTTGTTACAAATGCACCCTAATAAAAAAAAATCAATGTGATTTACAGTCCTAAAGAATTTTTATACTATTAGACAAATGACATAAGAAAAATAAAGTAAATTAAGGGCAAAGTGACAAGGTAAATAATCTACTTATGCTTGGAATTTTTGACAGAGGATAAATTTCAACACTTGCAATTATTTTCCAATACATTCTCTTAATACATCCTCATCTCTCATAATCTAAAATTTTTATCACCTTTTGAGTTTTCTTAGGGGCAATTTTATGTCCTTTGGCTATAGGTGGATATATAGTAGGACCAACACTATTCGAACTACCTATATTCAAATCCTCCATATTTCACTAAATCAAGGACCCATGATGAAAGCATTTCTCCCCTGATGACATTTTAACAAGTATGGATTTCAAATCACAATAAAATAAGGTCAAATTCACAAGATAAAAAATAGAAATATATGAATCCTTTTTAATAACATGGCCTTCATTTTCCCACAGTGGGTGACAATCATGGATAATATTCGAGTTTCAATGGTATGTGGTGGGTGATGGAAATGGAATTATATTCCCTCTACCACTTGATGGATGCAATCAAACCATTGTTATGCACACAAGGAATATATCCTTGGAATTATGGTAGTAGCTATGGTTTGATATGGTGGTTCACTCATCCAAGATTCATTATCTCACAACTAACATGCTTGTTTGGATTGGTTTCATGGAAAATACAAGAGCTCCAGCACAAGGACATAGAAATTTCTATAGAAACTCAAGAAAAATCCCCCTATTTTTGGTTGATTGAGGTCATTTTCATATTTCCTGGTCGTTTATCCAAGATACAAAGATTATTCTTTATCTATAATTTCACCATGTTTCTTTCAAGTTTAATATTATGGGTTTACGACACAAATGGGAAATAATATCCTCATTTTGATACTATAAATAGCAAAAAAATAGGGATAGAAGAAATATAAACAATTAAATTTCGTTCTCCTTGGAAACAAAAGCAGTCATTTGAGTGGTTAACACAGACTTCTAAACTAGGTGATAAATTTAGAGCCTAAGGATATTTTTTCCAGGTTTTGGTTAAACTTTTAGGTGTATCACTAGGTTGTTTACTTTTACCTCATTTATTTTTCTCTCTTATATATCTCTTTCCGTGTTATTTATTTATTGGGACTTTTTTATGTGGAAGATATTCATTTCAGGCCTCATTTTTAACTTCTAGACAACTTACTTTGTTTGGTCCATTGTTTCCTTTGGATAGTGCTTAGAGAAGGTCATTTGTTTTTATTTTTTAAGTAGGACTTCTTTGAGTCTCCTCTTTTGTTTTCTAGGTGGGAGAATTTTGTTTTCATCATTATCCTCCAGTTCTTGGATCCTTTCCTCTCTACTTGGATCCTCGTGTAAACCTTCATTTAGTGATTTGTGCTTAAGATTTTATCCATCCTAATTCTTAATTTTATATGTTGGTCCTTATACAACTATGGTTCATCTTAGACATTCTGTAGGTTCCAAGGAAAGGGAGATTTTTTTACTCTTTCCAGCTCATGGGACCAACATTTGGTAGAAGGTATTTTTTTTGTTTATGTGTGCTCCACCCCTTATCAAATTTGAAATAAAATTTAACAAGAAGAGTAACATGTTAGAAGTGAATGAAACTTCATCATTGATGTTGATGTAGAAGAAGAGGTTGGTGAGTGAGTTCCAAATACTGGGAACACCGAGACTACATGAACAAGATACTTGAAAATTGTAGGCAGTTAAACCATAATGGGAAAAGTTCTAGTATAATTCTAAAAACCAAAATAAGAGACCCTTTTATACATTGATGAAATGCAATGGCACACAAGGAAGCTAATTGAAAAGGTTTCAATCCTAGCTAAGAAGCTTACATACCTTGAGTTCTCCATCTTCGATGAAGAGTGTGATATACCTAACACTATCTAGGTCAATTCTCCATCAAAGTAGATGATCTTAATCTTATTTTTGACTATATATGATAGTAGTAGCATAGCTATGATCATAGGTGTTGTAAGCTCTGGTTTAGTTTGCAATATGTTAAACTATTTTTGGCTACATTATCTTCTTGGTTTTGTTATATACTTCACACAATTTATATGGACAAAAGTTGTGTTGTTATGCTACTAGTATGGTTCCCGTAGTGGCACACCAGTAGGCATAGAAAATGATGTATGAATTTGATTGCTTAAGTAATATAGAATTTTTCCCATTTTACAAAAAAAATGGCATGGTCTTCATTAATTGAAACTTGATACTTTCTTACCTTAGATGATTGAAACACATGAAGAGCTTCCCATTTATCAATTCCATTTTGAGCTTTATAACTCATCCCAACAACTTATAACACATGCAATTAAGTGATTTTTCCTCCCACCATAAGCTCCAAACCAAAATTTTATGATGATTGAGAGTAGTACCCCTTAGTGGGGTCAATGGGAATCCCAAAATTTACATCCACAAGATGACAATAACCATAGTAATCGAAGATATTTTGACCTTTAGTAGGATGATCTTTAGAGTTAGCTAGCTACACATTTTCTTTTATACTATCTATAGTTTCCTTAACCCCTTCCTACCTCCATATATAAGATGGTATGATTTTAGTTTGTGTGCCCAAGGATAACATTTATCACATTACTACATATAATTTACAACTTTGCGTTATATTTTTTGGCATGACATTTTATTAGATTTTGACAATATTTTTTGTATATTCAATATTATTTCTTGGATATGTGGAGTTGTGGTTTTGTGATTGAGATAAATCTCATCAATTTTCGGTTTGATAACTAAGATAAAGCATAGTAATATTAGGCAATTGGGTCTAGACTGCGTGGTTGAGAGAAGTGTCTTTCTTATCACCTCAAACAAATTCTCACAACTGACATGTTGATCCCTTAATAATTCTATTTTTTTACTATACTTGAGCTCCAAAGGATCCACTTTATCCCCAGTACCATCTTTAGAATGAGTGGATTTTCCTAGTACACACACAACACACACACACACAAATATAATGCAAAAAAGGAGCATAGACCCCCCCCCCCCCACCACACACACACACACTCACAAATATAATGGAAAAAAGGAACATAGCAATATCAATTATCAACGCTCAACCTTCAACATATATACAATCCTAAATTGATATGAAATGTTGATTTAATTAAAAAATTTCCTTTCTTCGTTGTAGGAACTTTCGATATTCACAACAACCTTATTTTGGTTTGAGAAATATCCACTCTATATTTGCAATCTCCTACCCATTATAATCAAGGCCAGTGTACTCGCCCCTACTGTTGGGCACCATACTATCCTATTTCCCAATTAATAGCCATTTGGTAATAAAAATTATTGGTCTTTTGAATTAAATTAAAAGATAAAATTTATAATTAAAATTAAAAATTAAAAAATTAATTTCTCTGGTCGGCTCCTGTAACACCCTTCTTCATTATTAATGAATTAAAACCTTCTTCAAATTATTCATTCCATTGTCCTAAATATGGATCCCCGTTGGGATTCGAAACGTCGACAAATGTTTCTTGATACTATGGATAATCCGAGAAGCTCTTCAGAAGATTGTCCTCAACATTTACTTGTCAAACCAGGGGGTCGTATACTTCGAGGCACAACATAATCAATTCCAAGGAGATATAGAAAGCCTTATGAAATCAAACTCTATCTGTTATGAAACCAGCTCAAAAAATAGAAGAAAAGAGAGATCAATGCATTAGAAATCAGCCACTTCAAGGGGGAAACCTCCTTTACATTACATAAATGAACAATTCTTTGATGATACAAATTAAAAAACCTCCTTTCTATATATAGGATTACATGGGGTCCCAATATAATCCTAGATGACCTAACAATAATAATGTAAGGGAACAATAATAACAATATGGGGGTTACATGGGTACATCAATAACAATAAGGGGGCTACACTAACAACAATAAGGGACTACAATAGTAATAGAGGGACCTAACATGCCCCTCTCCTTCAAAAAAGTGTTGTCCTCAATGCTTGAGTAGATATGGATGCTTCTGTATAAAATTATCATCCTCCCATGTAGAATCTTCAGTGGGTAAGTTCCCCCACTTGATGAGATACTCTGAAATTGATCGATTTCATAGTTGTCGAGTTCTTGTTTCTTTGACTGCTTCAGGTTCCAATATGATTTTTCCTTCCTCATCAATTTTTAGAAATATTGTTTGAATTGGAATTTTTTCACCTATAACCTTCTTTAAGCATGAAACATGGAAAAATGGATGCACTTGAGAAGAAGTAGGAAGCTCCAATTGTATGCCATAGTACCAATATTTTGCAACACCTTGTAAGGACCATATTACTTTGGTGATAATTTATTATGCTTATTAGCTTGCTTGAGGGACATTTTGTTTGTATGGTTGTAGCTGTAAAAATACCCAGTCTCTTACATCAAAACTTCTCTCACTGCGATGCTGATATGCCTGTTGTTTCATTCGATTTTGTACCAAATTTAGGTTATCCTTTAAGAGTTGGAGAACTTGTTGTTGATGCTCGATGTGATCTTCCACTGCTTGAACCTTAGAATTTTCTCTTAAATATGATGTGATGGACAGTGGATGATATCCATAAAGTGCCATAATGGCGTCATTTTTGCTGCAGTATGGAAGGAAGTGTTATACCACCATTCAGCCAGAGGTAACCACTTGACCCATTGTGTTTGTATATCAGATACAAAACAACGAAGATATCCTTCCAAACATTTGTTCACTATCTCATTTTTCCCATCATATTGAGGATGATAAGATGAGCTATGAGCTAGTTGAGTACCCAAACAAGAAAATAATTCCGTCCAAAAATTTCGGTAAAAATGGGATCTCTGTTGCTTACAATAATATTTGGGTTTCCATGTAGCTTTTGAAATGTTTCCATAAATGCAGTAGCAATTGTACTTACTTTAAATGGATGAGATAATGCACAAAAGTGTGCATACTATGTTATGAAACCAACTCCAAAAATAGAATAAAAGAGAGATCAATGCCTTATAAATCCACCACTTTGAGGGGGCAACCTTCTTTACATTATATAAATAAAGAATTCTTGGATGATACAAATGAGAAAACCTCCTTTCTATATATAGGAGTCCATGGGGTCCCAATATAATCCTAATCGACCTAAAAATAATAATGTAAGGGCATAACAATAACAATAAAGGGGCTACACTAACAACAATAAGGGACTACGCTAGTAATATAGGGACCTAACACTATCTCCAAAAAAATATCAAATATTCTAAGTTTTTAAAAAATGAAAGAGAACCCTAATTTACTATTCCCGCACTAATGTTATGGAAACTCCTAGATCACTTTGTTTAGTAGCCACTCCAATAAAAAAATCCTCAAACTAAATGAGATTGTATAAAAAATAAGAAACATTCAGTCGAACACAAGCTCCAATTGGTAGATCCCAAAAATATGAAGTGAAATCACATAGGCAATCAAACCATTCATGCACTATTAATTAATTTTGTTTCTGTACTACATACAAATTCCCGATAAAGAAATATTCACCATTCTCTTTCCACCTATGCACTTGGGTTAAACCTCTATGGTATATTGAATTGATCATAAGACATGCATGATCAAAGAAACTCACTCTGTTCAAACCACTCAGAAACATTCCATATCCTAGAATTAATCCATGTTTCAAATAAAATCAAAAGAAGAGCTGTCCACTTATATTCATTAAAGGAAACCAAGTTCAAAAGATAAACATAACACAAAATAATAATTCCATCCTTTCGATCAACCTCTTATCCACAAAATCACTGAAGAAATCTATCTTACTCATGCAACAACTAGAGTAAGAAGCAAGCCATTTCATCCTGCATTTATTGTGTCCTAATATATTCTTGATATTTATTTAGAAAATTCATCTTCATTTTCTATTAACAAGTAATAGTATTTCCCCCTATCCCCATAAACCAACGTAAAGCTAAGTATTTAAGGGTTGCGGGGAAAATTTGTAACTTCTAGGCATCTAATGAATAATCATAGCTCCTAAAAAGTGTGTTAAATGCAAAAAGAAAAGAATTAGCATCCTCATGTACCTTACCATGGAAATGTGGAAGAACTGAAGGTGGGATGTTTTTCATTTTAACAATTGCATTAGGGTCCACAATTGGAAATCCAAAGGTGGATTTTTCTTCCAAAGGATGATTCTCACCAACCCCTTCACCATGAGCATCTTCATGATCTACCATCTTTTTTCCTCCAAATATATTGCATCTTGTAGATTATTAAGATTGACTGTGTTTCATATTAAATTTTTCAGATCCAATAGTCTCATTCTTTCCAACCAATGGATGTGACACCCCTAATTTGTTGTCTCCAGAATCCAGGTGTACAATACCAGTCTGGATTGTATGTGTCTGCTTGGAGTTCTTCCCTGTAACAAAAGGCCCACTATGAGGAAAATTTTCAGTTTATCAATATTTCCTCTTCCCTTCTTGGGCTTTGGACCCCTACCTCTCCTAGTCATGCATTTTAAAAATAAAATCGAATCAGGAAATGGTCAAAAGAACTGTAAAAGCACTTTCTAGAAACAAATCATTTCAAACCCAAATGCTGCAGCTATCTCAAAAAATGTAAATAAAAAAACATCCCTCCTTAAACATTCAGCAGCACAATCACACTTAACAAAAAAAATTAAAAACTTACCTTTATTGTAGAAAAAATATCATAATTTACCAGATCTTCTACAAGAACCTCCTCGACAACGACACCAAAATGTTGGGTATGAAGATTGTCCTCAACAGTTACTTGTCAAACAAGGGGGTCGTATACTTCTAGGCACAACACAATCAATGCCAAGAATATCTAGAAAACCCTGCGAAATCAAACTATATCTGCAACCATATATTAAATCTTCTAAGTTTTGAAAAAAGGAAAGAGAAACCTAATTTTGTGTTCATCTACTAAATGTTATGGAAACTCATAAATCACTCTATTTAATAGCCACTCCAATCAAAAACTCCTAAAACTGACTAATATTGTATACAAAATAATAATCATTTAGTTGAACACAAACTCCAATTGGAAGATCCAAAAAATTTGCAGTCAAATCACACAGGAAATCAAACCATTCATGCACAATTAATTAGTTATGTTCCTGTACTACATACAAATTCCTAATAAAGAAATATTCGTCATTCTCTTTCACACTGTGCACTTCGATTAAGCTTCCCTGGTATATTGAATCAATCATAAGACATGCATGGTCAAACCAACTCACTATGTTCAAACCACTTATAAAACATTCCATATCCTATAATTAATACATGCTTTAGGTAAAAATGAAAAGAGGAGCTTTCCACTTGTAGTCATTAAAATAAACCAAGTTCAAAAGAGAAAGATAACGTAAACTAACGATTCCATCATTTCGATCAACCTATTCTCCACAAAATCACTGAAGAAATATATCTTACTTATGCAACAACCAAAGTACTATGTTTTCCTTATCTACTTATCTAGCTATAGTGAGAAGATAGGATACTCACGTTCTATTTTATTATGAATAAAATGTTTAAAATTATTATACCTTGGTTTGGTTTCACCCTAGATCAATAAAAAATATTAAATCAATGGACCCATCCTCTTCCCAGTCAAGAGATATATCGAGACCTAGTTCTTGTACTAATCCTTCATATTACAATCTTTCGATTCCACTGCATCTCATAGCATAATCATTAATTTTACTCCCATAAATACAAGGGCCTCAAAAGGGCGACTTGTAGTACTTAGTTCGTAATAGAAACCTAGTCTCAAAAATCTTCAAAGTCGGAAGCCCACTATGTAAAAATAGTTCATTAAAGTTCATAGAAATTCGAAAGACCATTCTGGGGTTTATTTCTTGAATAAGGTATACAAATGGTGGATGAGGTTTTTTAAAGAGTTATAATATAAAAACTAGTTCTCATAACCTTTCTAATGTAAACAATTTTATAAAAAATAAGAGGCCTAAATATGGCATCGAACCAATTTCTTTTAAATCAGATAATCATAAACTCTTCAAACTCAATGGAAAAGCAATGATACCATATAATTCTTAAAAAAAACACACGACTTTTGTTATGAAACCAACTCCAAAAATAGAAGAAAAAAGAGATCAACGCCTTAGAAATAAGCCACTTCGAGGGGGAAACCACCTTTACATTACATAAATGAAAATTTCTTGGATGATAAAATGACAAAACCTCCTTTCTATATATAGGATTCCATGGGGTCAGAATATAATCCTTTCCGACCTAACAATAATAATGTAAGGTCACAATAATAGCAATATGGGGGCTACAGGGGTACAAAAATAACAATAAGGGGGCTACACTAACAACAATAAGGGGATACACTATTATTATAGGGACCTAACATGCCCTTCTCCTTCAAACAAGTATTTCCCTATGCTTGATTATTTCTGGATGCTTCTGTATAAAATTGTCATCCTCCCATGTGGAATCCTCAACGGGTAAGTTATTCCACTTGTTGAGATACTCTGAAATTGATGGATTTGGTAGTTGTCGAGTTCTTGTTTCTTTGACTGCTTTAGAACTTATTTCACTGCAATGTTGATCTTCTTATTGTTTCATTTGATTCTCCACCAAATTTAGATTATCCTTTGAGAGTTGGAGAACTTGTTGTTGATGCTCGATATGAACTTCCACTACTTTGTCATCCATATTAGCTTGCATTTGATCCTTCAAACTGTCCAACTTAGTCTCCATTTTTTCTTTTAAACCATCTATTTCATCTTTGATTTCTCTTTGTAAGATCAAAATTTGTTGCACTTGGTACCGTAATTTTGATATCTCATATTGCAATTCTTCCTCTTCATGCGTCATAGTAGAGATTTATGAGGGCTTAATGAGTGTTGAATTATTTTTAGGGGGAATTTTGTAACCCAATACTGATATTTGTGCTTCAATATGCCCTTGGAATCACTTCAAACTAATTTTTCAAACAAGACTTATGCAATTTTAAAAACAAATACACACCTTTTTCTTGATTTTGAGGAGCTTGATATTGAAACTGAATTATCTCTGCGCTTTCAGATCTCAAATATCTGAAATTTGATCCTATAGTACCCCTCTGAATTTTCTTTCTAATGCCACATGTCTAACCTAATTTGGATGCTTCAAGGCAAAGTTATGCCCAATCTCCCACAATGACCTAATTATGGACTGGTTGAGTAGAGCGAATTTGTACGGTGTGCCACGTGTCATTGTTCCCTCCTTCGGCTCTGAAATTGATACACAGAAAACTACAGTCTGTGTACTTTCAACCATTTTTTACAGAATTCCAATCCAATGCTCAGAGAGAGAGATTTATGAAGATTTTCCCAAGGTCACCTCTTTTAGATGAAATTCGGTAGCCTAAGAAAAACCTAAATTCCACATATCATATCACCAAAAATATTTCGAACTAAGATCTGAAGTTTTTACAAAAAGTTTCTCAGGATTTTGGCTTCGCGCTATAAAAATTTAAGCTTCTGAACCTTCGTAGAAACAACGTTATAGCGAAAATTCCACGATGACCTGTTTGGAGTAGCAAAACCCTAGAATCCAAAGCTCTGATTCCAAATTTTATGAAACCAGCTCCAAAAATAGAAGAAAAGAGAGATCAACGCCTTAGAAATAAGTCACTTCAAGGGGGAAACCTCCTTTACATTACATAAATGAAAAAATCTTGGATGATCAAATGAAAAAACCTCCTTTCTATAAATAGGAGTCCATGGGATCACAATATAATCCTAGCTGACCTAAAAATAATAATGTAAGGGCACAATAATAAAAATATGGGGACTACAGGGGTACAACAATAAAAATAAGGGGGCTACACTAAAAACAATAATGGGATACACTATTATTATAGGGACCTAAAAATTGTTCCCAGATATGATTTATCACAACATAACACAGATTTTAAATCACCATGACAAGATTATGTAAATAATGAAAACCAAAATCATATAAACATTCCAATACACTCAGTGTTATTAAATCAAAGGATAATGAGCTGGGTTGGACAGGCCCTCACCAACCAAATCGTTTCCTTGAAAAAAAAATACCACAGGATATTAAATACATGAATGGAATCAGTTACACGTGAGATTCAAACCTAACATTGTAACTTTGTATTGATAAAAATAAATCTCAAATCAATACATTTGATAATTGGTGGTCTAGTTCCAGAGAGTTTTGGCAAAACCTAGCTTAAATTTAACAATATGAGATGAACAAAAATATCACTAACCTGATGCTTCCTATGAATTGACTTATATTCTTATTACAGAGAATCCATGGCCATAACGAGCCATTCTTTACAAAATCAAAACAAAAACATTTGACAACAAAATTCTATCAAAATTTCTTTAGGCTGAATGCCTCTGAATGTTAAGATCCACTTCTCAATAGAATATCTCGAGTTGGCTTCATTTGGAGAGAAGTTATGATGTGAGAGTTGCTTGCTGAATACTAGGAGTAATAAGCGCACCATATTCTCCTCAAAATACACGAAAACCTTTAACAACTCATTTGATAACCAATAATCTTGATGCTAGTCCATGAATCCCTTTGACCCATTACAGGAATCCTGAGGTCAAATAACTGTCTCTTATTGAGCCATATGCATTTCATAACAATATTAATGTGAGGTAAAAGAATAAAATACTTATGATAACATTAATATAAACATTAGTCATCAAAATATTAATTTATTTAACCTTTTTAAAGATAAGAAAACGTCCTTCCTAAATTAACATAGATGCAACATTGAGAACTAGAAAATGCATGCATTAAGGTTTTTTAGGTTGTAAAACAGAGGATAAGGTGGGGTTTTGTGATTGAAATATAAGACAATTTTGGTTCTTGACATGGATGATGGAGTTAATCACACCTATGTTATGAGACCATACCATGCAGTTGAATGATAAACACCCCAGTCTCAAACAAGACAACAAATGAACATTGGAATAAGAAAGAAGTTGCAAGTGAACCTCCAATGTATCTCTTGACCTTCAATATGCCCTTCCCATCGCCAAACACCATTCTCTTTCTCTTCATTACTTTGTCTCTTGAGTCTTCTCACTCATATTCTTCATTAACCATGATAAAGTAGAGAGCACCTCATTCACACACAAAAGGGATCCATATATGAATGTATCATTAGATAGAGCTCATTAAAGTACATTTTATGCAAGGGGGAAATGATGGAGGTCCTCTCCACCCTCATGAGAGTGTTAGTATGATGAAAGGCGAAACTAAACTAACATCTAAACATTTTATTAAGGTGAGTGAATGCTTCAATAAGTGATGGGGGGAGGTCAATCTATTGAAGTTTTTATTCTTCTCATTTTCACAAGAATAAGGGTGGCAATGATTTATTACTTGGCCTAACATTTGAAGTGTGTGTGTGTGGGTGGGGGGGGGGGAGGGTGATGTGAATAAATAAGGATAACCTTACCTTCTAACTAAGGTAATACCTTTAATTAGTTGGAATACTTATCAAGCCTTGGACTCACAACCCATTTACCTTGAGGTATGTTAGTGACTTGTATGATATTTATATATGTAATCATGCTTTTATGTAATCCTCAATAAAAACTCTAAAATTGTTATAGCCATATATAAAAAATATGGTATGAACACTCATTGACCTTAAGGAGCTTAGTTAAATCTAACCTTTCCAACTCATCTTATGCTCATGTGCATGTAGAGGTAAATTATCTCTCTCAAATGCAACAAGAAGTAATGAAGCCTTATTTTCCATTCCAAAGGCACGCGGAAAGATAACTAACCTTTGAAGAAATATAGATCTTATTTTATTGCATGCCTTTTGTGCTTGGTTTTGATTCACCTTCGCAATAGAGCTACCTTTTACTCTTTTGGTCATTTTATTCTTTTCTTTTTTTCATTATTGTGGTAGTGTGCTAATGAACAATTCAAGTGTTAATGAAAAAAGGAAATCATAAATCGAATGATTTATCTCTTTTATTTATAAAATTATGATACTCTAATTATCCCAATGCACATAATTACTAGATAATGGCCATTGTACATAAAGAAATAAAAGTGCATGCCAATTTAATAAGTCAAAGCAACATGTCCTACATGGTTCCTCCCCCTCTTGACATGTCCAATCAAGAGAATATAAGTGTGTCCTCTCTCTTTGGTCCAACAAATTTCTCTCTCACAATAAACAAAACATCATTCATTCCTCCCCATCAACTCAAGTTTCCATGGTCCCTTCCTTTCATTTGACTTATTTTTTTTCCAAGGGAAATTATCCTCTTTCTTAGCCTGGAGGAAAGTATGAGGGTCAATACAACACAATTCATAGGAACCTAGCCATTACAACAATATTTCTCATCATCATGTCACTCATAGAGAATTTAACCTGGGTAGGAGAGATAGCAACCATTTTTCCCAATAACATGAGATTTCCCCAATTGACTCATTTGACTTATTTATGTTATGCTATAATGAGAAATAGTTAAGGAGCTTATATGAACTTACTCACTTTGAAATGGAAAAAAGAGATATGGATAGGGCTCTTGAATTTCTTTTGAGGGCACATGACATGATGAGATGAGATTCATTTAGAAGGTATGGTTTGACCCTCCTTTTTGAAAGGAAAATATCCACATAATTTATTTTAAATCAAATGTACATATACCATGCTAAGCGCTATTTTGTGAAATTTTGATCATCATATGAAAATGTGAGAATTCTTTAGAGCCCATGGAAGTAAAAATAATTTGAAAAAGAGCGGACTACAGAGAATATGAAGAATGCAGGAATTATTTAGAGCCTATGGAAGTAAAAGGAATTTGAAAAAGACTGGATTTCAAGCCAAATACAATCCCAAAAATACTTGAAGAGGGTTTATGCGAGGTTCTAAGTGTCACAACATGTTGTGAATGGTGCATATATGGGAGTAATGGAGGATGAAAGCATGTTGGGAGTGATACCGAGCACCACATATTTCGTTGTAAATTACCCCGATTATCATTCTTCCATTTATCGAGCTATTGAAACCATTGTATGTACCAAAGGAATTGCTAAGGTGATGCCACCTCCTTCTTTATTCATTTTCTTAAAAACCCAACGAAATTTACATGACGTTTGAGTTCAAGATTTTGTATTCAAGATTTTTTTATTTACTGGAAACTAGGTCTCAAATGGGAAATTATTCGAAATACAACATCAAGAACAACATAATTGTGTGAAAGAACTCAAGATTCAATATTCATCTCTCCCTCTCACTCATTATTTTTTTGAGACAAGAAATTAAAATTGGATATTCAACTAGAATCGACGCAGTATGAATTACACTTTAGACTTGTTGCTATGTTTAGGACATACCAGTGGGGATTTTTGGTAGGTGGAAAAATGACATTGTTGTAAAATGTGATTGATATAATTACCACATCACATTTTATAATTTATTCTCAACAACCCTTTCCTTGGATATTTCCAGATATGAAACACTTGTAAAGATAATGTGTCAAATACGAAAGTAGGTTTCACTCGGATCACATAATATTTATAATAATAAAAATAAATGTTTACAAATCAAAAAAAAATCCTAACAAAAAAAAAATACATAACAACACACACGAAGAAAAACCCCAGTTGAACTCTACAAATCCCCTACCCTCCCTCTATTTTTTTCACTAATAAGCATCAGCAAGAGCGTGAGAAGCAACAACCAAGAATATTTTATGGATTTCATATTTGATTTATATCCCTCCTCTCTACGACTAAGTTGTTAAAAAGTAACATCTCAATGAACTAGGTTGAACATGTAAAAGCTTATGTATAATTTTCCAGAGTAGTTATACTATTAGTCATATTTAGTTATATATTTTCTTTTCTTTTCTGAACGATAACCCGCCATTTTACACACAGGAAACCCATAAATAAGCTCTAACCATCCTCACACACTAAGTGAAGAATATGGTTTGCTGGTATCTTGTCAGCACCATATTATAATTGTCTGAAGGATAAATCAACAATATTCAATATAATAAATAGACACAACTGGAAAACCCCACACAAAGGGGAAATTTATAGTTAGAATATTTTTTCCTAAAGGCTACATCAATAATATTCAATATAATCAATAATCATTTCTGGAAAACCACACACAGGGGAGGGGATGTATCTGGTCAAAATATTTTGCTAAGTTCTTGATGATTTATTTTGTCCTTAAAAATGATGAAGCTGTAAAAAGTACTAAGAAGCCTCCCATGTTTCTGGCATAGTTTTTAGATACATAATACCCATTATATTGAACTTATATTTCTCCCAGAATATCCTTATTCTTGTCCTTCATTTGGGATGCTTCGCCACAATAACTATTTGTTATTATGTATATCGAAGAGAAAAATCATACAAGATGTGTCTGCTTCTTATTCAAAACCACCTTTTCTTCTTGTGAGACAAATGGAATTTATATTTATGGAGGGGTTGATACACAAACCCTTGGATTAGAGACATTTTTTCCATAGAGCCAAAACAAACAGGTTACTTCAGAAATCGAGGGAATGGTTTCCTAACAAATTGAAATGCCAACAATTGAGGAACTAAGAGTTGATCTAGTTGCAAGAGTTGATCATGCATACACGTTTTATGGTGAGAGTAGATAGTTTCTTTAGCTCACCAGTCTAACCTTTTCAAGTCTCTTATCATGTTACATGTAATTTCATTCATGAATTTTCTCTGTAAGTTGCATTCCTGAGTGTTTTGAATATGCTATTAGGGCTACAAGGTAGCCATCACTTGATATATTTGAGCTGAAAATATTGAAAATACCTCTTTGTTATCCCTATTACTTGTGCAAGAATGGTAGGCTATCAGTATGTATCGGCTTCTCATGCTAATTTTGCCAGGAAAAAGAAAAAAATGCAATATTTGTAAGATCTTAAGACTTTTGATGGGTTGAATGAGAAGCCAAGTGTGGTACTGTCATTAAGTTATTTCCATATGAAATATCTAGTTTACTTGTACTTCTTATTATTCATTACATGTCAATACCATTCTTATCTGACATTGAATATGTTATAATTTGAGTATCAAGGACTTGATTTCTTGGTTCGTTGTTTGACATGTCTTAGATAAAGGTAGTCTTATTGACATATAGCAAGATTATCTAATGATGCTTATACCACCCCTTTTTTCCTTGAAAGACATTCCTGAGCAATTAGTATAAGTTTGAAAATATCACTATTCACAATTAACATTTTAAATATAAATCAAGTTGAAGTATGGATATTTTCTTGTTTGATTTTTTTTTTCTTTTATCTCCATATCATTTTATGTGTATCCAAATCTATCTATCTCTATGGAAAAATCTATCAATATATCTATCAATCAATGATTAGATCATTTTTCTTGAGACATTTTATCAACTTTGATTTGTATCTTGCAATAAACTACTTTTTAGTGGATTAAAAAGTAAACTCAGCTAACAAGAGGTTCTATATGGTAATAATATTGATGTGCTTGTGGTTTTGCATCAAGACAATTGTTGGAATCCATTATAGACTTTATTTCTTGGTTCATTGTTTGACATGTCTCAGATAAAGGTAGACTTATTGATATAGAGAAAGATGATGATGCTTATACCATCCATTTTTTCCTTAAAATACATTCCTGGGAAATTAATGTAAGCTTGAAAATCTCACTGTTCACAATGAACATTTTAAATGTAAATCAAGTTGAAGGATTGATATTTTTCTTGTTTGGCTTACACGTTTTTTCTTTTATCTCCATATCAGTTTATGTGTATCTAAATCTATCTATATTTGTGGAAAAATATATCAATATATCTATCGATCGATGGTTAGATAATTCTTCTTGAGACATTATATCAAATATGATTTGTGTCTTGCAGTAAACTACCTTTTAGTGGATTAAAAAGTAAAGTCTAACAAGAGTTTTTATATGGTAATAATATTGATGTGCTTGTTGTCTTGCATGAAGAAAATGGTTAGCATCCATTATAGACCTATCTATGTTATGGTTATTATTCACCCATAAGAAGCGTCTTTAATTTTGGTGCCAAGAGGCGCTCTCCAACCCATTATGGTAGAGAACTGAGATGTTGCATTGTTTAACATTTTGACTCAGCCAAAATAAAACAAAAACATTTTCGGAGTCCAACCCATGGTATTCTACTCTAATGTAGCCTATTTTGTTGTGAAACCAACTCCAAAAATAGAAGAAAAGAGATATCAACGCCTTATAAATAAGCCACTTCGAGGGGGCAACCTCCAATACATTACATGAATGAAAAATTCTTGGATGATACAAATTACAAAAACTCCTTTTTATATATAGGAGTCCATGGGGCCACAATGTAATCCTAGCTGACCTAACAATAATAATTTAAGGGCACAATAATAACAATATGGGGGTTATAGGGGTACAATAATAACAATAAGGGGGCTACACTAACAACAATAAGGGACTATGCTAGTAATATAGGAACCTAACATGCCCCTTTCCTTCAAAAAAGTGTTGTCCTCAACGCTTGAGTAGCTCTGGGTGCTATAAAATTCTCATCCTCCCATGTAGAATCTTCAAGGGGTAAGTTCTTCCACTTGATGAGATACTCTGAAATTGATTGATTATGTAGCTGTCGAGTTCTTGTTTCCGTGACTGCTTTAGGTTCCAATATGATTTTTCCTTCCTCATCAAGTTCTGGCAATATTAGTTGAACTGGGAGATTTTCACCTATAACCTTCTTTAAGCATGAAACATGGAAAACTGGATGCACTTGTGAAGAAGCAGGAAGCTCCAATTTGTATGCCATAGTACCTATTTTGCAACACCTTGTAAGGACCATAGTACTTTGGCGATAATTTATTATCTTTCTTAGCTTGCTTGAAGGACATTTGTTTGTATGGTTGTAGCTGTAAAAATACCCAGTCTCCTACATCAAAATTTCTCTCACTGCGATGTTGATCTGCCTATTGTTTCATTCAATTTTGTGCCAAATTCAAGTTATCCTTTAAGAGTTGGAGAACTTATTTTTTATGCTCAATGTAATCTTCCACTACTTGAACCTTTGAATTTTCTCTTAAAGATGATGTAATGGATGGTGGATGATATCCATGAAGTGCCATAAATGGGGTCATTTTTGTTGCATTATGGAAGTAAGTGTTATACCACCATTCAGCGAGAGGTAACCACTTGACCCATTGTGCTTTTTTATCAGATACAAAACAATGAAGATATCCTTCCAAACATTTGTTTACTATCTGAGTTTGACCATCGGATTGAGGATGATAAGATGAACTATGACCTAATTGAGTACCCAAACAAGAAAATAACTCTGTCCAAAAATTTCTAGTAAAAATTGGATCTCTGTCGCTCACAATAACCCTTGGGTTTCCATGTAGCTTTTGAATTGTGTCCATAAATATAGTAGCAACTATACTTGCTTTAAATGGATGAGATAATGCAAAAAAGTGTGCATGCTTGGTAAGTCTATCAACTACCACCATGATGACACTCTTTCCTTCGGACTTAGGTAAACTTGTGATAAAATCCATTGAAATCTCCTCACAACATTGACTTGGAATGGATAAAGGTTGTAGAAGACCTAGGTTCTTAATTGTCTCAACTTTATTCTGCTGGCAAACCAAAAATTCCGCCACAAACTTTTGAATATCATATTTAAGGCCATCCCAAAAAAATTCTTTCTTCACCCTGTGGTAAGTTCTTAAAAATCCCGAGTTTCTTCCTAAAGGAGAAGTGTGCAATTCCAAAAGAATATTTTGTTTTAGTTGGGAATTCTTACAAATATATAAGTGATCTTTGTACCATAATGAAACATTTTTCCAACTAAACGTATCAAATGTACTAGGCTCATGCTGCAACTTTTGAATGAGTGTCCATACTTCTTCATCCTTCTTCCATTCATCTCTTGCTTCGGTTATCCAATTTGGTTGGATAATAGAAATGGAACAAAGCAATGCTTCCACCTCTTCATTATTTCTTGAGAGTGCATATGCAACAAAATTTAGCTTCCCTTTTTTGTAGATTATCTCAAAGTCATAACCCAACATTTTTGTGACCCATTTTTGCTGCTCTTCTGAAGATAGCCTTTGTTCCAAAAAGTGTTTAAGACTATCATCATCATTTTTTACCTTGAAGTGTCTTCCCATTAGGTAATTTCGCCATTTCTTTAGTGCATGCAGTATTGCTAACATTTCCTTCTCATAAATAGGTTTATGTAAATACTTTCCTTTGATTGGATGACTTTAAAAAGCAATGGGTCTTCCTTCTTGCATTAAAACAACACCATCCATTTCCTGAGGCATCACATTCCATAATAAAGGTTTTTGTGAAGTTTGGCATAGCTAAGACTAGTGCTAGTCACATTGCCTCTTTAAGATGTTCAAAGGCCTTAGTTGCTTCAGGAGTCCATGAAAATGCATCTTTCTTCAATAATGTTGTTAGAGGTGCTGCTATTCTCCCATAATTCTTAACAAACTTGCGATAATAGCCCGTTAACCCGAGAAATCCTCGCAACTGCTTTATTGTCTTGGGGACTTTCCATTCCTTAATGGCTTTAATTTTGTTAGGGTCTACTTTAACACCCTCGTGAGATATAATATGACCCAGATATTCCACCTCTTGTACTCCAAAGAAACATTTGGATGTTTCTGCATATAATTGTTTCTCCTGCAATAGTTTGAGCACCCTGTCAACATGTTCAACATGATCCTTCCAAGACCTGTTGTAGATTAGTATATCATCAAAAAATACTAGCACAAATTTTCTAAGGAAGGGTTTGAAATTGGAATTCATCAACCCTTGAAATGTAGAAGGTGCATTGGTAAGGCCAAAAGGCATGACCAAAAATTCATAATGACCCCCATGAGTTCGAAATGCTATTTTCGGAATATCTTCAGTCTTCATTCTAGTTTGATGATATCTTGAACGAAGATCCAACTTGGTAAAATAAATTACTCCATGTAATTCATCCAATAATTCATCAATCACAGGAATGGGAAATTTATCTTTAATGGTGAGCTTATTGAGCTCCCTATAATCCGGACACATGTGCCATGATCCATCCTTCTTGTGTACCAATACTACAGGAGCAGAGAAAGAACTTTGACTAGGTTGAATTATACCAACCTCTAACATTTCTGCAATCATACGTTCAATTTCGCTCTTTTGGACATAAGGATATCTATAAGACCTGATGTTTGGAGGAACACTTCCTGGAATCAAATGAATAGCATGATCATGATCATGAATAGGTGGGAGTCCTTTGGGAGTTTCAAAAACCTTGGAATGATTGTCCAAGACTTTTTTGAGATCTGCAGAAATAGATCATTTTGATGTTGGAACTTCTAGTGAGCATAATTGTTCAATTATGCCTCTTTGTTCTTTATTTAGAAGATTTTTCATGACATTAGAGCTTATTATCTTTCCTGGCTTCCCTGCAATACCCCGTAATTCAACTTCCTTTCCTCCTGAAAAAAATTTCAAGAAAAGTTCTTGAAAATTAAAAGCTACCATCCCCAAAGATTGTAACCATTGTACTCCTAGTACAACATCAACACCTCCCATAGGAATGGAAAGAATTGGACTATTCAATACATATTCCCCCATGGTTAGCTTGATATTATGGCATTTTCTAGAGAAAATTATAGTTCCTCCATTTGCAACCATCACTTGACATTTTGGTGTTAGTTATAGGAAACAATTCAATTCCTTGGCTACCTTACAATGAATAAAATTATGGGTGCTACCCGAATCAATCAACACTATTACCTTTTTCTTCTTGATATGTCCTTCTATCTTGAGAGTTTGAGCCTACCAATGCAATACACAATATGGTCAGAATCATTTCTTCCTCTTCTAGGGCTGGTTCCTGGTGTATATCCTCTTCTTTTGAAGATTCTTGTTCATTTTCTTCTTCCTCTTCACAATCTATGTAAAATAATTTCTTCTTAGCACACTTATGACCTTTAGTGTATTTGCTATCAAAACTGTAGCAAATCCCTTTTGCTATTTTTTCTTCCAATTGTTGTGGTGTCAACCTTGTAGGTTGTGGAAATCTAGGAGTAGCAACCCTTCCATCTTTATAGAAGTGAGTGGTATGCTTCCTTGTCGCCATAATTTTACATTCAATTTTTCTTGCCAACCTGAATGCCTTCTCCAATGAATCAAGTTTCAAAATGCAAACTTCATGTTGGATGTTATCCTTTAAAGTACCTATGAAGAGATCAATCCTGTGTTCCTTTGTAATATAAGTTACCCTTATATTCAATTTTTGGAAGTCCTCAATGTGCTCCCCCACTGAACACTTTTGTTTGAGATTTATCAGTTGGGTAAATAAAGTGTTGATCTTTGTATCCTCATAATGTGCTATCATTTCCTCCATAAAAATTGACCAAGTGAAATTTTTTTTATGGGAGAAAGCCATCGATACCATACAAATGTATTTAGTTCCAAATATAAAGTTGCAATGTGTACCTTTTGTGTGTTTTGCACATTATTGAGATCAAAATATTGCTCCATATGTAGTATCCATGTTATAGGATCCTTTCCATCAAACTTCCTCATATCCATTTTTGGAATATGAGAATTTGGTTCTTCCATATAATATTAAAGTTCCCTTAAATCACGATTAACATTTATTTTGTTCTCATCATGAGTTTCCTCTACTATATTTTCACCATTAGGAAACATTTCTTGTATCAACTTTGTCAAACCTTCCATGTCTACTTTTAGATAATTCTTCATGTTTTCCATCTTAGCTTCCATGTCATCCATCTTAGATTCAATGGCAGCTTCCATGCCATCCATCTTAGATTCCATGCCTTTCTTCAAACCATCCATCTTAGTTTCCACGCCTTTCTTCAAAACTTCCATGTCATTTTTTGTTTCTCTTTGTGAGAGTGAAATTTGTTGCACTTGCTCTTGTAATTTTGATATGTCGTGTTGCCATTCTTCGTCTTCATGATTCATAGTAGATCCTTCTAAAGACTTAATGGGTGTTGAATTCTTTTTAGGGGCCATTTGATAATCCAATACTGATATTTGTTCTACAATATGCCCTTGGAATCAATTCAACTTGATTCTTCAAACAAGACTAATGCAATTCGAGAAAAAAAATACACACCTTTTACTTACTTTTGAGGAGCTCGATATTGAAATTGACTTATCTCTATACTTACATATCCTCAATATCTAAAATTCGGCCCTGTAGTATTCCTCTAAAGCTTCTTTCAAATTCCACAAGTCTGACTTGATTTGAATTCTTCAAGGCAATGCTATGTCCGATCTCCCATAATGACCTAATTATGCACTGGTTCAGTAGAGTGAACTTGTACGACTTGCCACATGTCACTGTTTGATCCTTTAGATCTGAAATTTATAGACAAGAAACTATAGTACGTGCATTCCTAGTTACTTTTTACATAATTCCAATCCAATGTTGAGAGAGAGAGAGTTATGAATATTTTCCCACGATCACCTCTTTGATATGAAATTCGGGAGCCTGAAAAAGAGCTAACTGCCACAGATCATATCTCCGAAAATATTGCGAACCAAGATCTGAGATTTTGTGACGATGTTCCTCAGGATTTTAGCTTCTCTCTATGATAATTTCAGCTTCTGAACCTTCATATAAAAAAATTTATAGTGAAAATTCCGCGATGACCTTTTTAAGTGAAATTCAAGAGCCTTAAAAAATACCTAACGTAAACAGCTCATATCTCCAAAAATATTGCGAACCAAGATCTAAAATTTTGCAATGAGGTTCCTCCATATTTCAGTTTCGCACTCTAAAAATTTCAGCTTCTGAACCTTCATATAAAAAAATTTATAGCGAAAATTCCACGATGACCTATTTGGAGCAGCGAAACCCTAGAATCCAAAGCTCTGATACCAAATGTTGTGAAACCAGCTCCAAAAATAGAAGAAAAGATATATCAACACCTTGGAAATAAGCCACTTTGAGGGGGAAAACTCCAATACATTACATGAATGAACAATTCTTGGATGATACAAATTACAAAACCTCCTTTCTATATGTAGGAGTCCATGGGGCCACAATGTAATCCTAGCCGACCTAACAATAATAATTTAAGGGAACAATAATAACAATATGGGGGTTACAAGGGTACAATAATAACAATAAGGGGGTTACACTAACAACAATAAGGGACTATACTAGTAATATAGGTACCTAACATATTTAAAGGTTGACGATTAAATGATCCTAGATCCATCTTAACTCCGGATCTACCAAGTGCAAAGAGGGATCAAATCTCTTTTCACTCTTAAAAAATTGTGCACCTCAAGAGATTTGATCCCTCTTGGCGCTTTGTAAATTTGGAGTTAATATGGATCTAGTCCGGTCATATTACATCTCAGTATCCAGTTTCCTTCCTTGTCAATGTCGCAATATGAAACAACGCATCTCATGAGATTCCATTACAACAACTAATTTCATGTATATTTTTTGTAATTATTTGATTAGTTTTAATTTATTTGCATCCTTAATGATATTTGGTTGAGTATATGTATTTATATTGGCTAACATGATGGTCCTGTATTCCCATGCCATGCCACTACATCCTTATTCAAGAACTTTTTTGTTTATCCATTAGTTACCTTGTCTATTACTTTTAACTACATAATATAACATTACGAATCAAAGATAATAACATATCATAGAAACATTTCACCTATTAATTCCTTATTCTCATTGTGTGATGCCAATAATTCTTTTCTTTGAAATTTCACCATATTTCTTCTTAACCCGAACTATGTCTTATGGAACTGTATGGTCATGAAAATGGGGGCATATGGATCACAAAAGTTGTGGATGGTGAAATTTGGATCATGAAATCTATTGCTGGGGACATATGGATCACGAAATATATGGCTAGGGACATACATTTGGGTAATTGGTTTTAACCAGGTGTGAAAATATTTCTCATCGGATTGAGTAAAGAATTAGAAGATAGCTGCTAAATCAAAAGTAGATGCAACCTGGTGCATATAATGGATTGGGACCAGAAGCAACAATTGTGTGGTTGAAAACAATTGTATGTTGTGAATTGAGTTCAAATCGGTACAAGATAGAGTCCACCCATTTTTTAGAAACACAATGGAGCAACCATCCCTAAGTTGCATTGAAATAGATACGGGGTTTGAAACAGATACCACAATTTTTCAAAAAATCCGCATACGATACAACAAGGAAATGGGACACATGCACACACACACACACACAAGATTTTCATATTACCATTCATCTTTTAGAATCTAGATTCTATATCTAAAAATACATAATCATCATCATGAATTCAACATAAACACATCATCATCATCAATTTACCATACACATTGTCATCATCATTAGTGATTATTATAACATTCAACATATTATAACAAACACTAGTAATGCAATCTAAAATTCTACAACCTTTGTGGTTTCATGTCCAACTCCTTCAAAGAACATGCCATGAATGGCAGATGGAATCTATCTTCCTTTCATGGAAATTATAAGGCCTATGGGATCATTTGTATATTTTGTCAAGACCTATTTGAATATTTCAATCTTCTGAATGTCATCTTGGTCTCTTGACTATATGTAGGCATAAAATTAGCTAGAGAATATTTTTTATATTGGAGGGATTTATGAAATCAAGAGAAAAATCAATGACAATTAACAAAACCTTAGGCAAATTGAAAATTAATTGCTCAAATAAATCTCTTTACGAACACATTCATCAAACCCTTTTGTTTGTATTTTTGAACATCTATCTTTTTTCTTAGTAAGAATCATTGATAAATATATGGAGTGTTGTTGATTCTAGAGATTTAGAAGAGACGTTATGAGGTTGCGTTTATAGTGAGTTTATTTGCAAATATGATTTATTCATTTTAATTATTTAATTAGGACTATAAAAATTCTCACGCTTTTTAACATTTTAAAGGTGGATTTTGATAACTATTTTCATAAAACCTTTGGAAACATATCCAATTCCAAATCCGGAATTTTTGATTTTTTGAAATGACACAAAAAAAATTTCACAACTTTTTGGACAAGGATCGTAGTAGTTTTTGTTTTGTAAAAATAGATCCGCATTTTTGAAAAATTATTGAGGTGTTTCCAGTAACTTAGAACCATCCTCTTTATCATATGTATAATTGAATTTGAGTTGGGTTTTTGAGTTGGTAAGGTTAATATGTTTAAATATGTTTTCCACACTTCATAGTTTCCAATTCTATAGTATGATTTGGAGGATGTGTGCCATTTTCTAAGGTCCTCTATTTTGTCACAATATTTCATATGATCTAGAAAATCTTGCAAATCACACAAGTAAACTTTTCCAAATGTCTTTTAGGTGCATGTTAATCATGAAAAATAAAATGCAAAGCCCTATTTTTATAATATTATTGTGCTTTTAGGGAAAGGTCCCTTCCACATAATTACTTGTTGTGAGCCAATGAAATGATTGACTGAATCTATAAATAAATATTTTACAAATTTCAATGATAAGGTATTTTATTCAATAAAAATTTATTCTATTGTTTGTATTATATTATGCATTTAGTTGGAATCTTTGGAAACGAAGGTTTTTTACCACAAAACCTAGCGTGTTAATTTTTAATAGGGCTATATTTTTCTTTGCTTTGATAATTGCATTTATTCATTAAGACATTAAATTCACCCCATAGCATCATAACATTATTTATATTTACATCATTATTTAGAAATATATGAAACTATAGAGAAATAAAAATATCATCATCATCAATTCAATGGAACATGAAGGAACAATAGAAGAAAATCATGCATACATAGAGACACTAGGATTGGTCGGAGACTAGAGAAAAATCCACTATGGGGAAAACCCTTGCAAATTATTCTTCTTATATTTTCATCAAATGATTCAGAAAAAGAGAGTACAATGATCCATATCTTCATCTATGCAACTAATCATCAAAACAACTACAACATCCATGAAATGGACCCAACATTGTATACACTATGAAATCTGATTCTGAAGACTGAACTGAATTGTCACTGAATGAAGCCAACTATCGAACCATGTGATCACTAAGCGAAATCTTCAGAATAATGAAAATTCATATTTTAATCCCTGATCACATGGAGAAGGAGTTATCTATGCGACAATAGGGCCCTAGTCGCTCCCTTAAGCCTAGAAAGCATGCGACTGGAGGTCGAAATAGGACTACAAAAACCTTAATGATATCCTAGTTGCATGCATAATGAGTTATCCATGCGACTGTAAGGCTCCAGTCACACTCATGAGCCTGTGTGGGTGTGACTAGGGTCAAAATATTCCAGATATGTGCCTACAACTGGGGCCAAGAATCCTAAATCATAGATGCGAACTTCAGACCCTACAATTGCACCTTAGAGTGAGCCTATTCCTCCGCGGATGAGCCTTAGACCTGTGCCCGCAAAAAACCAAGAGAGAATAGTATCTTATCATTGTGTCTAAATGAGGTATAGGTCACTTATATTTATAGAATTCTAATGGGTCCACTTTGCTTTAGGTTTGACCTAATCCAATGTACATGAGTGAGCTCATAAATTCAAAAACCAGCTTCTGCTTATTCAAATGAGGTGCTATTTAGGTCGATTTTGGTCCTATCGAAAAGAGGAATTCAATGAAATAATTATATCCATCATGTGAGCTATACAAAGTGTAATTTTACCATAGTTTCATATTTTAACACTCCCTCTTAACTAGGGAGAATTCCACCTGTTAATATATGTTTGTTGATTATCACATCATCCTATTATGTAGTCATCACGTCGTCACCATCTCAAGTATCTAATTATCTAAAAAAATCAATGTTTATATTGATCCATCCCTTTCTTATTCTTGCCTATCTGTTGATTTTCCCTGTTCATATGTTGAATATTCTGAAATCTAGAAGAATAATTTGCCATCAAAGGGGAGCCTAAGCTACCACTTTCTATTCATCGGACTATGATCCAGAATCTATGCAGTGGGATACTACCTAGAATATCGGCGAGGAGTCAAAAATGTGACCCACATCATTATCAAAGAGAATATCATCAAGGATCACATCTCAACCTGGAACCACATTAGGGAGCTACTACTCAACCTGGAATCTCATGGGAAAGCTACTACTATGACCCCATATTGAGAAATAGGATATCCAAACACACAGGGGAGAATATCTCAACCTTGGTATCACATCGGGGAGTTCAATCTCAACCAAGAATCACAGAAGGTTATCTCAACTGAATCATATTTCATATTGATCTTCCCATTGATGACTCTAAGTAGTCATGTGGTAGAACACCTACATCATAATTCAACGTGGATGAGATACCCAAATTACCAAGAGGTAAGGATCACACACCTCCAATCCTCCTTAACCCATTTTCTAGATAGGGAGGGACAATCCTAACAAGCCCTTCTTGTGCTTATCATGCCAACTGGGGTATACTCTGCAATGACCAAAGGTGGGGGAGATACCCTACTTGTAAAACTGGGACAAGGATCACACACATCCCACGGGTGAAAATAAGGAGCAACATCTAGGACCCTATTTTATAGAGTTCCCTCAACCCCAAGAGCCCTCCATCTAAATTCCATCATGTTAGAACATAACTAATAATATAAATCACAAAAGGATACCATATTCATCCTCCCTATGAAGGAGGTGCCAACCACAAGCCTAAGCTTGTCTCGTACAACCACACTATCTCAATAAAAGAGAGTATCTCAGTCCTAACTATATATATGGGATTCTATGTCAATCAAATCCCACTCTTTGTCATCACAATGTATCCATGTCATATCTAGATCATGCTCAGACAACTCTCTAAGGGTATTCTTCATCCTGCCTCACATCTAGCCATGTTATCAACATCATACTCAACCTAGGCCATGCTATGGATGTCTCATTCAAGATATCGTGGCATATCTCATACCAAGGAAACATCAAAGTTTCTCATAAATACTAATCTCAAATATCAACAATACATCCATGTAGTCACATATCATATAAATAATATCAATAATTGATCATCTTATGCAGATATCTCAAAGGATGCTCGGTGACAACTCAATGTGAATGAAGCATCTCAATCATTAAATCATTCAGGTTCTATGCACATCAAGTATATATGTATATATATACACACACACACACATATGGATGTTGAAAGCGGAACATCAATGCTTCAATAAAAAATCAGATGCCATATCAAGTTCAACAACATCTAGAACTTCAAATAAGAGTGTCCAAGGATTTGCATTTCCAATTTCCAATACTTCTTAAATAGATTCACAATATATATTTTTCCCAACATTCAAAAATTGATTCAATCTTCCATGATTCATCGTTTCAAGCTTTCAAAGTTCATGACCTTCTTAATTTAATCATCATAGGCTCATTTCCTGTCAATATTAGATCATCAATATATAGAACCAAAACAAAAATCAAAATCATACCTTGGAAAACTTTTGGAGTAGAGATTTGGATCAACACATCATCGTTGCTTCACCAGATAACTGCCAATGTTGATGTTGAGATTCAACAAGATGATGAGCTTAGTGAAAAGAGTTGCCTTCACTAAGTGGGCCCGCATGCTATTTTTGGCGCAAGTCTATTTTTACACATGATGATCATATTTCAAAAGTTGCAGGTTGCTATTTGTGGATGGTTGATCAAGTTGGAAAAATAGATGAAATTATATTTTTAGAATATTGGGAGAAGTCTATTTATAGATCTTCAATATAAAAATAGATGCATGTCGATTATTATTAGCTCTTAATAATAATCAGACTCTAAACATCAACTTATTCTCTTGGAGCACTTCAGTTCAGTGCACAAATGTGGCACATCAGTGGACTGAGGGAATTACGCAATTCCCAAGGGTTTACTGGAGCTAATGCATGGAGGACTCAGTTAGAACTCAAGTGGCAGAGTTATGACACAGTTGGAAGAAGAAGTTATGGAGTTGTATTTAGTTTAACTCAGTTAGACTCAGTTGAGATAGTTGTATCTAGTATAACTTAATGATACACTAGTGAGAGTGGAGTGAATTAATTAGTTAATTAATTCACAAATAATAACTCATTAATCAACTGAACAATACAACAGTTAACTACAGTGCATGGCAGTTTCAGTGGAGACTAGTGGAGAGATAGGTGAAAGGGCAAGATAGACTATCTGTTGTGACTATTAGTGATGCATTGATTGCATCACACACACAGTGGAGATGCCAATGAGGATTGCGCAGTGAAAGCAAGGGGAATTCGAATTCATTCAAAGCTATTCTTCAGCATGGATTGCGCAGTGGAGGCGGGCTACCAGGTGGCAAAGATCGGTGCATGGATTTGCAAGATTGGGCCTGATTAGTGTATGACGATTGTACTGTATTGAGAGATTGTGATAAGCTTTGTATATTTGTATGAGATCGTCATATGATATCCATGTTACATAATATATATTTGGGGTTTTTATCTTCAGGCTTTCCCAGTTAAAAATTGTGTTATGTGCGATTGTTTTTTTATTTATGCTTCATATGTGTGTGCAATTAAATTTTCCGCAAAATATTAACAAGTGGAATAGATTCAGTATCTTACATAAAGTTAAATAGTGTGAGATCAAGTGGATCTTGGACATATGCATGCCTAGTGCATATAATTTCTACATGGTATCAGAACATTGTTGATTGAAGATTGCAATTGTGAAGTGAGTTTGTGCTGGTGGACAATTTGATTTTGCTACAGAAGATTCTTGGTGCAGAAATCAAGTATACATTGAAATGTCTTTCAACGGGTTGAGATTGGAGTATGTCCTTGATGGGATCTCGAATTAAATTGCCTGTAAGGACAGGATGGAGGCAGTGCTGGAGGATAATGGGCTGAAGGAGTTCATCGATAGTGATGTTTGTAAGCCGGGATCTAGCGATGCTGCATTACTTGATGCATGGAAAAAGAAGACTGCAAAGACGAGGAGGATTCTGTTGGAAGGTGTGAAGGGCCATATTGTGTCTATACTTCACTGGAAAGCCACTCCATTCTTAATGTGGAAGGCTTTGACAAAATTGTTCCAAAGCAGAAGTGACCAGAGGAAGTTGGCGCTTAAAGACAAGCTCAGAAAAATAAAAATGGAGAAAGGTGACAGTATTCCAAAATACCTCATGAAGTTTGTCCAATGCAAGGATGAACTGGGAAGTTTGGGGGTTACTGTTCATGATTAATACTTGGTGAGCTTAGCTCTCCTTGGGCTTCCGAAGAGTTTTCATAGCTACAAAGACTCTATCAATGGACGGGAGAAACTGTCGAGATGGGAGCGACTTTGGTCGGATCATGTGCAGGAGGAGATAAGGTGGGGTACCAAGGATGGATATTCATCAAAGAATGAAGATGAATAGAATTTTTATTTAGCTGCCAAAGCAAGGAAAGGGAAGGGGAAGAATTCTTCTTCAAAATCCGGTGCTAAAGGACAGAAGCAGGATTTGTCCAGAGTGAAGTTTTTTCACTATCACGAACATGGACATTTCGCCACTAACTATCCACAGAAGAAGAAGAATAAGCAGATTGTTGGATCTGCAGCTGGAGAGGCCTTAGCCTCGCAATTTGAGCTAGATTTTTCCTTGATCGCATGTTTGGTTTCAATTTTCATGGGATCGGTGTGGTATCTTGATAGTGGTGTGTCTTTCCATATGACAGGAGACAAAGAGTTGTTTAGTGACTTGGAGAAGAAGGATCTCTAGATGCATATAGAGATGGGCGATGATGGTCGGTATAGTGTGACTGGCATTGGGACCATTACCTTTGAGAGGAAGTCCGGTAATCCATTCTTGTTGAAGAATGTCATGCATGTTCCAGGTCTGAAGAAGAACTTGGTCTCAGTCGCAATGCTGGAAGACAGAGGTTATGATTTTGTTTTCAGTGAGGGAAAAGCCTTCCTTCGACATAAAATAACGGGTCAAGCCAAGAAGATAGGGGTTCGAATTAATAATCTCTACAAGCTGGAGGTAGATGGCTACGCTACAATGGTGGGCAAAGCAAAAGAAGTGGTGAGCCGAGATGAGGGCGAATTATGGCACAGGAGATTGGGCCATCTTCACCATGGCGCTTTGAAGATTTTGTAGCAAATTTCTACTGGACTTCCCAAGGGTACTCTTGTGCAGTCAGATCAGTGCAAAGGATGTAAAATGGGTAAGTTTTTGAAGACCACCTTTCATGAGAAGGAGAACCATGCTTCGGTGATCTTGGAGAGAGTTCACACAGACGTGTGTGGACCATTCTCTGTTGCTTCAACAACAAAACATAGGTATTATGTGATATTTTTTTATGACTATTCTCGTACATTATGGGAATTTTGAGGTCTATAATGGGCCTCCTAAAGAAAATGTACAATCAAAATTCACTGTATGAGAACCAATCACATTTTAGGAGATGACATCATCCCTAATGGTTGAGGTGGCATTGATTGAGTTCAAGGTGCTTACTTGTCACAATGTCAATGGTGGATAAAAACTCATGGTTAACCATGGTAGTGCTCTAAGGACTTTTAAATTCAAAGTAAAGTACTCATAATAAATGTCATTTCACACTTTTTGAATAAATATATATTATTGTCATTTCATATTTCTTGAAAGAAATAATGCATATCCCTATAGATTTATTATATTATATTATATTATTTTTATATAGAATATTAATTACATGTTATTATACAATTTAAATAATATAAATTTTAATTAATAGCATATAATAATTAAGAATTTATCAATTTATATTTATATTTTATTTTAAGTTATTTAAGTACAAAGGACAAATTCATTAGTTGTTTAATCATAATGATTTTTTCTTGAAAAGCTCATTTTTATTTATAGTCACATCAATACAATTTTTTTATTAATTTTATTTTGGTAAAAATTTTGAATTGAATTTAACTATGGTTACATGGATTGTGGTGCAAAAATTGAATTTCAAATTCAAAAATATTATTTTATTGGTTTAGCTATTATTTTATTATTTCCTTAGGAGGCCCATTTTAGACCTCAAAATTACCCTAATGGATGTTGGATCTTCTTCATGCAGAAGAAGAGTGAAACGTTCTCAAAGTTCTGTGAGTTCAAGGCATTGGTGGAGAAGGAGTCGGGGAAGCAAGTGAAAGCTCTACAGAGCGATAATGGTGGTGAATACATCTTGGGCGAATTCAAAGACTTCTGTAGCAAAGAAGGAATTTGAAGAGAACTCATAGCGCCTCATAACCCACATCAGAATGGGGTCGCAGAGAGAAAGAACAGAACGATCGTGGGTGTTGCACGAGCGATGTTGCATGACCAAGGCCTACTGATGCACTTGTGGGCAGAAGCATGCAACACTACAGTTTATGTGCAAAACCGTTGTCCTGATAGAGTACTTGGCATGAGTACACCCGAAGAATTTTTTTCTGGTAAGAAGCCTAATATTTCTCATTTGAAGATTTTTGGCTCACTTGTTTACATTCATGTGACGAAGGACGCCAGGAAGAAGCTGGAACCGACTGCAAAAGTTGGGAGATTTGTGGGGTACATAGAAACACCCCATAACTATCGTGTGTATTTTCCAAACAGTCAGATGACTGTTATGCAACGGGATATAAAATTCAATGAGGTGAAAGCCATGAAGTTATTGCTTGAGAGGGAGCTACACTTGCCTGCGGAGGAGGAAATTCTTGTTCCCAAAGATGAGCCTCTGGATGTGGATCAGCCACAGGAGGAGATTCATGGAGTGGAGGAGTCCACTCATGCAGAACCAAACATCAGACAAGGCGAGCGTACCATAGAGGCGAGGGCGAAGGTGGATGTGGCACGAGAATGTAGGAGTTCCTACATCCACGGTCATGAGATGGGAATAGTCACCTGGCAGATTTATCTTGGATACATGGCTCTTATGAGCAAGTGTATCATGAAAGAGCCATCTTCTTTTGAAGAAGCAGTGCAGGAGCCCACATGGGTAGATGCCATGGTGGAGGAGTATGACTCCATTGTCAGAAACAATGCTTGGGAGATTATTCCAAGGCCGGTGGGAAAATCAGTTGTAGGATCAAGATGGATCTACAAGGTAAAGAAAGCTGCTGATGGGAGTGTCGAGAAGTATAAGTCAATATTTGTTGCCTGGGGCTTCTCACAGATTGAGGGGATTGACTATGAAGAAACCTTTGCACATGTCACACGGTATTCTTCCATACGGACCATCCTTGCTCTCTTAGTGCAGATGGGTTGGCACATTCATCAAATGGATGTGAATATTATGTTCCTTAATGGGATCATTGAGGAAGAGGTGTACATTGAGCAACCTGAAGGATTTGAGATCTTCAACAGTGAGTCGCATGTGTGCAGGCTCAAAAGAGCGTTGTATGGGCTGAAACAAGCACCTCGTGCTTGGTACACTTGGATCGACAGCTATTTCACTGGACTTGGCTTCACCAAGAGTGAGGCAGATGCAAACCTGTACCAGATTGTGGTGGAGGGTAAGATTTTAATCATTGTACTTTATGTTGATGATTTAATACTAACAGGTGATGAGCAGTTGATACACTCATGCAAGGCAGATCTTGCAAAGGAGTTTGAGATGAAGGATTTGGGCCTCCTTCATTATTTCCTTGGATTGGAAATATGGCAACGGGAAGGTGAAATGTTTGTGTCTCAAGGCAAGTATGCCCAAGAGATACTGGAGAAGTTTCACATGCAAGGCTACAAGCCTATCGACACTCCTCTTCCAAGAAATTGGAAGAAAAAGGGTGCTACATCGGCAGAGGTAGTGGATGCCACTGTTTATCGACAGTTGGTGGGTTCGCTCATGTATTTAGTCAATACAATACCGAACATATGCTATGCGGTGAACCAGCTTTCACAAGTGATGATTAATCCTACCAAGCTCTTTTGGAAGGCAAGCAAGCATGTCTTGAGATATCTCAGGGGCACATTTGAGTATGGTTTATGGTACAGACAGAAGAATGAGGTGAAGCTGCATGGCTTCACAGATGCATATTGGGCAGGAAGCCCAACAAACAGAAAGAGCACATCAGGAGGGATTTTCAGTATCGAATCTACGGTAATTTCTTGGTACAGCGGGAAACAAAGATATGTGTCACTCAGTTCAGTGGAAGCAAAATACATGGTAGCAATTTTAGCTGCATGTAAGGCTATATAGATGAGAAAGATTCTGGTTGGTTTGTCGGTTCACATTTAGATCCCACGGTGATACATTGTGATAATCATAGTTGCATTAAAATCTTAGTTAATCCTATGTTTCATGATTGATCTAAACATATTGATATCCGGTATCATCATATCAGAGATTGTGTGCAGCGAAAGATCATGTTGCTTTAGTACATTCCTACGTAGGATCAGGATGCAGATATTCTAACGAAGGCGCTCACCAGGAGCAAATTCGAATACCATACAGGCAGGATCGAGGTGAAGGATAATCCCTATCTTGTTGAGAGGGAGTGTTGAGATTCAACAAGATGATGAGCTTAGTGAAAAGAGTTGCCTTCACTAAGTGGGCTTGCAGGCTATTTTTGGTGCAAGTCTATTTTTAGACTATGTCTATTTTTAGACATGATGATCATATTTCAGAAGTTGCAGGATGCTATTTGTGGATGGTTGATCAAGTTGGAAAAATAGATGAAATTCTATTTTTAGAATATTGGGCGAAGTCTATTTATAGATCGTCAATCTAGAAATAGATGCATGTCGATTATTATTAGCTCTTAATAATAATCAGACTCTAAACAACAACTTATTCTCTTGGAGCACTTCAGTTCAGTGCACAGATGTGGCACAGCAGCTGACAGAAGGAATTACGCTATTCCTAAGGGTTTACTAGAGCTAATGCATAGAGGACTCAGTTAGAACTCAAGTGGCAGAGTTATGACACAGTTGGAAGAAGTAGTTATGGAGTTGTATTCAGTTTAACTCAGTTAGACTCAGTTGAGCTAGTTGTATCTAGTCTAACTGATTGATACACTAGTAAGAGTGGAGTGAATTAATTAGTTAATTAATTCACAAATAATAACTCATTAATCAACTGAACAATACAGCAGTTAACTACAGTGCATGGCAGTTTCAGTGGAGACTAGTGGAGAGATAGGTGAAAGGGCAAGATAGACTATCTGTTGTGACTATTAGTGATGCATTGATTGCATCAAACACACAGTGGAGATGCCAATGAGGATTGCACAATGCAAGCAAAGGGAATTCGAATTCATTCAGAGCTATTCTTCAGCATGGATTGCACAGTGGAGGTAGGCTAGCAGGTGGCTCGGAATGCCTCTTGTCTGGAGAAGGAAAACTGAGCTTCTGATCTAGACTATGGAGACCCAAGGCTCGCCTCTCGGGCCCTCACAGTCTTCTCCTCCGAATGACTCTGCCGCTTTCTCCTCATTGATTGCTTCGTTGCCTAAGAAGAAGAAGCCTGACCAATCAAAGTTCGTCAAGAAGCTCGATGATGTTCCAGAGGTAAACCTACCTCCTGAGGGGCCGATCCAGGTCGCCTTGTCTCTTGCAGATCGGGCCCTGGTGGGTCAATTTACGGGCCTCTGGCCCTCTCCTAAATCAACCGAAAACTGGGTCGTCAGGAATTGGACTCCGCTGATCAAGAATAAAGTCACCTCGTACTTTCTTGGAAGAGGCTACTTCCTGTTCGAATTCAACACCAAGGAGGATAAAGACCTGATCTTCAGGAATGGACCCTACTTCATGGGACCTCAGGGCCTCTACCTCAACAAATGGACCCCAGACTTTGATCCGGCTGTAGACGTACCGTCGGCTGTCCCTGTTTGGGTCAGGCTCCCCAACCTACCGGTACACTGTTGGAACTGGGAATCTCTCAAACACATTGGCAACTCACTGGGCAAATTCATAGATAGAGCCAGCAACAATGATCAATATGACTGCGCCCGGATCTGTGTCGAGGTAGATCTCGAGGTGGGTCTTCCGGAGGCCATCAAACTAAAGGTTGGAAGCTGGACGCATGTTCAAGTCCTGGACTACGAACAGCTCCCCTTCAAATGTCGTAAATGTCACATCTACGGACATTTTGCTAGAGGATGCCCAAATAAAAGCGATCCAGAAAAAGGAAAGGAGGAAGGCTGGAACCAAGTCAAAAGGCCAAAAACAAACCACAAGAAATCCGGGGCACAAGGATCTCAACCTGCCGTTGCCCAGAACGTATCCTCATCAAGAAGTCAAGAAAATAGATACGAGATCCTAAGCTCTGCGGAAGAAGCCCCCAGGGAAGAGGAGAGAATCGACAAACCAACAGAAAAATCGACCTCAGCAGGAACAAGACCCGAAGAGAGTACCATGGCAAGGGACAAAGAAAAGCAAACAGAAGCCTCTGAGGAGGAACATGACTCAGAAGAGTCCGAGGAAGAAGGAGAAATCGAAGATACGCAGACTTCGGTCAGAAGATCTGCAAGGGGACGCAAATCTGCAAGAGAAAAGAGAGACCAGGAAACCTACAAAGACAAAATTCAGGGTAGTCAGCCCACGTTGGAAAAACTTCTCAGCAAGAATACGAAAACGGTCAAAAATCAAGCACATGGCTCCAGGGGAGCCTCCCATCAAAGAAATAAATGATGAAGACCATCTCCTGGACCTGCAGAGGAATGGGGAGTAAAGTTAAAGAAGAAGCAATAAGAAGCCTAATAAGAAGAGAAACCCCGGATATTCTTCTGATCCAGGAGACTAAAATGGAGAACAAAGAGTTTCTCCAAATCAGCAAAAAGCTTTGGAAGGGAAGCAGTGGACTAGCAGTCTCATCAAGGGGAGCCTCTGGGGGTTTGGGCTCTCTCTGGAATCCCCTCAAGTTCAGATTGGTCTCTGAGGTACACAACAGCCATTGGCTATTTCTGAAGCTACGATCGAAAGAAACAAGGGAGGATATCTGCCTGTTCAATGTCTATGTTCCTAATAATATAGGCGAGAAAAGGGAGTGCTGGGACTCTATCAGACATCTGGCGGAGACTGAGAACCTGGGAAATCTCATTATTGCAGGTGACCTAAACATTACCCTACGCTCGGAGGAAAAGCGAGGAGGCACAATTGTTAGGGACCCAGCAAGGGAGTGGGTGGAAGACCTCATGCAGGACTGGGACCTTCTCGACATCCCTCCAGACAACGGTAAGTACACCTGGACCAATAAAAGAATAGGCCCTGGTTATATTGCTGCTAGACTTGATAGATGTTTGGTGCAGAGTTCTTTTCTTTTGCTTGGATTAGAATCCAGGTTACACATCCTCCCTTGCAGTGTCTCAGACCATAAACCAATCATGTTAGAGATGTCAGGACCCAAGGACCTGGGTCCCATCCCTTTCAGGTTCAACGCTCTTTGGGTTAAGGAACCCGAGTTTATTAACTTGGTTCAAGATAGTTGGAAAATGCCAGTGAAGGGCTCTCCCTTCTTCATTTGGGAAGAAAAGCTTAGAAGGCTAAAAGCTGCCCTCAAAACATGGGCCAAAGCTCTTCCCACCCCTGCTCAAAAGAGAAAGCAGGCCCAAGACAACCTTATTCAGCACCAAGCCCAAAGTGAGGATGCAGAAATCACCGCAGAAGTTTTAGACAAGGAGGAGGTCCTTCAACAAACCTACCACAAAGCCTGCCTCTCTGAAGAAGAGCACTGGAGACAAAAATCCAGGAGTTTATGGCTCAAAGCGGGTGATAGAAATACTGCCTTCTTCCATAAACAAGCTCAAGCAAGGAAAAGTATCAATTCTATAGCAGAAATTAAAGATGGCAATACGATCCACAAAGACAATGAGAGTATAAAGAAGGCAGCCTTCAATCACTTCCAAAATCTCTACAAAGAAGAGGGAGAGACTGATCCAAATTCCAAATTTTTGGAGGCAATTCCTACAAAGATCTCCCCCTTTATTAATCAGCAGCTCGAAGAAAAAATCTCCATCCAAGAAATAAAAGATGCCCTGAACAGTATGGAGCCTGACAAAGCCCCAGGCCCGGATGGCTTCACGGCCAGATTCCTACAAACTTGCTGGCAGATTGTGGAGAAAGATTTCTTCAAGATGATCCTGAAATCACAAAATTGCCAAAAAATTGGGGGCAGTACGAATTCTGCCTTTCTGGCCCTTATCCCCAAGGAAAAGGGCGCAAAATATTTCAGTCGGTTTCGCCCAATCTCTCTTTGCAACATTGGATACAAACTAATCACAAAGGTAATAGCAAACAGGCTAGCAGGCATCCTTCCAATGATCATTCCTGAGAATCAAGGAGGTTTTGTTCAGGGGAGACAGATTGTTGATAACTACATCCTGGTGCAAGAGGCGATCCATTCGAGTCAACTTAGAAAAGAAAAGGGTATGGTAATTAAACTAGACCTGGCAAATGCCTTTGACCGTGTCAGACATAGCTTCCTTTCGGAAGTTTTGAAAAGGTTCGGTTTTGGATTAGGTTTTGTAAATTGGATTCGAGCTAGCATTGCCGACCCATGGATTGCCCTCTTGGTGAATGGGAGAGCAGCTGGCTTCTTAAAAGCATCAAGAGGGCTCAGGCAAGGCTGCCCCCTCTCACCGCTGCTTTTCGTTCTCCAAGTCTCTGCCCTAAGCTTCTTCCTAGATCAGAAATTGGAAGATCAGGAGATTTTGGGGCTTAATATAGCCAGAGGTGTGAAAAATGTAAACCACACTCTCTTTGCAGATGATACCCTCCTGCTGGGGGCTGCCACAGCTCGATCTGCCATAAGGTTTAAGGAAGTTCTAGATGATTTCAGCGATGCAACAGGAAGCAGCCTAAACAAAGGCAAATGTAAAGCCTACTGCTGGAACATCTCTGCTCATTCTCTCTCTGCCATTTCCAGAATTCTGGACTTTGCTGCCACCCTCAATTGGTCCTCCTTTATATACTTGGGACTCCCCATCTTTCGAAGTCTGGTATATTGCAGAGATTGGATCCCTCTTTTAGACAAATTCAAGACAAAATTTCAAGCCTGGGGCTTCTCATGGCTAAATCTTGCAGGCAAACTTGTTCTAATCAAATCAGTTTTAAGCAGTCTCCCTATTTTCCAATTTTCTGTGCTCTTAGCACCCTCAGGCATCATAAAGAAAATGGAAGCCTACATCCGTAAATTTTTCTGGAAAGGTGGCAAATTAAATGATAGAAAAATTCCGCTGATCAGATGGGAGAAAATCTGTATGCCTTTGATGGAAGGAGGACTAAACATCAAAGATCTCTGTTCCCAAAACATTGCCATGGGGGCTAAACTCTATTGGCGTATCATTGCTCCACACCCAGGATGGGCGCAAAGAGCCCTCTGGAAAAAATATCTCACGGGGAGCAGGAAAATATCTTTGGAAAACACTCTGCCCACAACAGGAACGCACCTGGTGAAGCGTTGCCACAAAACAGTGGCTCTCATCAAAGACAATTTGTATTGGATACCAGGCAATGGTAAAAACGTAAAGATATGGGAGGACAGTGTAATGAAGCATCCACCCTTAACATCGATTTCCTCTTTGCAAACGCTGAGATACTGGATGGAAAGCGCTGGTTATAAAACACTGTGGGACATCTCACAGTTCTCAGACAGAGTATGGCAGCGCTGGCACTTACCTCCCGTGCCTCCAGAGTACGCGCAGGCCAGAACTCACCTGTTATCGATGCTTCATGGTAAATCGCCCCTTCATTCAGGCAAACACGATGTCAGGGGCTGGGGAACAGGTCCAGGTGTCTACACAGTAGCGCAGGGGTACAGGTATACACAAGAACGCCCATACGTCGCCCCAAATCCCACTGTGTGGAAGGCGCTGTGGCAGTATAAATCTATACCAAAGGTCGATTTTTATTGCTGGCTTCTTTGCCATAAGGCGATTCTAACAGAAGATAAACTTAAAAAAAAAGGCTTTGAAGGCCCTTCCAGATGCCACCTGTGCTGTGAAATGGAAGAGAGTGCCCAGCACATTACACTGGAATGCAAATTTTCTAGAGCAATTTGGCAGATCATTATGAATTATTGGAAAACAGAGTTTAACCTCCCTGTCTCTATCTCAGACTTATTTGCCAATTGGCACAGCTTGTATCCAGGAACTCTCCCAAAAAACGAAAGATTCAAAGCAGCATGGCATTCCTTGCCAAAATTCACATGCTGGCAAATTTGGCTCGAGAGAAACAGAAGAATTTTTAGAGATGAAAAACTAAATCCCCATCTCATCAGCATCAAAGTAAAAAACCTTTGGAAAGAAAGCTTGGTTGAACAGATATCGGATTCCAATTTAAATCAAAAGGACCTAGACTGGGGAGCCTCAATGGGCCTTCACTTCTCTGATGAAACAAGGCAGCAAAAGAACTTAAAAGAGTGGCAATTCAGAGGAAACAAACAAGAACTATCAGACTTACTCATCAGACAAGATAGACATTGCTTATTCTTCGATGGGGCTGCGAAAGGCAATCCCGGTCTCGCTGGGGCAGGAGGAATTATAAAGAACAAGGAGGGAAGAACAGAGATTAAGTATGCTTGGGGCCTCGGGCACTCAACAAGCATCCAAGCTGAATCCTTGGCACTTCTGCAGGGGATTAAGCAAGCAAAGGCCACCGGCATATCAGACTTAAGTGTCATAGGAGATTCCCAATCCATCATCAAAGTTCTAGTGGAGAACTCCTCTCCTTCAGATCTTCGACTAGCTAGAACAATCTTAAGAATTCGAAGCATCCTGAAAGACTTTCGATCTGCAAGCTTTCTCCATGTTTTGAGAGAAAACAATAAAGAAGCAGATTCGGAAGCCAACAAGGCGGTGCTGCTTTCAGAAGGCTCTCTCATGATAGATGAAACCGAGGAGTGGGACTCCATCCCTTAAAGCTGCCATGTTTTTTCTTCTTATTTTACAACAATTTGTCTGTTTATATAAGTTAGGAAAAATAACAAATATGGAATATCTAGTCATGTGTAAAACGGAAGGATTTCTAATACTTGGGACCTATGCCCAGCCAAAGGCAGAAAAACTAAGGGCTAGGCCCGACACATTGTAATCTTGGATGGCATTTGGCCAAGTTCTAATATAAATTCTGTATCTGCTAAAAAAAATCAGCGGGCTCATCTGATTAACACTACGGGTGCATGGCGGTTGTTGGAGACTAGTGGAGAGATAGGTGAAAGGGCAAGATAGACTATCTGTTGTGACTATTAGTGATGCATTGATTGCATCAAACACACAGTGGAGATGCCAATGAGGATTGCACAATGCAAGCAAAGGGAATTCGAATTCATTCAGAGCTATTCTTCAGCATGGATTGCACAGTGGAGGTAGGCTAGCAGGTGGCAAAGATCGGTGTATGGATTTGCAAGATTGAGACTGATTAGTGTATGAAGATTGTACTGTACTGAGAGCTTGTGATAAGCTTTGTATGTTTGTATGAGATTTTCATATGATCTCCATGTTACATAATATATAGTTTGGTTTTTTAGCTTCAGGCTTTCCTGGTTAAAAACTGTGTTATGTGCGATTGTTTTTTTATTTATGATTCACATGTGTGTGCAATTAAATTTTCCGCAAAAGATTAACAAGTGGAATAGATTCAGTATCTTGCATAAAGTTAAATAGTGTGAGATCAGGTGGATCTTGGACATATGCATGCCTAGTGCATATAATTTCTACAGTTGACATATCTAGGTCGGGGAGCTTGCTTCATGCAATGCTCAATGCAACTGTAATACTTTACCAATAAAACATTCCCATGCTCTCATAAATCAATATTGTGTAATCAAATCAACTAAATCATCCCATGAAATTTTAGAAGTCAGATCAATACTAATATCAAATTCATCAATATCTTAGTGTCAATTCTTTGGACCAAGTGATAGGTAGAGCTTTCATCAAGTCAAAATTTCATCTATTATCATGCCAACAAGTTGTAATCAACCATGCAATATCAAACCAAAAAATTCATCAAGTCATTCTCATGATCATAATACAAGTCATTTCTTTCACTAGATGTAGATGCACACACCAAGGGTAAGTCATGTAGGTTTCATCTTTATACTGAATCACAAATGTCAATATTTCAACTATTGTGCTAGGAACCAGGAGGCCAATACAAAACCAGTTTTACGAATATCCATATATTTCAATGAAGGTCACTACGCTTATTTATCATTATCTTCAAGACAAGTCATCGGTCGTCAAATCAAATCATTAGTCATTGGGTCAAGTCCAAATTTTCTTATCATAGAGAGATCTATAATCCAAAACATTTCTTAGTCATCAAGTCAAATTTCTAAGTCATTTTCAAGCATCATGTTGAAACACCAACTACTTCTCATCTACATCAATCAGCAAAATCATGCCAAACTCTCGTAGCACAAATTTGAAGCATAATGATATATCTATAAGTATGTCATGGTCACCGAAAAACACACGTTCAGTCTTCATGTTCATATTAGCGCAAGGAGTCACTCCTTGAATGCAGAAGGAGTAATCCTTACACATCATAGTTCATTTAAAATTTTAAAAGGGTTGTTTGAGTGGTGGGATGACTTCTCAAAGATTATGAAATGATTTTTTATTTTCTTTAAGACTTTCATGCATTTGGAAAGTTGTGGCAAGTATAAATTGTGTGGTTAAATCTGTAGTATAGGGAGCAAAGTGTACAATGGAGAAGATGGATAGTTGGTACCTATTCTAGGAAATATTCCTATCCTAAATCAATCACACAGCTATGATGATGGCTCTTTACAAAAAATCTGTTTATGTAAAGTAAACAACATTCAGAAAATATATTGCATGTATAAATAATTCCACAAATCCTTTATGAGATATTCACTAACATGTTCTATAACACACATATAATTTGCAGAAAACTAAAAACAAATAATTTATTGTTAAATCATTTAATGTTTTCTCGCTCACAACTTACTATTTGTTGCAATTCATATTTTAGAATAATTTAACAAAGGAAAGAGACACACCAAACATTAGATGTTCCTTGAGTCACAAAATCCTCCAGCATCAAGCAAAAATACTTTTTATTATATTCAGTCTTCCGGTAGACAAACATCCAACCCGCAAATGGTATTTACAAGTGGTATAAATAGCAAGAGAGGCACCAAATCCATCTCTTCCTAAAAAAAGGAAACATTAATTCTAACATTACATAGGTTTCAAAAGACATTACAGCATTATCATATCGAAACCTAATATAAAGGACAAATGGAGAAGAAATAAGAGAAGAAATCTGGGCTGAAATGTTGAGTGTGTTGTCATGCTTCCCCTTTTTCTGTTTGTTTATCTCCTTGTGTCTTGGGTCTTTAATAACCATGTAGTTCATTTAATAAGACCTCCAACAACCTCATAACCACCTTTCACCATCACTTGTATTATCCATTTGGTTATGGGTTCTTATCCATCCTTAACTGGCTCGGAAAAATTTGCTAACGGGTGTCAAAATTCATTTAAAACAAGTGTTACCAGAAATTCTGGTAAAAACCTGTAACTGCGCAAAATTTGGAATGCTACCAGAATTTCTGGTAGTGCCCTATTTATTTTTCAAAAATACACAGAAAATGTTGAAAATCTTGTGCAGACTTATATTCCTTGACACCTTAAGTTGTTGTTCAAAATTGGGACTAATAAGAAAAAAGGTACTTGTATCAAAAAACCTTTTTACCTTCCCTCTATATGTGTTGCAGCTTCAGCTAGCTTATCCAAGTCAATTTTTTTGTCAGCAGCTGATCTGGATCTGGTTGCTCTTGTGGTTTCTTCCTTTACAATGGCTTTCTTCTCCCTAGAATCCTTTTGTGTTTTTCTTCTCTTTAAGGGCTCTGAGTGCTGCTCTAAAGGGATTTTGTTCTTGTTTTTCTTCATGGATTTCTCTATATTTGAACCTTTAGATTTACCTTCAATATCAATAACTTCTTTCATTAGGCTTGGATTATGTAGAGCTTTAGAATTAAGCCTAAACTTGTTGATGTCTTTGGTATGCCTCTTTCTGGCACCAACAATAGGTTTGGTTGATTCTTTCTTCTTCTTACTGCTGATGTCATATCCAACATCCTTAAGGATTTATTCATCTGATTGTTTAGGTTGATACTCTTTCTAGATATTTTGTTGAATATGTGCTTCTGGAATTTTCAGTAGCACATGCACTTTTTATTTATCTTTGGTTGCAAACCTTCCTCTTCAGGCTCTAATGTAGACATTAGGAAAAGGAGGAACAAGGGGCACTATTTTCATAGATTTGGGTTTACTTGTTGAGGAGCTCTCTCCCTTTTCCAACTTTCTCTCAGCTTTAACTGTAGAAACTTTTTATTTCTTTCCCTTGGCCTTCTTATAGATATTTTTTTTTTTGGCCTTTCTCTTTGTTCTTCTTTTTGCAGGCTGAGTATGTGGTTGTGATACTGGAGGTGTAGGTGCAGGTTGGCGTGACCTGTAAAACAAAAAGTGGTTCCAAGTTTGATTTCTCTTCCCCAACCTTTCTTCAACTAGAAATTTGATTAAAGCTTGATGTTACAAGCTATAATCTAAAAAAACAGTGTGATTTTTAACCCTTGCTAACATATTTATCAGGATTTTCAATAAGAAATATGGCAGATTTAATGTCTTCACACCTGCAACATGAAAAAGAAACCTCATGTGATAAAGGAACACAAATTTATACCTCCTTTCAGAAGTGAGATATATCTTAATAATATTAATATCTTCTGCCTATTAATTCTTAAGATAGCTACTTGGAATGCCCTTGTCCCAATTTGGGTCTCTATGTGCATCTTTGAGGAAGCTATTGAGATCTCCTCCTGTAATAATCTGCCCTTTAAACCACCTTTCTCCTTCCTATGGAAGTTTAAAGGCTTCAACAATGGAGTCTTTAGAAACCTACAAGGTAAGGCCATAAAATGTGGCTTCTTGTCCATTAAAAGAGTTAGAAACTCTTGAGATAATCCTAAGTTATATCTACCTAACCTGGTGCATAGAGAATACCACCCTGACTGGATAAACAATCTTCTTACCCTCGAATTTGCATCTACTAGGTATGCACCTTGTGGCTCAATTCGATTTATTTTTCCACTTGTTTTAGTCATATTCAAAAAATAGATGACTCTGTCTCTTGCAACTGATAGGTGGCAGAGTTGGAGGAGTTTTACCTTACAAGTGTTGCTTGTATTCACCTTTGGAATCCTGTCTGAAATCTAGACTCCTCCTCAAACTATGACTCTAAATAATTCGATATCCAAAAACTAAAACTTCAAATGACAGTGCTCCTAATTTATCAGTGGTTTTAAAACCAAACTATGGTTCATCACCCCATGCAAATCAACCTTCATAATTAAAAATATCCCTCACCGTGATGTGCACCATGTGATAATCCATCATTACCTTCATTTGGCTACATATTTTTGTATGGAGAACTCCAGCTAGCTTGAGACAAGTATATTTGTGACTAACAGTCACCTTCACTGTCTTTTTGTTAATTGGCCAAAATTTCCAGAAGCACTGCTTTGCAACCAACCAAACAGTTATGGCATTAAGCATGATGACTATGATCTCCTTCGTTCAAAAAAATACGTACTTTGAAATATGTCTAAATGACTTGGGGTTGATAGGAAGACGAGATTTAATGGTTAAGTGCATTACTATAGTTGACACATAGGCATAACATATATCATGACTTGACTTGAACTAGATTTATTGCATATACCACCTATCATGAGATATGAAAAGATTTGAAAAATATTTGAGACTTATTTATACTACAACATGTGGCTTGGTAAAAGCGAGTGCGCTTTTTCATATTTTTTTTTAAACTGAGTATGATTCCTGAATTTATAGCAGCATCGAAATAAAAAAGGAAAGGAAAAAAACAGGAAAATAATAGACTGTCCGAAAAGACTAAAACTGGTGCTTTTGGAATCTTCGGTAGCAACCAATTTTTTTATTTTATTTTTTTTGAAACTTTTAAAGTTTACTCCTAAAAACAAACAATATGAAATGGACTCATGACTTAGCAAAGAACTATGCTAACATGTATATTATAGCAAACATTCAAACTTTCTTACTCACAAATCCTTCTGTTTCATGCTCCTGTAGGACTGACATCCTTTAGGTGAACATATGATTTCAAGCACAAAACTTTAGTTTTGTGTCTTGTAGGCATAGTTGCACCCTTGGACCTTCCTCAGTGTGGCTGGGATATTATATTTTCCCTCTTCAAGATATTATGTGAGCAAGTGTGGCTTCCAATTGACAAACCCTAGCTCAGAACAGACTCAGTTCCTTGGCCACACCCATGAGATTGCATCTATGTGACTGGGAGGCTACAATCACACTTGTAGGATTTATTTCGTGCGACTCAGGCTTAGAGCAAGGGAAAAATTCTCTTTCCTCAGATCATAATTGTGTTATTATTCATCAATGTCAGATACCCATCTATTCATTCCCATAAATCATATTTCAACAGTACATAGTATACATATAATGCAAATGATAGTAGGAGACGGGATCTTATGGAGAGACTGTCCCTCTACATGGGAATCCACTTTATTCATCTTCATTCATGCCATCAGCTTGTACGTAATGCTTTCATACATTATAAGATATGTTATATCATAAATTTAGACTATATACACATATTTATCATGGTCATATATGTTACCATCAACTATTATACCATTATATCATGACATCACTCTACCATCAAGGGTTTGAGTCAATGAGATAATGGAAGTAGACTTCAAGGGTCATTATCACATGCATTACTTATATGTCACATAACTCAATCTATTAGGATCATATGATAAGGGAAGCTCACCGGTGTGACATCTCATTTCAAAGATCATGAACACAATATCAAGTCTATCAATTAAATCCATCAAGTTAGGGCATTTAGTTTTACCATATGCCATAGTTACTAATAAAAAAATAGCCATGGTTAATGAAGGATCTAGAATGTCAATCTCATAGTTATATTTCTATTATCATGGTTACCATGCCTATTAAGATCAATAGGATCAAGAAAAGTCATTCAATAAAACTTTACCAAAAAAACAAGAGTGTCAACCCTTTTTCCATTCTCATCACAAACATTATCGATATCCTTGTATATAGAAATCAATTAGGTAACTTTTTATATGAGATCCATCATTTCTTATGCATTTCAAGTGTCAAAAGTATCATTTATTAGAGTCAAGGTGCTAGCCTTCTTAGGGGATCAAGATATCAAAAATGATATATGTTAGCCAAACATAAAGTATACCACTTTATCAAATATTGACACTAAGTAGCCTCATAGAATCAAGAAGATCATCATGATCAAGATTACTTTCATATGCATGCATGGAACATTCTAGAAGGAGTTATATTCATCATACCTTAGGTCTTAAATTTCCATCCAATACTACAACTGAAACATAACATTGAAACAATATACCTTGCATACCTTGTAGTATTCAAATACATGTGCACCTTCCTATTTTACATAGGCAACTTGTATTACTTTGTCACCTTTTCAGCAAGTGCCTCTTTACCTTTTTCCAGATCTAGCTTTTCTTTCCTGCATCTCAAATGATCCTCAAGAAGGATCCACTTATCACATATCTTCAAGGAGGTTAGAAACATCCAACTACTCAAATATACATGCATGAAGTATAAGAAATGATTAAAAAAAAATCAGATCCATAAGTATAGACAACAATAAAGATATAAAAGAGCATCATAATCCAAGAAATACATATCTTCAATGAGAGGTAGTCCTCTCCCTCTTGAACAAACCTTCAAGAGCCATAACTATCCATTGTCTATATAACAATGTTTCCTTCAATATTAAAACCCCCTATATCAACAACTAGGCCTACTAGCACTAGTACATATGGTCAATTTTCAGACACTTTAGTTCTGACAGTTTTGATGTATTGTCTGAATGTTCGCAACTTTTTCTCAATTTTTTTAATCCTGCCAAAAAGCATCGGAATTGCGACGAAAATATCCAAATGTCGTAATAGCGAAAAAATTTCTTCAAACGTCGAAATAGCGACGAAATGCTCCATGTCGGACTTGCGACAAAACTATCTAAATGTCGGAACAATGATAAAATCACTCCAAACGTCGAAAGAACGACAAAAAAATCTGATGCCAGACTTGCAACAAATTTGTCCAAATTTTGGAAATGTCAGAATAGCGACAAAACCATGTGAGGGTCAGATTGGGTTGTGTCAGGTCAGGTCAGGTCAGGTCAGGTCGATTCATGTTAGGTCAGGTCGTGTGAGAGTGCCCAAGGAAACAAGTTCGAGCGAGTCAGGTTAGGTCAGGTCGTGTGAGGGAGCCCAAGGAAACGCGTTCGGGCAGGTTGGGTTGGGTCGAGTCGTGCCACGCCGTGTGAGGGCACCTGAGGAAACACGTTTGGGAGGGTTGGGTCAGGTCAGGTTGTGTGAGGGCACCCAAGGAAATGGGTTCGAGCGGGCAGGGTCGATTCGGGTCGGGTCCTATGAGGGTGCCCAAGGAAACATGTTCATTCGAGTCGGGTGATCGGGTCGTGTGAGGGAAAATTATAAGGAAACACGTTTGGGCGGGTCAGGTCGAGTTGTGTCGTGTGAGGGCACCCAAGGAAACATGTCCAGGAGGGTCGGGGCTGGTCGGGTCTGGTTGTGTGAGGGCACCCAAGGAAACGCGTTCAGGCAGGTTGGGTCGGGTCAAGTCGAGTCGGGTCGTGTGAGGGTGGTCTTATAAAAAATGATAAGTTGTGACCACCCGTGTGCCTTGTGCACGTTTGTGTGATATGTTTTCCGTTTTCTCCCTCATGCCTTCATTCGGGCAGGTCGAGCCGTACCGTGTGAGGGCGCCACAGGAAACGCATTCAGGTCAGATTGCATGAGGGAGGTGGTATAAAAAATGATAATTTGTGACCGCCCGTGTGCCTTGTGCATGTTCGTGGGACCTATTTTATGTTTTCTCCCTTGGGCCTTCGACATTCGGGAAGGTCGGGTCGAGTCGGGTCGGGTTGGGTCATGTGATATTTCCAAGGAAACAAGTTCGGGTCGGGTCGATGTTAACACTGGAAAATCGTACAGCAGAAGATGACATTAATTAATGTCAAGCCAAAGGATTTACAGGGCTGGAAGACATTATAGGATCCAAAATGTATTTAAAAGTCTCAAACTTTTAAGGAAAATCAAATTTGAATTAGTCTTAAATGTTGATTGCGCGCATTATCCTTCGAGAAGAGCACCTTCTGCGCACCTTTTGGCCCGATAAGCGCGCATTCCTGAGAGTGGAAAAATGTCACTATCCGGGACCACATAAAGCAAAGGACAAGTTACTCCTTACTTGAAGCCACCTAAGGACAGCCACCAATGCCTCCTTAGACATTATGTGAGCACACAATGGAATATTTTGAGCACACAAAGGAATCATAACTCTCCCTTGGGTCACCATCCACAATGTACCAAGGGAGGGAAGGAGGATTTGAAATCCCCTATATAAAGCCACCATGAGATGAAGAATGGGTGATCACATTGTTATGCTAGCCATAACTGCCCAAGAAATACTAGTAATGTGTGATTCGAAGCTGCAAATAGAGGGGACTCACTTTTTGGCCATCCAAAAAGCTCAATCCACATAGTAGATAGAGAGAGGGAGACTGCACCGAGGCAAGCTTGGAATGAACAACATCCTTGCATCGGGACCTAGAACCTTTGTCTAGGGGCCCTTTGGAAAGAGGGTTAATTTTTCTTCTCCTTACTACCAGCGCTCAATAAGAGGGGCTTACAGCCACCGTCTACATTATTGTGTCATTTGACTCTTTTAGAGCTTCTTTTTATTTGTGTTTAGTTTAGTTTAGTTTTTAGATTATATTTGCATGCTTATTTTTATATATAGTATGCTCAGTTATTCCACTTCTTTCTACCTGTTACCAATAGTTTAAAGGGGTAAACCACACCCCTTAAAGTGTTGCCGTTTCGTACATTCATGCACCAAACACACGACAATAGGATTGGTGACTCCACTAATATTTTATTACCAAGTTTATGTGGTTGTGCCTTCTTTTGCAGGAGACCTTTGTCTATGCTGTGGAGTGGAGCTGATAGTCCTCTGATCTCTCTTGCAGTCCCTAGATTCACCCTAAGTGACAGAATGAAGAAGAGCAGCTCCTAATTTTTTTTTACTTGCAGGAATTTGCACACGTTTCTTCCTCACATATGCGCAGGGCACGCGTTCAGTGCTGACCCGTGCGCAAGAAGCACACCTATCTTAGCCTTTTGTGTGCAATTTACAGAATGAGAAATTTCTCCCTAAATTATATCTTTTTATGCTTGTAAGGTGCTTGGCAGCCCCTAATGCATCTGCCAGCACTAGTTGTGGTACCCCGCAGCTTGTTAAAACTCACTTTTAGCTGCTTTCTGTAGGCTTAGTGTCAATTTTACTTCAAGTTGATTTTTGAAAATTTTACACATAACTTAAATAGGGGGGAAAAGTAACATGCATTTGGAAAAATTTATGTTTTTCAAATTTTGGTACTCACACCTAGATAACTAGTCCAAGTAAGTGGCCCAAGACCACAATGCATAGCTAGTTTTCTTTGTTCTTGTGTAAAAAATTTTAGTTTAGCTCAATTTTTGCACTAGGAATTGCGGGACTAGGATTGAATTGTTTATAGAAGACAAAGTAATCCTTGCTACCTTTGCACCCTCTGGTGACCCTAGGTAAGCATATGAATGCTCCATATTCACAATTCACCATCTCCTTATAGTTAGTCAGCTAGATTAACTAGGAGAATTTGAAAGCGGCCCATTATCTGCACATGTTTTCCATTTGAGCCAGGAACAATACAACATAGTTTAAATAGGGGATTTTGTAAAGGATCAACTATGTCCACATATTCAAAATATGTGCTTGTCCACTTTATGCTCACACATACTCACCCACTAAGCGAAGCAAAGACACCTAAAATTAACTTAACCAAACTCACTAAATTCTCCCCACAGGGGCCACAAAAGAATTTATAACTTAAGTTAGGATCAAGGGGGTAGGTATCCAATAAGACGCCTTGATCATACTTCATATTGAAACATAGAATTTGTGTATTTAGGGAGCTTCAAATTGACCTATCAGCCCACAGTAAAGAAAACTCGAGCACGGCAGAGACCCGTTTCAAAGGGGGTTAGGCTTAGGCGCAGTGTGTGCGGTATAGTTGGGGCTACCTGACCCGGCTGATACTCGGTACTGTTAGCTGACTACCAAGAAGCCCAATATTATAATGCTCATGCGGGATGGTGGTTCTTAGTGGCCAAAAACTAGGGAAACCTTTACCCTATAGGTTACGGTGCAAGCAAGCGCCAAACCCTCTACCCTTACCTTGGTGGATTCTCTTCGGCTGACTGAGGGCATCGCCAGCTCTTACAGGACATTGTACCAGCACTCGCAAGAAATATTCTCAAGTCCTAGTTACTTTTGAGTGTGTGAGGATGCATAGGTCTTCTAGGATTTTGAGTATCATACACAAATGAACAAAAACCACTTTTTTGACTGCTTGATCACATAGATTAATTTAAAGGTAAATCTATTTTATTTTTTGCTTTGTTTTATGTTTGTGACCAGAAGTTTGCTTTGATCATAGAATCTATACTCTAAAATTTTTCCAAAGTCTAGGCGACACCAGACAGGTTCCAACGTAACCTCGTCGATCTAGACATATTTTGGACCTCCCCCCATTACTGGGAGGGGTTCTAGTTCTTTCATTTTTTAGGCATCAAAGATGGAACACTGCCACTGTCATTGGTTCATCCTTAATTAGGGCAGTCATAGTTGGGAACACTAGTCGGTCTCCCAACACCACACCACATACCACTCCTCCCACAACCCCTAGGGGGCAGAGGAGTGCATTCCATTCGGGAAGCCATCTGAATACACAACAGGGTACATCATAGACTAACCCTCGTTCTAACCAAAAATTTGTGTCTTCACACATTTGAATGGCGTCAACCTCTCAATCACCTTTCTTAGCTTCGTTGAATATACCTGATTTAACCAAGCTAACGAATAACCCCATCACACACAATCCTACATGGCCTCTCATGCCCATGAAGCTCCCTTCAGATATACCAAATTTTGAAGGCAAGCAAGCGAAAGACCCAGGTAATCATGTTATGACCTTTCACCTATGGTGCTCATTGAATAGTATCATTGACGACACTATTTTATTGAGATTATTTCAACGCATTCTCACTAGAGTGGCCACGAAATGGTACATGTAGCAACCCTCAACTTCACATGGAACCTTCAGCGCCCTTGCTACCATGTTCCTAACATATTTTCAGTTACCCATTCAAAATGATTCCAGAATGGAATTACTAACTCATTTTAGACAAACCCTCACCATCCACATCTCAGACCATCTCCATGAATGGAGTCGGCGTCGAATTTTATGTAAAGCTAAATCGACGACTAGGTTCTCTTAGATTTGTTCTTGAAAACTCTGACGGCAGAGATTTCAAAGGATGTAGCATAGTAGAACTCCACATCCGAAGAGGATGCAATCAGCAAAGCCCAGAAGCTTGAGTTGATTTATACGCAGTCAGGATACATTTACAACATCCTACCTAATGCCCCACGCCTGCAAACTTCTTAAGAAGTGCCAGGTGCGTCGAATTCTGCAGATGGGCTAATTGGGTCAATGACCCAGGGCTACCTAGGCAGCAGCAGTCAAAACCCTGGTTACACATATAGTTCTACCCAGAACATGCCTCAACCTAGTTTTCAAAGTCATCATATGCCTCAGCAAAATTTGACTAATAGGGTGCAAGCGTATCACTAGGGATGACCTTATCCTTCGACTCAGGTGAATCAATACGCAGAAAGGAAAACTGATGGAAGAACTCCCCTCCAACAGTCAGGTGAAAACCTAGGACCACATTACGCTCAGTCCCTAGCACACGACCCACCTCTGCAAAACAATGCACTGGTGAACTTTGTGTAGCCGTCCAAAAACCAACCACACCAATATAACCAATAGAACTACTCTCCTAACGTGGTAAATAAAAAATCCCAAAACAAGCCAAAAGGGAACCGTGGACAGGGGGGCAGCAACCAGCAGTACCCACCGTGATCCTAGGCCAGATATAACTCCAACCGGAATCAGAACCAGGAGCCAATAAATTCCCAACGGTAGAGAAAAAGGCCACCTCTTCAAACAAACCATTCATGTTCGATATGTGGTGAGTACGGGCACTATACTCACCACTCTCTCGATCTCCCTAAGCTAAAGAAGCTATGGAGTAACCGAGGATAAGGAGGATCTTCCCAGAAACTAGCCATGATGCAAGAACCTTTCCCCAACCAAGGGACAGTAAGCACTCACCAACAAAATACAGACTATTCCGGGAAAAGTAGCCATGAAATCTACATGACTGGAGAAGAGATGTTTTTTCAAACACAGAATCACAACTACGACACCCCACCAGACAACAGTACATCAAGGGCAAGTACCAGTGCACCGACTGCACCTTTGACCATTTCAAAGATGCCTATATAACCATTGCCGAAAATGGCAAAGGGACCTAATAGGCGAGTAGGAAACTACTCTAAAGTGGCCCATAATTATAGCATCGTGGAATATTTATCACAATCTCCCACTACCATGTCAGCTTTGGAAGTACTGCAGTCATGCCCAAAACAACGGAAATCTCTACTTTCTGCATTAGGTGCTATCGACCCTGCTAATATGCGCCTGATGGCTTTTGACTTAGACAAAGCCACCCCCCGGCTTCCTTTCATGGTCGCCTTCCAGATACCAGTATCAGTGTAGAATATCACTATCCACCAATGTGTCATAGACGAGGGCGCATCCACATGCATCATGTCAAAAAAATTTTGGCAAAGTGAGGTTCTCTCGAACTAAAACCCTCAATCATCATGCTTTGAGCATATGATGGTCGTCCCTCGACCCCCTATCGGCCTCTACCAAAATGTCTTGGTCCGTTTAGCTCAAAAGACGGTCCACATAGACATCAAAGTCTTGGACCCTCACTTGGATTACAATATACTCCTCGGACAGAGTTATATGTATGCCATGTCTGCCATAGCCTCCTTCGTCTTCCGCATTATGATGTTCTCCCACGAGGACTGCATCATTACTGTAGACCAGATAACACACATTGATAAGCCTCCCCTAAGCAACACGAATGTAATTCTACCCTATGTAGATACAACCTCAGATGGTCTTTCATGGTACCACAAATATGGCCCTGTCCAATTCAAACCGTCGTCCATTCTAGGGTCATTCCTAGGAGATCCTCCTATAATCCTTGAGGCATCACCTAATGTCACAGGAGCTCCGGTATGCATGAAGTCCACATCAAGCACCGATGCTATTCAAGACATGGACTCAAGTAGTAATGACACCGAGGCATCGGCCACGACAACCTCTCTAGCCTACTCCGCCTCCCAAACCCCTTTCCTTTACCCCCTAGCTAGCTTCGTCTCCCAGTAGGTTTTGGAAGCACTGGTATTACCCAACATATCAATGGAATTCCTAGTTTGGTATCTCATTCCTCCTTCTAGGATAGGAGCCACCCATGTTACTACCACAGGGTTGAAGCCCCTCAGTCCCGAGGAGCCCTCACATGCCCAAGAAATAGTTGAGACCACCCTTGCAAAGGAAATTCCCATTTCAAAACCGGTGATCACCACTAGGAAAACCGAGAAGAGAGGAAAGAATATGGTGACCCTCGGCATTCAACGGGAATCATCAATCTTTGCCATATGCGACGTAATAGGTCATCCTACTCATATAGGTCTGGAGCTAGATGAATTAAAACCACTCCTTGGCTCTGAAACAGACATCTCGATGTTGCGTTCCTGTAAAAAGGAACCTACCACCAAAGGTAAAGGTAAAGCGTTGCATACCAATCACGCATGTGCTCTCTGTAGCAACTATGGGCACTATACCTACCATTTTCTAGAGATAACATGATATAGGGACGCCTTACATGCGATCGAGAGATCCTATCAAGAGGATCCCTCCATCAAGTCTGTCGGCGATGAACCTCGTACCATCCTATACTTACAAGAGGAACAAAGGGTTGTAGATAGACCCCTAGTTATGCCCATCATACATTGTACGTTATGCGATGAATTTGGTCACTTCCTCTAAGCGTGCGCAGCCCTAGAGCTCATCCACATATGGTATCTAATCGAAAGGTTTTGCTATGTTGGACTGTGGGAAACGCAATTCACATGTCCATTATGCGCCGAAAATCACCTTTTGGAGGATTTTCACTATATACATCGATTCCAAATAGCCCTCGCTAGCCTTCGCTCAGCCATAGTCTGCCTTTCCCAAGAAGATGACATGGATGTTGAGTCCACAGGCAGCTTCATGACCCAAGCGGATGAGATGAGCACGTCCATCATGTTTTTTACGGTTGAAGAATGGCCCACCAAGAAACCCCTAGTTACCCCTAACCGCTCTTCACAGGGATGACCAACATGTATGTTATGCAAAAATACAGACCATGTAGTCGTCCATTGCCCTAATTTAGTAGCTTTCCGGCACTAGTTCCCCATCAGACCTCAAATTGAACTCGATGGAACCTTCATATCAAGGATATTTTGCCTTATATGTCAAGGCAACCATTATGAGTGACACTGTACTTATGCCTCACAAATTCATCCCACCATCGACATGATTAATGCCATAGAGAAGAGACAGGACGAACTCTAGGAATGGCACAAAAATAACATCGTCGGGTCAATGTCCCCACCCCCGCAATGGTGTATCAAGCAAGATAAGTCAACACACCAACAAAGTGTAACCTCAGCCAAGCCTAGGATAACATGCGGCCTATGTGATCTGAATGATCACTGAGTCAACCAATTCAGAGAACTAAATCCTCTTGTAAACAGTTTCCACATAGTCTCTTCTCTCCCTCAGAAACTCCTCTCAAACCAAGAGAAGATCACGCGTACTTATTGCCGAATTTGTTCACACTTTCACCATACGTTTAAGGGTGTACATATCCCTAAGCTGAGAGCGGCACAAGCTGCGTTGAGTCTACACTCCACCAAATATATAGACACACCCAAGCCAGCAATACGGAAATGGAAGCAAAAGACAACCTCTTCTACGCCAGACCCTTTTCAAGAATCCACATCAGGAACAACGAGTAGCATAGAATCTCAAACTATCTACTCTGTTGGCTCAGTGATACCGTGCACCATCTGCATTGGCCAAAATCACACACCGGAGTCATGCCTACTAATGGAAACATTCAGGCACCTCTGTGGCAGGCAAATTTTCCACCTACCGGAAATCGACCATCCTAGTAGGGAACCCAACCTTGCACTTATACAAAATCCCATTACAGAGATTCTTCCCCCGCCAAACGTCGATGACACAATCCACCATATACGATTTGTATCAGCACATATTGGCGATATAATTACTATTGTCTCCTCGTCCCACGATTTCCATCTAATTCTTGTCGCAAAATATCAAGGTACCTTGTGCTTTTGCATAGATTTCCGCAAGATCCCAAATTTGCATGTTGCCATCAAACTCCTCGATGACACCAAGCCTCTAGAGCAGTGCCTAGTACAACTAGAGCTTGTCATTTAAAATAGATGGCAGTCACTGCAACACAACGAGGCCCACAATAAAAGGGTAAAAGAATCATTCGACCGCCACATCACCCCTCGCTCATTCACCGAGAGAGAATTAATCCTATGCTACGATGTCACAAAAGAGGCCTTAGGGTCAGGAAAGTTCAAAACCTTGTGGAAAGGACCCTACATCATTAAAAATTTCCTCCGACAGGGGGTATACATATTGACAGAGTTGGATAGGACTTGCCTCAACAACCTCATCAACGGCCTTTACCTCAATAAATTCTACCCATAAGGGCCTAGAAGGCCCTTCCCCTAGAGTGAAAGTACACAAAAACCCAACCACTCAAAATTTTTGACCCAAAGACTTATTTAAAAGTGCTCAAAGTATCACTATGGATCACCAAAATGAACCCTATTTCGGATTCGCTGATGGAGCATCAATATGGTCTCAAAATTTAGCTGCAGCTGTCTGGGTCATTTACCTCCCTGACCGATCACCACTGTGTTAAAATGGTGTGTGTATCGGTTCAACAACAAACAATTAGGCAGAATATGACGCCATCATTGGACTTATGTGCGACACCCTCCATCAGGGCAATCACCATATGCATGTCTACCTCGATTCCCTGTTAGTAGTATCACAGCTAAACCAAACATTTTAGACAATAGATACACATATGTTTAGAAAATATTTGTGTGCCAAAAGAAATATTAAGCAGACAATTTGAATATATCACATTTTCACATGTACCAAGGAGTCAAAACCAAACAGTTGATCGCATAGCTAACAATATCCTAAACTGGAATGCATCTCGAATAAACCACCATGCATAAAACAAAAAAAAAATCCATCAACATAACAAAATACATAAACTAAAACAGGCGATACATCATGTAGAGCCATAAAAAAATCTCTCATATATATATATATATATATATATATTAAAATGTGTATATCTGAGTACAAAAAATAGTGTCGTTGGCCCAACTTCCAGCCCAAAGATACAAAATTCGTCAAAAATAAGGGAAGCATCCTCATAACGAGTGCTTTCCATATGTACAAAACTACTCTAGGGGGGGTGCCCCTTCAAGGGGGGCACTTGGACCCACCATTGCTCCCGGTACCACCACCAAAGCTGACGTCACAACTGTGATCGCCACCCAACGCATAGTGGGCTGATAATCCCTCTCTTGGGCCATCATTATCTCTAACCAAACCTCATCGAAGTCATCCATGAAACCTCGAGCAGGCATCCCCTGGGTCAAGCGGTTCGCTCGACCCCAGAATTCCTCAAGAGCAGAAACCTGAGTCGTCAGCTCTACAATGCAAGCCTCTGCCACATTAGCATGAGCTCGCTCGGCCACAACCTCTCCAGCCACCGAGCTTCTACCCTCCCCAGAAGGGCCAACACCACCAGTAGGACCGCTAGCACCACCACCTGGTACACCTGCATCATCTCCTCCCTGACCACCTCGAGGTCATCGTGGAGGATCATGGCCCATCACCCGAGCCACGGGGAAACCTACCACGCCAACATCTATGCAAGAAACCAAAATAATGTCAGTGACACTAGAAAAACACATAAGTACATACATACCCAAACAAGTGCTTAAAACATATAAAACATACCTGCAGGCCCCCAAACATAACCAAAAGGCATACCCATGTCTGGGTCGTCCTGGAAGTCCATTCCCGCTTACGGGTATGGCAAGAACATCTGCGGTTTGGCCTCGAACCATGCCTCTATCATGGCATTCCAATAACACCCCACCATGCCACCACTGCCTCGCAGCATCACCGAAGGCCACCTCCTCATACGTGGCTCCCGTGGCCCCCCAATAGGCACCGCCACTACTGGCCTCAGCAGCACCACCCTCTCGTACATGATGTTGCACAAGATGTTGGCATACGCAAATGACTTATATCCATGTTGGACCTTGTTCAATTGTGACACCATCCTGTCAAAACAAAAGCGGGCAAAGTCGAAAAAATTCCTAGACCTCATCCGGCGCAGAACTCCAACCTGCGGGCCTGACGCTCGATGCAGAGAAAATGACCCTGCCAGTCGTACGATCACTGCCAGAGCACACCACTTTGCCACATCTATAACTGAAGAAATGTTAATGCAGGCCTCCGTAAGAGGCGCCCCACCATAATGCTGCCTTCAGAATCTATCCAAGTCCAATCTCCCTGTAGGGAGTGCATACCTCAACGTCTCACCCTTAGGCAATAACCCAGTCACAAAATATATATCCGTCTCAGGATGGATGAACAGGTTCATACCACGTAACGCAAACATGTTGCACCTCCTGCGCCAGTGCTGAATAATATACCATAGTAATCGGTCCTGTGACCAAAGAAACTCGTTCTCAACAAACTTCAGAAGGCCCCATAATGCCAACTGATGACGCACCCCAGCATTAGCAGCTAAAGCGGTTCGGATCTCGGGCCAGTCCCGCTCCCTCCACATTAACCTGTCATCAACATAAGTACCCATTAGTACATAGAAAAAACACAAAAAGAGGCAAAAAACCAAATAATTTTGTCACCTCGGCCTTTGCGCACCTGTATTTTACATAGGCACGCCTATGGCGCTCTAAAATTTGGGAACAGGTCGCCCTTGCACGCATGTCCCTCAAATTTGCACACAAATAAGGCATGTTTTTTACAATTTAGACCAAAAGTCACCCAGAATCTGTACAAACCCAGTTTGTACGAATCCCAACACCATCAAATTGTAGAAAATTAAAATGCAGGACGTCATGGAAGTTACCTGGGCATATAATAGTTAGTCCCTGGTACACAGGCTGAATGCAACAGCGAGAAATGTTATGCAAACGCCTCTGACCTCTCAAAACTTAGCAAGTACAAATGAATCAAATAAGGGCCATATTCACCTATTTATCGCCCTTTTCAAAAACTTCGGAGGACCATAATGAGAGATCAAAAGGTCCATTCTACGAACCGTAAGTTGCACCATCATCAGTACCCCATGACGAACAGAAGCGATGCCACACATTCGCTTTCCTGAAAAAATAAATTTTCAGCGCCGTCAGGTATGCCCTCTCTCATCTTCCTTTTTAAATCTCATGCATTTCAATAATATTTGATAAAAAGAAGATGCTTTCACTTGAGGTAGTTTCTTTTGCAGGAAAAGCCCGCAAACCATCCACAACATTATCTCCTGAAAAGTTCCAGAGCAGGTATCATTCTACCCCCAGCATGATAGAGTCCTAGAGAAATTTGCATATCCTGACATCATTTCTCCATTAGAAATAAACCATAGGGTCCTCATATCCGATCATGTTTATCATCACCTCACCTTGCACATGATAAACATCTGCATTGGTCAGTAGAGCCTCCCCTCCATGGTGCCTGTCACCCACAGTAGACCATATATCACAACATAAGTGACGTCATGGCCATACCACTTTAGTCTAGGAAGCACCTCATGCCTATCCATTCATCATGCATAAGTTCAAGTTTACCATACAAGCTAAACCCCCCTTCCCAGGCGACCCGGTTGTACAAGCATATCAAAAGCACACCACTGCGCCTCCCATTTGGCCCACCATACCTCCACCAGCATAATCCCATCTGCGATAATTTTTCATCCGCTTCATCAACCCCACACATGAGACCAACCAATGGGACCCCCACCCCCAGCAAAACACCTTCCTCACAACATCAGTGAGTGAACACTTTCATGTTTTGGGGTACCCGTCTCTATGTTTTTTACAAACCAAACCCCATTACTTGATTCTTTTGGTAAGTGTAAAAAGACTGCAAATAGTGCACTTCATCCCCTCACCCTCGCATTTCATATTTTATCCCATGGAAGCAGTCCTAGAACACCCTTGGTCGGAGTATTTCGCCCCCCATGCACAAACCACCATGACATTCATAGCCGGTTTACACCCGCCCTGTAAGTCCTACTGACTCCAGGGATTTTCCCCTTCAGAAATAACTATGACTGCCGCCAAGCTACTTAAGTATACTCCAACCTCAGATCACTAAATCCCCATCATCAGTTTCCAGTCACCCCTCGCCAACATGCCTATGTTAAACCCACCACATCCAGGTCCCCGATCCCTCACATCGGCGACCCCTCATTCGGTTGAGGCTTCCTTTTTGTTGACTTCAACACCCATATTCCAAAAATGAAGCAGTACCTTGGATCACCCCTCTCCATACAAAGGGGCATCCTTGGGTTGCACTATGGGAGACATCATTTTCCATAGATGTCATCGATCCTCCTGACATTAGACTACGATAAAAGCTTTCATGTCAAGATGGTATCGTACCTTACAACCATTGCACTTTGATCAGATCCATTGAAGACACGTGCCTCCATAAGTGTCTCTATCAACAATGCTTACACGGGAAGGTCCCAGCCAGCACTTATGCATACATTGCAGAACTATATGCCATACCAATTTTACACATATGGGTACCATATTCCACCTATCGTCAAAGAAAAAAACACCCCTGAGGGCGTCAGTAGTCGTCGTCAACAATCGCAAACATTACTACCATAGTACTAACACAGACAGAACATATATCTGTCAATTTTTTTTAACTAGCCATAGCATCACCAGCATGGGACATGCCCGCCTCGTTGAAATTTTGTATATGTATTGTAAATTGGATTTTCTTGCAGGGATCCATTAGACTTGGTCGTTCTTGGAAATGGTGCATGGTGTGTTCAAACCCAATGCTTCACGCAGATCTCTCTCTCTCTCTCTCTCTATGCATGATACAGAAAATAAACTATAATGTATTTCGTATATACAATCCTTCCTAGACCTCACACATTAGGTGGTGTTGTGAAACCAGCTCCAAAAATAGAAGAAAAGAGATATCAATGCCTTAGAAATAAGCCACTTTGAGGGGGCAACCTCCAATAAATTACATGAATGAACAATTCTTGGATGATACAAATGACAAAACCTCATTTCTATATATAGGAGTCCATGGGGCCACAATGTAATCCTAGTGGGGCCACAATGTAATCCTAGCCGACCTAACAATAATAATGTAAGGGCACAATAATAACAATATGGGGTTACAGGGGTAAAATAATAACAATAAGGGGGGATACACTAACATAATAAGGGGCTACACTATTAATATAGGGGCTTAACATGCCCCTCTCCTTCAAACAAGTGTTGTCCTCAACGCTTGATTATTTCTTGATGCTTCTGTATAAAATTCTCATCCTCCCATGTGGAATCTTCTGCAGGAAAGTTCTTCCACTTGCTGAGATATTCTGAAATTGATCGTACTTGTCGAGTTCTTGTTTCTGTGACTGCTTTAGAACTTCTTTCAATGTGATGTTGATCTTCCTGTTGTTTCATTAGATTCTGCACCAAAGTTAGGTTATCCTTTGAGAGTTGGAGAACTTGTTGTTGATGCTCGATGTGATCTTCCACTATTTTATCATCCATATTGGCTATTATTTGATCCTTCAAACCATACAACTTAGCTTCCAATTCTGCTTTTAAACCATCTATGTCATCTTCGGTTTCTCTTCGTAAGATCGAAATTTGTTGCACTTGGTACTGTAATATTGATATCTCATACTGCAATTCTTCCTCTTCATGTGTCATTTTATAGCTTTTTTAGGGCTTAATGGGTATGGAATTATTTTTTTGAGGCATTATAGAACCAAATATTGATAAAAATTCTAAAATATGCCCTTGGAATCACTTCAAACTGCTTTTTCAAACAAGCATTATGAAATTTTAAAAACCAAATAAACACCTTTTTCTTGATTTTTAGAAGCTCTATATTGAAACTCAATTATCTCTGTGATTTCAGATCTTCAATATTTGAAATCTGGCCCTAAGGTAGCCCTCTGAATCCTCTTTTGAATGCCACAGGTCTGACCTGATTTGGATTCTTCAAGGCAAATTTATGTCCAATCTCCCACAATGACCTAATTATGGACTAGTTCAGTAGAGCGAACTTGTATGACCTTCCACGTGTCACTTTTTGCTCCTTTGGCTCTGAAATTTATAGACAGGAAACCACAGTCTATGTACTTCCAGTTAATTTTTACATAATTCCAATCCGATGCTCAGAGAGAGAGCTATGAATATTTTCCCACGATTACCACTTTGAGATGAAATTCGGGAGCCTGAAAAAGACCTAACTTCCATAGATCATATCTCCACAAATATTACAAAAAAAGCTCTGAAATTTTGCGACTTTCCTCCAGATTTCAGCTTTGCTCTCTAAAAATTTCAGCTTCTGAAGCTCCATAGAAAAAAATTTATAGCAAAAATTACGCGATGACCTGTTTAGGTTAAATTCAGGAGCCTGCAAAAATCTCTAATTTCCACAGATCATATCTCCAAATATATTGCGAACCAAGCTCTGAAATTTTGCGACGATGTTCCTCAGGATTGCAGCTTCGCACTCTAAAAATTTTAGCTTTTGAAACTTTGTAGAAAAAAAAATTATAGCAAAAATTCCACGATGACCTGTTTGGAGCAGCGAAACCCTAGAATCCAAAGATCTGATACCAAATGTTGTGAAATCAACTCCAAAAATAGAAGAAAACAGATATCAACGCCTTATAAATAAGCCAATTCGAGGGGGAAACCTCCAATACATTACATTAATGAACAATTCTTGGATGATACAAATGACAAAACCTCCTTTCTATATATAGGAGTCCATAAATAATAATGTAATCCTAAACTCGACCTAACAATAATAATGTAAGGGCACAATAATAACAATATGGGGGTTACAGGGGTACAATCATAACAATAAGGGGGGCTACACTAACATAATAAGGGACTACAATATTAATATAGTGGCTTAACAGGGGGAAACTGTTAACACTAGAAAATCGTACAACAGAAGATGACATTAATTGATTTCAAGCCAAAGAATTTACAGGGCTAGAAGACATTACAAGATCCAGAAAGTATTTAAAAGTCTCAAAGGTTTAAGGAAAATAAAATTTGAACTAGCCTTAAGTGTTGATTGCGCGCATTATCCTTTGAGAAGAGTGCCTTCTGCACGCATTCCCGAGAGTGGCGAAATGTCACTATCCAGGACCACATAAAGCAAAGGACAACTTACTCCTTACTTGAAGCTGCCTAAGGGCAACCACCAACGCCTCCTTAGACACTGTGTGAGCACACCATGGAATATTTGAAGCACACAAAGGAATCATATCTCTCCCTTAGGTCACCATCCACAATGTACCAAGGGAGGGAAGGAGGATTTTAAATCCCCTATATAAAGCCACCATGAGATGAAGAATGGGTGATCACATTGTTATGTTGGCCAGAATTTCCCAAGCAATACCAGCAGTGTGTGACCCAGAGCTGCAAACAGAGGGGACTCACTTGTTGTCCATCCAACAAGCTCAGCCCACATAGTAGAGAGAGAGAGAGGGAGACTACACCTAAGCAAGCTTGGAATGAACAACATCCTTGCATCGAGACCTAGAACCATTGTCTAGGGGCCCTTTGGCAAGAGGGTTAAGTAGTCGTCTCCTTAGTACCAGCGTTCAATAAGAGGGGCCTAGAGCCACCATTTGCATTATTGTGTCGTTTGACTCGTTTAGAGCTTCTATTTATTTGTGTTTAGTTTAGTTTAGTTTTTAGATTATATTTGCATGCTTATTTTTATATATAATATGCTTAGTTACTCCACTTCTTTCTTCATGTTACCAGTAGTTTAAAGGGGTAAACCACACCCCTTAAACTGGTGTGATTTCGTACATCCATGCACCAAACACACCACAACAATCAGGTCATGTCGTACTATGAGGGTGCCCAAGGAAACATGTTCGGGAAGGTCGGTTCAGGTTGAGTCGTGTGAGGGGGCCCAAGGAATGCGTTCCGGTCGGGTCGTGTCGGGTCGTGTGAGGGCGCCCAAGGAAACGTGTTCGGGCGGGTCAGGTCTGGTCCAGTCGGGTCATGCCTTGTGAGGCCTCCAAGGAAACACATTCGAGAGGTTCAGGTCAAGTCGTGTCATGTGAGGGCACCTAAGGAAATGCGTTTGGGCGGGTTGGGTCATGTCGTGTGAGGGCACCCAACGAAACGCGTTCAGGCAGGTCAAGTCAAGTCGGTTCGGGTCGTGTCATGTGAGGGCACCCAGGAAAACACGTTTGGGTAGGTTGGTTCAGGTTGTTCCCTGTGAGGGTGCCTGAGGAAAAGCATTCGGGTAGGTCGGAATGGGTCACATCGTGTGAGGGCGCCTGAGGAAAGACGTTCGAGCAGGCTGGGTCGGTTTGGGTCGGGTCATGTGAGGGCGCCCAAGGAAACTCATTCGCTCGGGTCGGTTTGGGTCGTGTGAGGCCGAAACCTAAGGAAACACATTCAGGTGGGTTAGGTCAGGTCATGTCGTGTGAGGGCACCTAAGGAAACGCATTCGAGCGGGTCTCGACGGGTCAGGTCAGGTTGTGTGAGGGTGCTTGGGGAAATGCGTTTGGGCAGGTCGGGTTGGCTCAGGTCGTGTGAGGGCCCTCAGGGAAACTCATTCAAGCGGGTTGAGTTAGGTCGTGTGAGGGAACACAGGGAAATGCATTCGGGCGGGTTGGTTTAGGTCAGGTTGTGTGAGGGTGCCCAGAGAACCACGTTCGGGTGGGTTAGGTCGTGTGAGGTTGGTCATATAAAAAATGTTAAGTTGTTACCTCCCATGTTCCTTGTGCATGTTTTTGTGCTCTGTTTTCTGTTTTCTCCCTCATGCCTTCGTTCAGGCAAGTCAGGTCGTGTTGTGTGAGGGCACCACAAGAAAATCATTCGAGTTGGATCATATGAGGGTGCCCAAGGAATGCGTCTGGGTCGGGTCGTGTCGAGTCATGTGAGGGTGCCCAAGGAAACACGTTCAGGTGGGGTGGGTCCAATTGGGTTGTGCCATGAGAGATTGCCCAAGGAAACACATTCGGGCGGGTCCGGTCCGGTCGTGTCATGTGAGGGCACCCAAGAAAATGCGTTCAGGTGGGTCAGGTCAGCTTAGGTTGTGTCGTGTGAGGACCCAGGAAAACCTGTTCGACGGGTCGGGTCGGGTTGTGCCACGTGAGGATGCCCAAGGAAATGTGTTCGGGCAGGTCGGGTCAGGTTAGGTTGTATGAGGGTGCCCAAGGAACCACGTTCGGGCGGGCCAGTTTGGTTTGGGTCAGGTCTTGTGAGTGCGCCCAAGGAAACATGTTCGTGCAGTTCGGGTCAGGTCATGTGAGGGCACCTAAGGAAATGCATTCGGGCGGGTTATATCAGGTCGTGTCGTGTGAGGGCGCCCAAGGAAGTTGAGCGGGTTAGGGTGGGTCGAGTCGGGTCGAGTTGGGTCATGTGAGGGTGGTCGTATAAAAATTTCTAAGTTGTGACCGCACATGTTCCCTATACACGTTTGTGCGATTCGTTTTCCGTTTTATCTCTCATGCCTTTGTTCGGGTGGGTTGGGTCGTGCTATGTGAGGGTGCCACAGGAAACGTGTTCGTGTCGAACCTTCATGTGAGGGAGGTCGTATCAAAAATTCTAAGTTGTGACCACCCGTGTGCCTTGTGCACATTCGTGCAACCCGTTTTCCATTTTCTCCCTCGTGCCTTCGACGTTTAGGTGCATCGGGTCGGGTCAAGTCGTGTGAGGGCACCCAAGGAACGCGTTCGGGTCAGGTCATGTCAGGTCATGTGAGGACAACCAAGGAAACACATTCGGGTGGTTTGGGTCGGGTCAGGTCAGGTCGTGTGATATGCCCAAGGAAACACGTTTGGGTCGGGTCAAGTCGTGCCATACTGTGAGGGCGCCCAAGGAAATGTGTTCGGGCAGGTCGGGTCAGGTCGGGTCGTGTACTAAGGGCGCGCAAGGATCATATTGGGTCCATGGTTGTGGTTTCCTCTCTTTAAATCATTAGCATGTGGGATTTGATCCATACCTAGAATTACCACGAAATAAATTGGTTTCAAGCTAAACTCCATGGTTTACCACTCGTATTCTGGTCGTGTGAATCACTAATGATGATCGAAAATTCCATTGGTAAATTTTCTTTCCTAGTGGAGGCAAGCTTGTTAGAGAGAGATAAACATATCACATGGATTTGGGTGGAGGTGGACTTCACTGCTGGCCTTCATGCAGAGGTGGAGCTCAATTAGGGTGGTTTATGTACTAGGAAACAAATTTACTATTGAGTCTTGTGAGGGCGATCGTGTAAAAAATGTTAAGTTGTGACTGCCTGCATGCCTTGTGCACGAATTCATGTGGACCGTTTCTTGTTTTCTCCTCGGTGCCTTTGTTTAGGCAGGTCTAGTCATGTGAGGGCACCCAAGGAAACGCGTTCATGCGGTTTGGGTCAGGTCATGTGAGGGCACCTAAGGAAATGCATTTGGGCGGGTTAGGTTGGTTTGTGTCATGTGAGGGCGCCCAAGGAAACATGTTTGGGGGGTTGGGACGGGTCGAGTCGATTCATGTGAGGGCACACAGGGAAATGTGTTCGGGCAAGACGGGTCACGTCGGGTCATGTGAGGGCACCCAGGGAAACGTGTTCGAGTGGGTCAGGTTGGGTCCTGTGAGGGTGGCCGTATAAAAAATGCTAAGTTGTGACTGCCCGTGTGCCTTGTGCACGTTTATCCGATCCGTTTTCTGTTTTCTCCCTTGTGCCTTCGTTTGGGGAGTTCAGGTCCTGTCGTGTGAGGGCGCCACAAGAAACATGTTCAGTTGGGTTGGGTTATGTGAGGGCGCCCAAGGAAACGCATTCAAGTGGGTCGATTCGGGTCGGGTCTGGTTTTTTCGTGTGAGGTTGCCCAAGGAAATTCGTTCGGGCGGGTCAGGTCAGGTCGTGTCATCTGAGGGCACCCAAGTAAATGCGTTCATGCAGGTCAGGTTGGGTCGGGTCGTGTTGTGTGAGGGAACCTAGGAAAACATGTTCGGGTGGGTCGGCTTGGGTCGTGCCATGTGAGGGTGCCCAATGAAATGCATTCGGGCAGGTTAGGTCGGGTCAGGTCGTGTGAGGGCACCCAAGGAAACGTGTTCGGGTAGGTCAGGTTGGTTCGGGTCTAGTCGTGTGAGAGCACCCAAGGAAATGTGTTCGTGCGGGTTGGGTCATGCCGTGTGAGGCTTCCCAAGGAAACACATTCAGGTGGGTCAGGTCGGGTCATGTCATGTTGTGTGAGGGCGCCCATGGAAACGCATCTGGGCGAGTCAGGGAGGGTCGGGTCGTGTCATGTGAGGGCGCCCAGGGAAATGCGTTCGGGTGGGTCGGGTCAGGTCGTGTGAGGGTGGTCATATAAAAAATGATAAGTTGTGACTGCTAGTGTGCCTTGTGCACGTTTGTGCGATCCTTTTTCCGTTTTCTCCCTCGTGCCTTTGTTCAGGTGGGTTGGGTCGTGTCGTGTGAGGGCGCCACAGGAAATATTTTCGAGTGGGTCAAGTCGTGTGAGGGTGCCCAAGGAAGGTTATTCTAGTCGATCCAAAGGGTCTGTGAAACTATTTGCAGTTCTGTGGTAGTCCAAAGTTCTGAAGCAATTATGTGACAGAGGTGAGTCAACTTATGGGTTCTTGTAGTAGAATCAATAGAGGATTGAAACAGGATTAAAGTGCACATTTGAAGCAAAACTTGGATATCTTGAGCAGTCTAGGTTTCTTTTAGGGTTAGCAATCAAGTCACTATTTAGGGTATTATTTCAATGGTTAAATTGGTTATGTTTGTTAAACGTAAACCATATTGTATGGATCTTTAATAATGTGCCAAATTATTGTATGGTTTTGACGAACAATACACTGTTTTGCTGAATATTGTATTGGAATGTGGATTAATTGAAAGCCACTTTTCTCTAATCAGCCTATTATATCTTTGAAAATTTGATATTGTTCACTAAAGAATATATTAATTGTATTAAATTGATTATTATTTGGAAAAGGAAATTCTACTAAAATCTTAGTAACCTATAAAACCCTAGGGCATAATTACCTTAGGTCACTACATAAAGGGTCCCCCCACCCCCCTTGAATTTCCCTAAAATTTAGGTGTGCAGATAATTTCAGAGTTTTATTCAAATTCTCCGAAATGCACCCTCTCACTTTCTGAGGCAAGCCAAAAGGATTTAGTTAACCAAATTCTAATCTTTAGAAATCTTGGAATATCAAGTCTTGTTATAAGATTGGGTGGATGATTTAGGACCTCTAAAGATCAGACTCATGGCTCAGTTTTGTCAGGCAGGATGCCTCTTGCTATATGTTTTCATTAATAAGTAGATCCCATGAATGTTGCAGACCCATGTTTCGTTTTTTTCTAACTGGTGTTGAACCCTTGGTTAAACTGAGAAGGGGGGGGGGGTGAATCAGTTTAATGTAGTCATGGTCTTGTAAAAATTTATTTTATACTTATTTACATCTTCATTTCGTGATCAACTTAATATACAAAGAAACACCAATCTTAATAAGTGAGCAGTAGGTATTAAGCAGATTAAATACAGAATTTCAACACATAATCATCATGCATATAGAAAACAGATATAAGTGTAAACCCATAAGGGAGAAAACCACATCTTATTATTGTTTTGATGCAAAGGCAAGCTCCAACTCCCTCTCACCACTGATTTTCTGTAGGCTCCAACCTACAGGAGGCTACTACCTCAATTCTGCAAGCTACAACTTGCAAGGAAGCTCCAACTCCCATCTATTTTCTGCAGGCTACAACCTACATGAGGCTCCTACCTCAGACAGCTACAACTGGACTTCTATCAAGCTACAACCTGACATGGAAGCACCAACTTCCTCACTGTACAATAAAATCATATGCTAATTTACCTGGATATCAGCTCTGTTTTTCTCCTTCTTTACTGTTGTCCTTCCAGCCTTCAAATTAGCTTTCTATCATCTCTGGATCTTCACAACTCGTCTCTCTGCTCCTTATTCTTCTTACACTGCCTCACCCATTTCTTCATTCTCTCAACCTCTCTATGCATTTGCTGGTAACATTATTTATAGGGATCACCTCATAACTGTTTGCATTCCACAGGGAATTCGAAATGAACAGTATGACTCTTTTCCTTCTCCCTTCTCATTTTCTTGTCTAGCACTTTCAGAATAATATAACAGAATGTATTACAGTGGAGTTTTTCCTTACCTACGGAGACTTACCTTTGCATCACATACAATAAAAATAATTAAATCATTTACATTTACATATACAATAATACATTTTACTCAGCCCTTTCAGGTCTTGTTTCGCCATACTTTTGTCTTTTCTGCTGTTGTCCTTGTCTTTTCCGTTTCTGTTGTTATAGTCTAGCTTTGCTATATAACTGCTCATTTTGTCCTAACTTCACCCATTCTATTTCTCGTGCCCACACCGTTCAACCTTCACCGTTCTTCTAAACATTTGATTCTGCCCCCTTTTTTTCGTGTCGGGTCCTTACCCGAGCCTTTCTACCTGCGTTTTTACTTTCGTTTTGTTTTGCATTGTAATGCTCCTTTTGCTCTTCGAAACGATTTATAAAAGAAAATCCACATACTGCCGGACTGGAAATGCTTTAGGCTTTGGCTTTGTTCTTTATCGCGTCTACTCCTTTTATCGCACTTCGGTGATTCAGATATCCCATGTGCCTTTGTCCCTCTGATCTCCTGATATGTGATGTGTTTTATTGCACTATGTCGCCACGTGTCCCTTCGCATCAGCACATCGCATCGCTTCTATCCATCGCATTGCAAATTTGCCTCACATCGCATTGCCACTTCATGGTATGCGATGAACTTCACATCACCAATGTGCGATATTGCGTTGTGTCACCATGTGTCCCTTCACATCGGCACATCGCATTGCTTCTATCCATCGCATCACAACTTTTCCTTTTACGATCTTCACCCCTCCGATCTTGTGATTTGCAATATGTGGCTAGATCCACGTCATCTCCATGTCATCGTGCCACGTCACCTTGCCATGTCATCGCCATGTCACTACCACGTCATCTTGATTTATTTACAATTTTTGGGGTAAGGTCCACGTCAGCTGCTACGTCACCTACCACGTCACTTGCCACATCATCATATCACACTTCGTATTTTATGTGACCACTGTGTTTGTGCGATTTTCCTCCTTCCCCGATTGCGATATGCGATCGCATCGCATCGCATCTATCGATCGCATCGCATTCCTTTAATTTCATCCATTTGTTTATGTCGGTCCCACACCTTTGATCATTCCACTCTTTATATATTGTTTGCTTTAAAACAAATCATATCAACAAAATGTATTGGCCCCACAATATGTAATGCACCGGATCTCAAAAGGCGCTCGAATTATTAAATTAGATTCACGGTACTGTGGAGGCACTCCTCGGTATCGAAATATCATCAGGCTTGTGCTACCGTAGTTAATGACAGCCATTGATCTGTGGTCAACGCCCGATGGGCAGGGCAACTGCGGAGGCACCCCCTTGGGTTAATCATCGGACTGTTTGTGCCCCCGCGGTACCGTTGATCCTAGATCAACGTTAACTGTGCCAATACGATGTGCACGAGGTTTAGCCTTTGTTGCTGCCTTCGTTGGTACCACACCTTTTAAACCCCTACGTAGCTTTTAATGCGAACTTCATCAGATCTTCCACAGATCTAATCAGATAGCAATCACATTCAATCGACCCCAAAACTTTATCACCCAAAAGCAACGTGAAATGGGTGGTATTGTGCTCGTTACGTGTCTCAATATCATTCGATCACGTTCGAAATGGGAAAAACCGCTCACAAATCAAAGGTTGTGCGACAACAGTGTCTGGTTTCCTTCAAAACCACTTAACCTGCAAACTCTGTTTAAATTGCATTTGAAGCTGGATTTCCGCCGGATTTCAGTTTTAACTTCGACTTCTCTGGAACCTTCCTTCTCCATATTTACACAGAGGCTAATACACATTCAAATCCTCCTCCACTCCTTTATACAGAATTTAATTCTACACACTTCACAATCTACACAGAAAGACCATAAATTCAATGAATTCAAAGAGATGAACCCTTCGGGAAATTTGCCAAGTATATACAGATATAAAAAATTATGCAATTTATAAAATAGAGGCCAAAATCCTCACAATAAATTCTTCTATGGTTTAACCTCTATATTCAATTTATGTGGTTCTTATCCATCGTTTTCCATTACAGTAAAACCCCAAATGGGTAGCCACAACCCACTAATACATTAAACCCTGTATGACATCTCTGCAAAAATTCCATCTGAATCTGATCTGATCCGTTGTCTTGGTGCTCCTCCTTTGTGCTCCTTTGCCATCAATGACAATATTCCAACAGTATCCCCCTTTGGCATTGATGGAAATACTCCAATGCTTCCTCCAGGACTTCCTCTGCTTTCCTTTTAGAAGACCCTCTCTTATTTTGCTTGCTTTTCCTCCCCCTTTGACATCAATGGCAAAGGGTTGCACTTTTCCCTCTGTGGTTTCTATCTTTTCATAATACTTTGATCTTGAGGACCTGTTCCATGCACTGCTCCATTTCTCTAGCTCTTTTGTGACAATTTATTGATTGCTTTCCCCCTGGAATGGTGCTTTCTTATCTGATATTGACTATCACTTGTCTTTTGCACTGATCCCGTTTCTTGTATGCAGCCCCCCCTTTTTTTTAATTTCTGATTTCTAATCATGTTAGAGAGTAGCATCTGCAGACACTACCCCTATTTTGTCTCTTAGATATTCGAATGGTTCTTTAGCGAGAGGTTTTTTGAATATGTCTGCTGTTTGCTCCTTAGTTGGTACATATTCCAACTTCACTAATTTTTGTGCTACTTGTTCTCTGAGGAAGTGGTACTTTATTGGGATGTGCTTTTTTTTTTAATGAAGTACAGGATTTTTTGATATACTTATTGCACTTGTATTGTCACATTTGATAGAAATGGGTTCATCAATGCTTACCTTCATGTCTTGGAGAGTTTGTTTCATCCACATTACTTGTGTGCAACATGCTGCTGCTGCTATGTAGTCTGCTTCTACTGTAAATAGAGAGATAGAAGTTTGCTTCTTGCTTAGCCATGCCACTAGAATTTTTCCCAAATAAAATGCGCCTCCACTTGTGCTTTTCCTGTCATCCACACAGCTGGCCCAATCTGCATCTGTGTATGTTGACAATGTGAAGCTTTTTCCTTTAGGATACCATAGCCCATAATGTGAGGTTCCTTGTATATATCTGAATATTCTCTTGATTGCAAGTAAATGGTTTTGTTTTGGTGCTACTTGATATCTTTCTACAAGTCCTACTGCCAACATAATGTATGGTCTAGAGGCATTTAGGTATAGCAGACTTCCTATCATGGATCTGTAAATTTTTTGATCTACATCTGTTGATCCATCATTAGCACATAGTTTTCATCCAGTGATCATGGGAGTTGACACAGGTTTGCAGTCTTCCATTTGAAACCTTTTCAACATTTCTCTTAAGTATTTTTCTTGCGAAATGAATATTCCTGTGTTATTTTTTTGAATTTGAAGTCCTAAATAGAAGGTAAGCTCTCCAATCATTGACATCTCAAACTCTGATTTCATTTCTTCAGCAAATCCTTTTGCTAATTCATCTTTGTTGCTTCCAAACATGATGTCATATACATACACTACTACAATTAAGAGTTCATTTCCATTAGCCTTTATGTACAAATTGATGTCTACTCCTCCTTTCTTGAACCCTTGTTTTTGCAAGCATTTGTCCAACCTTGAATACCATGCTCGAGGAGCTTGTTTCAGACCATATAAGGCTTTCTTTAATCTGCACACATAGTCATCTTTATCTGTTAATGAGAATCCTTTAGGTTGTTCCATGTAGACTTCTTCCTCTAGATCTCCATTCAGGAAGGCAGACTTCACATCCATTTGATATACCTTGAAATCATGATAGCATGCAAAGGCCAAAAACATTCTGATTGCTTCCATTCTGGCTACAGTGGCAAAGGTTTCATCATAATCAAGACCTTCAATTTGTGAATATCCTTTGCATACAAGTTTGGCTTTATTTCTGATTACCTTCCCTTGTTCATTCATCTTATTCTTGAATATCCATTTTCTGCCAATGACATTTTTCCCAGTGGGTCTTGGAATTAATTCCCAAGTATTGTTCTTCTCAATTTGGTCTGGTTCTTCATTCATAGCATTTACCCAGTTTTTGTCTTTGTTGGCTTCTTCAAACTTCTTTGGCTCTATTTGAGATAGCATGGCTAGGTATACTTCTTCTGTCTGTTCAGCAAGTTGTCTTCTTGTCTGGACTCCCACACTCTTGTCCCCAATGATTTTATCTTCTGGATGGTTCTTTTGAATGTGTCTTGAGGGACCTTTTGAGTTTAATTTAGCATCTTCTGGTGTCTGGCTTAGTTCATAATTATCTTGGTTCTCTTCTTCATGATCATTTGGAGGATTGCCACATCTTGTGCTTCTTGTTCTGTTTGGTAGATCTTCGTCGAATCTTACATCAATGCTTTCCACAATCTTGTGTAGACTTTTGTTGTAGCACCTGTAACCCTTACTCTTGGATGCATATCCTAAAAATATTCCTTCATCAGCTCTTGCATCAAACTTCCCCAGGTTTTCATCATTATTTTTTAGGAAACACTTGTTTCCAAATACTCTAAAGTGCTTGATTTATGTTGGTTTACCATGCCATAATTCATAAGGAGTCTTATCACAATTTGGTCTTAGATGAGCTTTGTTGATAATATGAACAGCTGTGTGTACTGATTCTGCCCAATAGGTTTGGGGAATTTTACTTTCTTGCATCATGGCTCTGGCGATTTGTTGTACCGACCTGTTTTGTCTTTCTGCCACTCCATTCTGTTGAGGTGTACCTGCAATTGTAAACTGTTGTTTTATCCCATGTTCATTACATTGGTCTGCAAAATCATAGACTGTGAATTCACCTCCTCTATCTGATCTGATGCATTTTAGCTTGCATCCTATTTGATTTTCTACCAATGCCTTGAATATCTTGAATTTCTCAATTGCTTCAGATTTATATTTGAGAAACGCTACCCTCGTCATTCTGGAAAAATCATCTATTATCAGCATGAAATAAGATTCTCTGCTTGGTTCTTTATTTCTTGAAGGTCCACACAGGTCCATGTGTACAAGCTGAAGTGGCCTACTCGTTGATAGTTCATCTTTGGTCTTGAAGGATGTGCGGGTTTGTTTACCCAATTGGCAGGATTTACATATGGTATTTGAAGGCTTCTTTATTGCTGGCATATCTCTGACTGCATTCTTCTTGCTCAGACTAATGATGTGGTCAAATTTTAGGTGTCCCAGTCTTCTATGCCATAACCATGATTCATCAAGTTTGCTTATGTGGCATGCTTCATTCTCTTCTTCCACTACATAGAAATTACTTTCTGTTCTAACGCCTTTGATCAAGGTCTTTCCTGTGGTGCTTTATCTTACCTCACAATCTTGGGCTCTGAAAAGGACCTCACAGCCTTTATCACACATTTGACTAACAATTAGCAGATTGAATTTCATCCCATCCACAAATAGTACATCTTGAGCCTTTCCTCTTCCATTATTAAGACTGACTGAGCCTTTTCCTTTGATTTTCCCTTCTTTATCATTGCCGAATGTTACATTTCCAGATTTCTTTTCGTCAAAGGTTACAAACTTGCTTCTATCTCCAGTCATATGCTTTGAGCATCCACTGTCCAAATACCATTGGCTTTTCTGATCTTGGGCTATTAGAGCCAGGTCACACTTATTCAACTTCTTTTTCCACTGTGGGCAGCTATTGGTTTGGCACCTTTTCTGAGAAGATGGACCACATTCTTTGAGAGGACATTTGGAAGACATGTGTCTGATTTTATGGCATACAAAGCATTTGATTATATTTTTAAATGGATTTTGTGTATGAGTGAACTTTCTATTTTTCATAAATCTCCTTGGGGTTTTGAACATCATTCTTTGTCCATATGTTCTGAACTCCATTGCTTTATGGCTGAACCCCTTACAACAAAAACAATACCCATGGAAATGATTAGTGTACTTGGTGAAGGGTTGTCCTCTCCATTTGTTTGCTTGAGGTAGTCTTTTCAATTTCTGCGATTTTCGTTGGTTGGAATTGATTATCTTTGTTTGACAGTATGCAACAATATGTCCCAGCTTGTGGCAGACAAAACAAGTGATATTTCTCATAGGAGGAAAGAATCTCTTTTGACAGCTTCCGAATTTATTCAATTCATATTCAGGATTGTAAGAGCCTTTTTCAGCTAATTGTTTCTGCATTTCGTTCTTTGTCTCTTGATGTTGTTGCCTATTTTTGTTTGTTTCATCACACATCAAGTTCTTGCTGGCTTCTACTTCTGTAGTTCCCTTTTGAGCTGCTTCATTATCCTTTGCATCCTTTACAAAAATGATATTCTTCTTATCCTCTGCCTTGGACTTACTGGTTTCATATCCTATCCCAGCGTTTATGAGAGGAGACCTTTGAGCATTAAGAATCTTATCCAACTGTTCAATGCTTGTCATTCGAGGAGTGTTCATTGACAATTCCCTTTGGGTGTTTTCTAGTTTATTTCTCAACCATACCACTTCTTCTTCCAATTTCTCTTGCTCCTAATGTTTATCATTAATTTGTTTTAGCAGAATGTCTTCCACCTTCTTAGCTTCTTCAAGTTCTACTTTCAATTGAATGAGGTCTTCTGAATTTGGTACTTATTTTACATATTTGAGGAGAATATCTTTCTGTTTTCTACACTTGAGTTTAAGTCTGTCTATTTCCTCCAGGGCACTTCTTAGCTCCCCCTCAAGATCTACCTCACCTTCTTCCTCATCTTCTAGAAGGAATCCTTCAGACTCTTCCTTGGCCATCAACACAAATTCAGAGGTTCCTTCTTCATTTTAGGATTCATCTGAGTTTTCAGATGTACTACTATCTTGCTGAGCATAAAATGATCTTCTATTGAATCTCTTCCCTTTCTGCCAGTTATTTTTTTTGGTTTTCTCTGTCTCTTGAGTTTGATTCTTTGTTTTATTAAGAGGACACTTAGATGCATAGTTTTCAACTCTTCCACAGTTAAATTATTTAAATGGAAGTTTACCTTTATACTTTACTGAGCCTCTATCCAATTTTCTGACAAATTTGGCCTCTTCTTCATTAGAGCAAGAGCATGTATCTTCTTTTTCTTCTTTTCTCTTATCTGAATTAAAGGTTTCCTACCTCACATTTGACTTCCTCTGTGGAAGTCTCATCTCATAGGCTATTAAGTTTCCAAGTAATTGGTTCATGGTCAATGTTTCCCAATCAGTTGTTTCCTCTATGGCAGAAACCTTAGGGTTAAACCTGGATGGTAAAGATCTCAATATATTTTGTATAATTACACATTCTCTAATGGTTTCTCCTAGAGATTTCATGTTATTTACAATTTTTGCAACCCTTAAGAATAAGCTAGCAACATCTTCTTCTTCATTCATTTTTATATTTTCAAATTGAGCTCTATAGACTTGCAGCTTGGCAGCCTTCACCTTTTTATCTCCCTCATGGATATTTTCTAATGTATCCCATATTTCTTTGGCAGTCTTATTGTGCATTACTTTAATAAATTCTACCTCACACAAACCACTTAAGAGAGCATTCATGGCTTTTGCATTAGCTACAAAATCTAGTTTGGCATATTTCTCTGAGTCAGACTCCTTTGGGACATATCCCAATTCCACAACAGCCCAAACTTCTATTCCTAGAGACATTATGTACGTCCTCATTCTTATTTTCCAGAAGCCATAATTTGTGCTAGTAAATAGAGGGGCTTTATTTGTTGAGCATCCTTCTAGACTAGCCATCCTGGGGACTTATGATCTCCTTCCAGTTGTTAAACTGATACAGAAGGAACCTGCTCTGATACCAATTTTTGAACCCTTGGTTAAACTGAGAGGGGGGGTGAATCAGTTTAATGCAGTCATGGTCTTGTAAAAATTTCTTTTATACTTATTTACATCTTCATTTCGTGATCAACTTATTATACAAAGAAACACCAATCTTAATAAGTGAGCAGCAGGTATTAAGCAGATTAAATATAGAATTTCAACACATAATCATCATGCATATAGACAACAGATATAAGTGGAAACCCATAAGGGATAAAACCACATCTTATTATTGTTTTGATGCAAAGGCAAGCTCCAACTCCCTATCACCACTGATTTTTTGTAGGCTCCAACCTACGGGAGGCTACTACCTCAATTCTGCAAGCTACAACTTGCAAGGAAGCTCCAACTCCCATCTATTTTCTGCAGGCTACAACCTACAAGAGGCTCCTACCTCAGCCAACTACAACTGGACTTCTATCAAGCTACAACCTGACATGGAAGCACCAACTTCCTCACTGTACAATAAAATCATATGTTTATTTACCTGGATATCAGCTCTATTTTTCTACTTCTTTACTGTTGTCCTTCCAGCCTTCAAATTAGCTTTCTATCATCTCTGGATCTTCACAACTCCTCTCTCTACTCCTTCTTATTCTTACACTGTCTCACACATTTCTTCATTCTCTCAACCTCTCTATGCATATGATGGTAACATTATTTATAGGGATCACCTCATAACTGTTTGCATTCCACAGGGAATTCGAAATGAACGGTATGACTCTTTACCTTCCCCCTTCTCATTTTCTTGTCTAGCACTTTCAAAATAATATAACAGAATGTATTACAGTGGAGTTTTTCCTTGCCTACAGAGACTTTCCTTTGCATCACATACAATAAAAATAATTAAATCATTTACATTTACAGATACAATAATACATTTTACTCAGCCCTTTCAGCTCTTGGTTCGCCATACTTTTGTCTTTTCTATTGTTGTCCTTGTCTTTTCTGTTTCGCTGTTATAGTCTAGCTTTGCTGCATAACTAATCATTTTGTCCTAAATTGACCCATTCTATTTCTCGTGCCCACAGCGTTCAACCTTCACCGTTCTTCTAAGCATTCGATTTTGCCCCCTTTTTTTCGTGTCAGGTCCTTACCCGAGCCTTTCTACATGTGTTCATACTTTCTTCTTTTTTTGCGTTGTAATGCTCATTTTGCTCTTCGAAATGATTTATAAAAGAAAATCCACATACTGCGGGACTTGAAATGCTTTAGGCTTCGGCTTTGTTCTTTTTCTCGTCTGCTCCTTTTATAGCACTTCGGCGATTCAAATATCCCATGTGCCTTTATCCCTCTAATCTCCCGATATGCGATGTGTGATATTGCGTTGTGCTGCCACATGTCCCTTCGCATCGGCACATTGTATCGCTTTTGTCCATCACATCGAAACATTTCCTCGCATCGCATTGCCACTTCGCGGTATGCGATGAACTTCGCATCGCCGATGTGCGATATTGCACTGTGTCGCCATGTGTCCCTTCACATCGGCACATCGCATCACTTCTATCCATTGCATCGCAACTTTTCCTTTTACGATCTTCACCCCTCTGATCTTGTGATTTTTGATATGTGGGCCAGATCCATGTCATCGTGCCATGTCATCACCACGTCACTACCACGTCATCTTTCCATGTCATCTTGATTTATTTGCGATTTGTGGGGTCAAGTCCACGTCAGCTGCCATGTCAGCTACCACGTCACTTGCCATGTCACTTGCCACGTCATCATATCGCACTTCGAATTTTCTATGACCACTGTGTTTGTGCGATTTTCCTCCTGCCCCGATTGTGATATGCGATCGCATCACATCACATCTATCGATCGCATCGCATTCCTTTAATTTCATCCATTTGTTTACGCCGGTCCCACACATTTGATCATTCCGCATTTTATATATTGTTTTCTTTAAAACAAAGAATGTCAAAAAAATTTATTGGCCCCACAATATGTATGGCACCGGACCTCAAAAGGTGCTTGAATTATTAAATTAGATTCACGGTACTACAGAGGCACTCCTTGGTATGGAAAGATCATCGGGCTTGTGCTACCACAGTTAATGACAGCCGTCGATCTGTGGTCAACGCCCGATGGGCGGGTCAACTGTGGAGGCACCCCCTTGGGTTAATCATCGAACTATTTTTGCCCCCGCGGTACCGTTGATCCTAGATCAACATTAACCGTGCTCATACGATGTGCACGAGGTTTAGCCTTTGCTGTTGCCTTCGCTAGTCCCACACCTTTTTAACCCCCACACAGCTTTTAACGCGAACTCCGTCGGATCTTCCACAAATCTAATCGAATGGAAATCGCGTTCAATCGACGCCATAACTTTATCACCCAAAAGAAACGTGAAATGGGTGGTATTATGCTCGTGACGTGTCGCAATATCATTCGATCGCGTTCGAAATGGGAAAAACCGCTCACAACTCAAAGGTTGTGCAACAACAGTGTCCGGTTTCCTTCAAAACCACTTAACCTGCAAACTCTGTTTAAATTGTGTTTCAAGCCGGATTTCTACCGTATTTCAGTTTTAACTTTGATTTCTCTGGAACCTTCCTTCTCCATCTTTACACAGAGGCTAATACACATTCAAATCCTCCTCCACTCCTTTATACAGAAGTTAATTCTACACACTTCACAATCTACACAGAAAGACCATAAATTCAATGAATTCGAAGAGATGAACCCTTTGGGAAATTTGCCAAGTATATACAGATACAAAAAATTCTGCAATTTATAAAATATAGGCCAAAATCCTCACAATCAATTCTTCTATGGTTTAAACTTTATATTCAATTTCTGTGGTTCTTATCCATCGTTTTCCATTACAGTAAAATGCAAAATGGGCAGCCGCAACCCACTAATACATTAAACCCTGTGTGACAACTCTGCAACAATTCCATCTGAATCTAATCTGATCCCTTGTCTTGGTGTTGCTCCTTTGTGCTCCTTTTCCATCAATGACAATATTTCCAAAAATTAGTTCTTGCTATTTTTTGTCGCCTGACATATGTATATGTGGGTTATTAGTTCTCGCCCTCCGAGACATCATAGGGGAGGATAGGCACTTTAAAACCCTTATGTTTCTTTGTCGACCTTTAAGTGGCATTTGACTCGGTCTCGAGAGAGGCTCTATTCTAGAGACTCGGACAAATTAGAATTTAAAGGACTCTACTCACTACTACCATGAATCTATATGATTTTTTTCTTGATCATATCCACACACTGCGTAGACTATCAAATGTTAACAATGAAATCATTGAGTTGAAGTAGGAGTGTCCTTCCTCAAAAAAATTGTTCAAGATACATATTCATGAACTTCCATTCAATGTCATTGTGCAATATTTCATATAAGGTCTTGACAAAAATCATTAGCAACCACTTAAAATTCCACTCAATAAAAATTATCGACCTATAAGAGAAAATGGGATTTTCTAAAGGGAAGTATAATCCTATAAAACATTGTAATGGTCCAAGAATACATCCATAGTAGCCAAATAGATGGAAAGAGTGGAATGGTCATAAATTTAAAAATGAAAATTATTTTTGAAGTTTGGACACTCTTTCTCATTTATTTTTCTCCACCCATGCAACTCTTCTCTCAATTATGTAATAAGTAAATCTAAAGACCTCCCTCATAAAAAGAGCTAGATATGTATTGAAATAATGTAGACAATAACCCATCCGAATCTTGATAAAGACAATAGAACATCACTTGAATCTCATAATAAATGGGGCATCTACAGATGAGGTGATAAACACATCCTTTCTTGCACTATTACCTAAATTAATAGATCTCGTTAGTTTTGATATGTGCCATTTAGTGTCATTATGCAATATTTCATATAATGTCTTGACAAAAATCATTAGAAACCATTTGAAATTTCATCAACATATTTCCGTTTTGGCGGGGCGAAGAAATATAAGGTATTGACAAAATTCGTTAGCAACCATTTGAAAGTTCATCAACATATTTTCGTTTTGGCGGGCCATATTTTCTTCAATGTAGTGGTTTAACCAAATCGTGAGCTCCCGATCTTCTTCGTCGTAGTGGTTTAACCAGATCGTGAGCTCAACTAGTGATTTTTGTGGTCAGATTGGGACTGGATCACAGAGCCAAAACCTTTTCCAATTCCGGAGAGGTATTTATCCTAACTTTTGCACAATTTCCCAATTTTATTGCCGAATATGTCTCACTGAAGTTTACTGTAAAAAGGTTGCGAATCGTCCTTGTATATTTGTGAATGGTGCTTGTATCGTTTTGTGGAACCCTAAAATTGATATCCTGAATGCAAGTAGTGGAACACTAAAATTGATTCGGGGGTTTTGAATCACATCGATTACAACTCTGTTTCTTCACTTCGCTGGCAGATAACCTTATTCTCTTCAATCTAGGCATTCCTTTAACAACATATGAACTACCCCATAATATGTGAGAAATTTCATGACTAAGGCATGATATCTCATATCTCAGATTTCACGGTATTGCTTTTTATTGCAATTAAATTTTGATCTAACACTCTGCATGGATCCAGTATGACTGTTGTCAATATTCGGTTTAGCATTCAAAACAACCAACGCCTTTGATAATAAGATCTTGGCCCTGATTCTTATATGTTATTGTTCGCTTGGTTCCAAAAATTCGATGCCTAAACTTTATTCTATTGACAGGAAATTGCCCACCACTCTTCGTTCATTGCCCAAACTTCACGCTATCTTACTATATAATTGTATTTCCCATTGTATCAAAGAACTCTCTAAAAGAGAAAACATTAAAACACCAAATTAGAATAAACCCCATAATCTAGAACAATTCCACCTCAGGAACCACAAGATACTCACATCGGGAGTGAATCCAATTCTAAATTTCATATGAAACTCGATTCCCATAAATATGCACATAGATTCAGAACTATACTCAACATAGATTAATAGAATGGTGTAAACTCAGTCAAGTCTAACACCATACACTATCTCACATGTACATTCATTTTTCTCCATGTTAACTACAACTAATATCAAGAGATTAGAAAAAACATTCAACATAGTATATGTCATTTGTCTTTTCCTTTCGAGTCCTCACCATTCATAAAGCCATTATCGTGTTGATCAAGCCTTGGAATATTCAATGAACTCAAGGATGGCATCATGTATTATTCCCTTTACAACGATATTGTAGCATTAGATTCAACCATGTCATGCTCATAAAAAATTGTAAAATAATGATAACTTATCTTTGTACTCAAAGATAGAATCTGTAACATATCATTCTTGTTGTCTAAAACATAGTTAATTATCCTTCTTATCTCATTTGATAAAACAAGGAACTAGTGATGCTAACCCAAGTTATAAATATCATTAATGATATTTTCAACATAAACCCTCATTGTTTTGTTTCCATAAGAAAAATTTTATCATTTTTTTTGTAAATAAAAAGCATACATAATTATATAGTTGTTAAAAAAGTGTACACTACAATAACCAATTTTGCGTTGATGACCCCTACAAACTTGGATATGGGGTCCAATATTCAATTTTTCACATCTTTAATTTAATTTGATTTTTTACAACCATGATCAATTAAGTCCAAGTTAAAACATGACTATTGGAAATTTGTTGCTTATGTGCCAACAAAGGTTGTGTCTCCTTATTGGATTAGACCTTGAACATTTGTGAGTTTATAATTTTTCTCCTTCTTGTTCAAGTTTTCATCCATCACACCATGAAACCATATTTTTTATGCAAAAATTTGTGAGTTCCACTCATAAGCCATTTCCTAAACTCGATACTTTCTAATAAAACCTTAAAAGGAAACATTAATGTAAAAATTGACATGTTTCCAATAGAAGATGTTGAAAAGGGGGAGGATTTTGGGTAATCATTAGATATCAATTTACCTCCATGAATGTCTCTTCAAAAGTTGTTGACATGTAAGAGATTAAGAAAAATGTTTATGGCTGCAAAAAATATGCATATCAAAGAGCTCAATAATGGAAATAGTTGAAGTGGCGACTGCAAGAGGACTTTGTTGACACATACACATGAATCTAGTTACTAATTTTCATTCTTTGTTGCCTTTCTAGTGGGTTGTAAAATAAAGCATGCCCCTCCATTTTTACCATTCCTATATTTTTCAAGGTTGTGGTGTTAGTCAATTGAGTCATTTTCCCATTTTGTGATTGTTGTTTTTTTGAACCATTGACTTCCCTATATCCCTTTATATTGAGTCTTGAGGAAAGAAGAGTTTTGAATATTTGTTGCTTTCGGCTTGAAACAAATATTTCTAAGAGGAACAAATTTATTAAGTAGTTGACTTTGAGACTACAAAAAATCATAGAAAGGTATAATAACACTCATCCTTTTCTTGATTTAATAAGATTCTTATTATTTTCCTTTCCCAATGTCATTTCCCAAGTGGATGTATATTTCTTCCTTGACATTGGGTAATTTTGGTTTTTCTAATGTACTTTTAGTATTTCATTACTTGCATATCCTAACCTCTCTAGAGAAAGAGCATGTTTGTTTGTGTGAAATACTTGAAGTGAGCTTGAACCATTGATTGTTACTTCTCTTGTTGAAACTCAAGCAAACACTATAAGGTGATAGATGTGTTCTATAATTGCTTCATCCATCATATCATTTCAAGGTTTTGTATATCTCGGCTCTTTATATGGTTCCAACAACTGAATAACTCGATTTATGTTGATTCGAATGTCATTGTTTCCATTTTTAGGTCAATATGAGAGTTAAAAGGACCAAATTACCATGGAGGACACACAAACTAAAGAGAAAGTTGAAAAAGCTTTGAGGAAGTAGATATAACTAAAAAATGGTGGTTGAACTATATGTAAGAAAATGAGGAAGGCAATGTGGAATTGAGAAAGGATATTAGTCAGGAAAGGATTAGTGAAGTGAGGATGAGAGAGTTGGAGAATTTGAATGGGAAAGGTGAGTTAATTAGAAAATGGGATTGAAATAAAGGGTTTTTTATAAAATATAGCTCAATAAGGACTAGTAGTCAAGGAACTTCAATGAGGTATGATGAACACACTATAGTGGGTGTTACGAGAGATAAGTGATTACAATGTGACATGTTTGATGTAATATATAATGAGATTGTGGATGATAAATAATCAAATGAACTAATGAGAAACCATATCCTAAGGCCAACAGATGTGTCCGAACTATTTAGGGAGTATGATAACCTCATGTACCTTAGAGCACCTCAGAGCACACACAAGATGTCTGAATCCAGATCAACTTCTCCATTTCATTAGACTTATAAGGAAGAAAAACTCCCTCTAAATATTGGAAAAGAAACCTTACCCAAAATGTATTCATCGAGTTGTCTGCATCCTGAAATTACTTCAGAGATTTTATAGTTCTCACTGAAACCTTACTTTAGATTATTTCCAGAGCTTCCACGAGGCATCTACAACAGTAAAATTTTAAGAAAAGTCAAAGAGAAAAAAAATTGAATCTAAAACATCCTCCATAAGTGTCTTATCACCTTATCATGCTTGACAAGACTGTCATATACTTTCATCAAGACACATTTCTTTATAGATACAAATAACTGTTCCAAAGTGTTATGCACTTCTTCTCCTAGATGATCTTCAAGAATGTAGGCTTTAAGTGAGCTACACTTCTTATCAAAGCTGTTGTAATTCTTTAGTTGATAGTTCCATGTAGCTTCTCCCAAGTGGATGATCTTTCAAAGATATCGGCTTACAATATTATAACGTATCTCCATTGCTACTGAAATTGAAGAAATATCACATGTGGTGTTGAGCTGTAAATGTTGAGATGTCATACATAGGTAAATGCCACACATAGTAGGGTTAATGCCTCATATAAGCAAGGGTATTTACTGCATAGATAGTTATAGGTCTTCATACTTACATGAAGATCCTTTGAAGCAAGATTTGTTCCTGATCTGAATAATACATCCTCTAACAAGGTTACATCAATAGACTACAGATGGCGTGTATCAGTGATATAACCTAAGGACAAAAATGGAACCTTTACTTCTCATTAATACAGGTGATGATATTGCCATGATACCTCTGAATTTTTGTCACTGATTAACTGTTTTCACTGATATGCTTTCAAACTGTCTTTCTATTCAACAAGCTGATACATATGCCTTTTGACTTCATTTCAACTTGTGCTTTGAATGATTTCATATTTCAAGGAGGCCAAACAGATCTGAAAACCAAGAGTCACAATACCATAGTATGATAATGATACCGATATCAATATTAGAGAAATGGTTAGGGTATGGTTGACAAGGAATCAATGAGATGGTGCAAAACTACTGAACACTAATGGATTGCCTAATAGATCATATCTTAGGCATAGCCCAAAAAACACTTTCATATCATATGGATGTAAATTTTAAGGTATACAATTGTCACTTAGCCAAGGCTTGTAGAGTTCTTTAAGATTCCAAATAATGAGCTAGATACTCTCACTTGAATAATTCCAATAGGTCTGAAGTTTCTCAAGTCTTCAATCATAAAATTTTATTCAAATTAAACGTTTCCATAATTATATCAATGTTAGAGTTTAATTATCCTCAGTTTTTACATAGAATTTGCACAAAGATCGACTCTAGACGGTGACAGATGTACGTGCAGTTTAGTATGAATATATATATCCCCTAAATAATGTTGCAGGAGATATTGCCATTCGGTACAAGCTTTAGATTACACCCAAAGATGGTTGTCCACTCTGAGATATTTTCAAAATGAATGTTGCAAAGAGTAATTAAAGCCATTCTTTGCTATATCTCAAGTCAACAACAATTTCCAGAAGAGAGAGAGGTATAAATACTTGAATTGAAAATGCATTAGCAACCTACTGAAACTTCAAGTTGTCACCGAGTTTATCAATGTGATGCCATAGGTCGAATCTTACAATGAAAAGATCACACCACAAAAATTTACAATATACACGTTATCTCTGACTTAGATCTGTTGTAGAGGATAAGTCACCAAGTACGCACAGGAGTCACACTTGCTACTTGATTTTCATACTTGAATCTACATCAGAATTTTAAATATCTTATTTTATATAATCAGTCTCCAAAGAAGGTCGATAACCTATACTCAGTGTAGTGCGAACTTGGCAGCATGTAAACAATTTGAATTCAGACCTCTGGGATAAATCACATCATTGTTCTCATCACATACTAGATTGATGATCGTGTTATCACTCCACCAAATCTCTAAGGCTAAAGAAGAAATCCCAACAGAGGTAACCACGGACCAATATTTTAGCTTGGTAGCTAGCCCTACCAAACTGGAGAGGGCTCTCTCCAAAAAATCGCACCCAAGAGGGTTGGATGAATTTGGGTTTTAGGCTATGTATAAGTACAAGGGGTTGATTTGGTTGAATTGGGGTTGTTGGATGAGGATTAGGTCAAAGAGGCTAGGTCATGGAAAATAGGATTAGGGTTGCAGAGATTCAATGAGGCAAGGTAGGTAGAAAACCTAACACTTTATGGTTTCTTAAGTGGGATGGATCAGACAGGTGAGGATCTAGAAAGAGCAAGGCTAAGCATGAATTATTTCTAAACTAAAGAAGATGAACAAACTATGAAGGTTTTCCAAAAACAGAGCATGAGATATGTATTATGTATATCAACTTAAAAACCAGCATATCATAGAAATGAAATGGATCATGAAATAAAAAATTCATACATAATGAGACATAATAATAACAATGCTAAATTTCAATACCACAAGTATCCCAAAGAAATAGCTGCAACCTTTTCATTAATTTCCTACCAAATAGATTACACTAGAGTCTTTTATTAATGCATCAACATTCAACCTGTGAAATGAGTCAAAAAGTACCTGATATAGGCATCAAAAAACCTCTCCCAACCTTAGGGGTCGAATCCATGAGAGGAGGACCAGTTCCACTAAAAACTGAGCTGAATACCTAGAGTGTAGGGAGGTCAAACTGACTCATTCTTCACTTTTGCAGAATGATTCATTACATGTCAGCAAAACTTTTCACCTAATGTATTTACTCTAGGTAAGTGTAAAAACACCATAATTACATTTAATTCTATCAATTACATAATCAAAAACTTGATTTATCAAGGTGAAAATGAAAATTGCAGAGAAAAGTCAGAAAAAATAGACACTGGTTAGGTGCGCAACGTTAGTGTCAGCTACGCCCTCCATCTTGCAGCTAAGTTTTGGATGGGTTGCAGGTGTCAAAACTGAGCTTAGGATGTTGAAATTTAGTTGAACTAAGAGGGGGGGGTGAATCAGTTCAATACATACATGAGCATTTTTCAATTTTTCATCAGCTTATTTATAGCTTACTTTTATGATCAACCTTAGTATATGAACAGTCTTAATATGTTGCAGCTAGTATTAAATTAATGTGACATTAAACCTATTATGAGAGCAGCAAACATTAAGTAGGTTTGATAAATCATCTCAGCACACACGCCACAGATAGAGACAACAAATATAAGTGGAAACCCATAAAGGGAGAAAACCACATCTTATTATTGTTGTGATGCAAAGGCAAGCTCCAACTCCCTCTCACCACTATTTTTTTGCAGGCACCAACCCACAGGAGGCTCCAACCTCAATTCTACAAGCTACAACTTGCAAGGAAGCTCCAACTCCCTTCAATTTTCTGCAGGCACCAACCTACAGGAGGCTTCAACCTCAGTCAGCTACAACTGACAGCTATCAAGCTTCAACTTGATAGGGAAGCTCCAACTTCCTAAATTTATCACAAGAAAAGTTTGTTGATTTACTTCAGATATCCGCTCTGTTCAGTAGCATCTATTTCTGCTCCTCTCTTCCTTATCTTCTCTGCCTCAATCTTCTATGCTTTTCATTCTCTATCCTTACTCTCTCTCACTATTTTTACTTATGTATATCAAATTATATAGAGTTCCTCACATGACTGTTTGTATTCCACAAGGAACTTTGAGTGACCAGCCATGACTCTTTGACTTCTGCCTTCTCAATTCTTTATCCAACTCATTAAAAATATAACAATATGTACAAATTACAGTGGGAGTTTTTCTTTTCCTTAGGATACTTGCCTTTGCATCACAAAAAATATAAAACAAATAAAACATTTACATTTACAGTTATAGTATATAAACTTCACCCAGCCTTTGGCTAGCTGGTTTTGTCCTTTCTGTAGTAGTCATGCAGCGGTCCTGCATACTTTGTTCACTGTCTTTCACATATTCCACCTGTTCACTGCACTTTTGAATCCCTTTGTTGTATATCTCTTCAATTCTACAATATTTGTTTACCTCTGTCAGGTATCATACTTCCTCTTTCTGCACTCAATTTAGTACTTGACCCAATTTCCAATCTGAGCAGTTTCAAATTTATGCTGAAGTTTACCTCCTTGAAGAATCTATGGCTTAAACCATAGTCGAATCAACACGGACCAATCAATTTAGCAATGGTTAAATGACCAGGTTTCCACACATCACATATATGGTGAATTTTTTGCTTAAATCTCCCTTTATTAAAAACACTTCTTTTAGTCCGCACTCTGGTTACAATTTCTGAGCTCGACCATGGCAAATATCACCAACTTAACTCGTTCTAAACTTCATATCTCAATCTTCGACTTGGGATTTTAGATTCAACTGTGTATGGTTTAAAATAAACATCAATGCTCCAGGCATATGCGGAGGCAACCTTTGAATAGACCCACTTAATTTCATTTTGTTAAATCCACAAATCTTAATACATGCGTATGGGCCCTGACGCTAATGGTCATCTCCATCCGATGGTGTTTATCGCGTCACGCCGCCTCACTTGATCGGACGGATATCGCTCGGCAAAGATGCGCGAACAATAACATGCGATGGCACACAGTGTGAGTGGTTTTGGGATCCCTCTGTATGCCACGTGTCAGTCGCTCTATGGAATCGCTCCGATTCCTTGAAAACCGCTTGCCCGTCAATGGTGGTGCGATGAAAACCACCGGTTTTCTCGAAACTACGTCCAATGTTCCTCCTTCGTGGTTCTGCCCCTCTACTCCAGGTTTCATCGCCACTGTTCACACCTCGTGGTTCCTCACCTTCGCTCAAGGTTCCATGTCCTTCTGTGATCCGGTTACTAATGCCAACTCGTTTTTACTGTTCATTTTTTAGAGTTTCGTATTCTGAGTTCTGCTTCTAATTATTCGCTCCTTTACATCCTTATTGCATTCGTATTCCATTATGCTGTAATATTCATTACATTCTGCTCCGTAACACTCACACTGGGACTCTGAGAAAGCCTCTCCATGCAGGGGCTAACATTTCAGAGCGCATCTAATCTTGATACATATATAAGCCCTTATTTACGAACTCACATCAGTTTGCTCGATCGTGCACAGAATTACAAATCGACCCTTTTGCACAGGGTTCTCAATGTTCACAAACTTTGAAGGTCTAACTCCCGCTTTCACAAGAAATATATAGGTATGGTACAGTTCCGCTTTCTCTTGGAGGATAGATCCTTTCGAATAATATGGAAGCAGAATTATATCAATTCTCTCATCTCCTCAAAGCCACTAAACAGATTCTTCATTTGTGCTAATTTAAATTACTTACAAAACCCTCTTGTTCATGAAAACAAGAGGACAATCTATTCTGTCGTTTGGACAGCTCGGCTTCAATTTACTGTTGTCTTCTGCTGTTGTCCTTTGCCATCACCTTTTCCATTTAAGAAATGCTCCAACTCATCCCAAAGCATATTAATTCTTTACCACAGGGTTTTAGTCTATGCCATACAAACTCAATTAATGAATAATTACTCAATAATTCATCTGTAAACTGTATTAGACCCCTAATTCATAAATAAACCTCTATATTACTCTCCTTCAGGCCCTTTCAACTCCACTGCCCTGTCTCTAATTCCTCTGTTGCTTCTACTTCCTCTGCTACCTCTCTGTCTCTTTTGCCTCATGGATAGTTTAGGTGTTGCTCCTGTCTTTACCTTTGCCATCAATGACAACATTTCCAACATAGGATAGCTCATTGGAAAGATTATCCAAACTACTTTCCAAATATGTGTTTTTTTTAGATTTTACTTTATTTGACCTACCACACAATGATTCTCCTAAGACTTCTCAGGTGCGCAATGCCAAGGTGAAAAAGGAGGTAGAACTGTGATTTTTAGATTTTTTTTTGACTTTTTCACCTGCCAGTTTGACCAAACAAGACTAGAAAAGTGGTTTACCTGCATTTTTTCCCTACTTTGAATCCAATGGTGGTCTCCTTTTGACCAAAGAATGCCTCTAGAATGTGCACAACGTCTAGGGTGTTGCGCATAGGACAGTCAAACTCTGTAAAAATTCTGAATTTTCTGGAAACATTGGCCTCCATGATGGAGATATATATCAATAAACATGAGGTTTTTTGCAACAATGAGAGAGGTTTTTTTTTTGGTATGTTTTGAACAAAAACCTCCTCCCGTTTCTCAAATTTAATTTTTTTTTGCCACAATATTCTCTTCAAAAAGGTGTCTCAAACAGGATTTTGCATAGGCAGAAACGTAAGCTGTGAAGATATGAATGGATCTCTCGATCTGTAATACCTATGTAATAAGTGAGATAGATTTTTTTACTTTGATATCTTAGGAACAGAAACCTCCTCCAATTTCCGAAAATGCAATTTTTGTTGGCCACAATATGTTTTGCAAAAAGGTGACCAAACAAGACATTTCTGGAAAATGTGCCTTCGAAGAGTTTTTCAAATTTTCCCAATTTTTCTTCAAATTTCCTCAAAATTGCTTCAAAATTACTTCATGGAGACCTAATATGGTATTCTATACTATCATGGATTCATCAATGAGAAAATCCAACTCATCCCTCTCTTTCTGCTTGATTAGGGTTTGTAGTTCTGGACCTATTCACATAAATCAAAGCAACCCACATGTTTGAAGCAAGTGATTGCCATGGGTGAGGCCATTAATTCTCAGGTGTGGGTAGGCTCAAACCTCGGAATTATTCCTCCCTTGTGTGGCCTTCTTTCTTCTTTTTCTTCCTCCTCCATGATGTTTGTAGTCTTGAAACCCTAGGGATGAGGAAATGGGAGTTGGAGATAGGTTAAGAGAGTGGAATGGGGTAGGAAAAAATGGGAAAGTAGGGGAAGGGTTTAGGGAACTTAGGGAGGTGATAGGGGATCAAAATTTTTAAGGGATTGGGAATTATAATTTTATTATAGGGTTGATAGGGCTGCCTAGGAAATTGAGATGCCTAGGACTTAGGGGTTAGGGGAAAATGAACTTGGGGATGGGGATTTAATGATTTATGGATAGGGATATGATTTACTATGATGTGGGAAGGGTAGTAGGGTCTTAGGAACAAATTTTGAGGTGTGGGAATGAAACTAGGGTTTGGAAGCTTTGAAAACTCCAAATTTCACACAAGAAACTTAACACCATGAAATTTGCACTTAAGAAATGCAGGGAGGGTGTGATTAGGCCTCACTTACTTGATAGGAGATAGAGAAACCATTTTTTGAAGGTTTGGAGCACTTGCACAAAGTTTTGGATCTTGCAGATGAAATTAGACAAGTGTGCAGCGCCTTTATTCTGTGCACAGTGCTTGTCCCAGGTGCGCAACGCCTCCCAGAAACTCAACCTTTCGCCTTTCAAATTTGATTTTTGAGTTGTGTGAGTGATGGCTAGATGGAATAAAGAGAAAATGAATGTATGTTTGATCTTTGTATGGGATTTATGCTTGATGGATTGAATGTTTTGAGCTTTGGGACCCACTTTTCCTTCTTGTTTTCACTTTAAACTTGTGAAACTATACCTTTCACTTTGACTTCTTTCCTTTGATAATTGATCATTTTTTGGACTAGGAACTCATTGCAATTTGATATTTTCTTTGTTGGCATGTGGAACTTTGAGTTGGAAGCTTGGGAACCTTGTACTTATTACATATTAAATGACATAAAATTACAAAATAAAAATAAAAGTTACATATTTTTGGAATAAAAATTACATTTTGGGATGAAAATCACAACTTTGGAATCATAATTACATCTTTGCAAATCATTTTTACATGGTAAAGATATGTTATTTTGTTCACTCTCTTACTTTGTTGGCTTTATCCAATGGAAATGGTGTGTTTATTGGACCTTGGAAAAGACCCTAAAAACCTAATTAGACCTTGAAGGATTGAATTTCAAGATGACATTGACTGATATTGACTTTATGAATGGTGTACGGTCAGCAAGGTACGAAAATGAGCCAGCAAGTAATGGAATTTGAGGAAGAGTGATGTTTTTGGACTAGAACTACCATCAGTGACTAAATTTTTGCATGACCTAGTCGAGTGAATAAAATTTTCTGAGTGGGACTCCTAAAATGATATGAAAAGAGGATTTTGATCACTGATGGCAAGATGAAAATATTGACACTAACAGATCGCATCTGTCCTTTCAAGTTATCACAATATCTAGGTAAAGAATACTTCAAACGTTTTATTATGACACTTACACCCTTTAATTGTGCCATCATGTTATCATGTATTTATATACATATCGAATTAAAATATCCAGAGTAGACTCAATTGCTAATAAAAATTTGAACTTCCTTTGACTACTAGACTCCTTATGCAAGATCATGTCATTATGAAACCTCAAGGTTTACTGAAAAAATTCCATAGAAAAAAAATCTCTCCTATGTTATTCGTAATGAGTCATACCTTCAAAGAAGAATATCTCACTTCTCAGTTGTATGCATTCTCTTCTTACTTGGGCTTTTCCTCACCTGAGCTCTAATTCCATGTTAATTTTAACATGTTCTTTGCATAAACAGTTAGATCCATATGAGCCCAACTATTTATCATCATATTTACAATTATAGCTAAAGAAAGAACATGAATCATATTTGCAGAAGACAATCCAAGACAAGAGAAAACAAGGATTGGCACAAGCCAGGCAAAAACCCCAAGATGTGGAAAACCCTTAATCAATTCTTCTTATTATTCAATTGTTTAGCAAAAGGAGAGAGAGAGAGAGATTACATCAATCAAAGTAAAAAATGACTTGATAAACTTCAGACTTTAAGGAAGAGGATGGCCCACAATAATTTCTATGGAAGTTGTTGTCATGAACTGCTAGAGATAGAGTTGGGGCATCATAATGACCTTTACACAACTCCAAGACATACCCTTTTAATGCAGACTGCAAATCTTTCCAAACTGATAAGGCAGTTCATCCCTACAATGCTTCCTCAAACTGATAGCATAGTACAACCCTACAATGTGGCCCTAAATGAATGACCTTACAATGATGCCTTCTCCAGATCTGATGCATAGATTACCTTGCTACCCTTTGATCAAATGTGTTTAGCTAAGGGTTGACTATGCAATGATCAAAACAAAAGGCAGAGTACTCATATTAAAATTTGACTATTATGTTGGAGCAGCCTTGACCCGCGGTCCATAGATATGAGATGATAGTCCACGAAACGTATATCCAACTTACCTATGATGTAGCATCCTAAAGTGGCCAGAGATATGCAACCCTATTAATCATAAAATAGTCCTGAAACTCCTCAATGCTAGCTTAGATATATGTTTTCTAAACCTCCATATTCTTCTCCTACATCCTATGCTGGAAGCCTTCAAGACCTTGCCATAGATCCACAGCCCTATCTCAGATATGAGAAGTCGATGTGTGAGAATGGGATGAACAGTGTTCCTTATATACAATTTAGAATATGAATTCGACCTTTAATTTTGGATGCAAAGTTTAAGATTCAAATTTCAATTTTCCCTGCAAAACAACGTCATTACTTAAGGCATTTATTTTGAATAAGAAAATGTTTCCTTAGCCAAATTTGACAATCTTTAGATCGATTTTAGTCCTCTCGAAAAGAAGAATCCAATGGATTTATAATCTCTATAAATTGAATAGGCCAAAGTGGAATTTGGACCTAGTTGCCAAATTTAACATCGACATTATAGACACTTTTATTTTTTGTTCATATTGGAGTTGATAGTAAAATAAGTTTCATTTATCTAAGGAACATTGTAGATGCATCAAAGTTGTGAAGTAGATGAAATTTAATTTATTTTCCAGAACCAAAGTTGAAAGGGAACTATACTATAAATACTTTGTGGTTATTTATTTGGACATTTGTATATAGGGTGTTTGTGACTTGTTGGCCCATGAAGAAGAAGAAATTAAAACTTCAAATATATTTAGAAATCAAAATTCTACTCCCAAAACAATGAAGAAACAAATCTCCCATCAAAATATTGATCAAAATTATCATGCATAGTACTTGCATTGTGATGGGGGGTATAAAGCATTGCTTTGAAGAGCACTTTTCTATATCCAAAAGAAAACTTATGCAAAGTAGTGGTTATGTTCCATTTACTTAGAAATCAAATTCTGCTCCCAAAATAGTTAAGAATCAAATCTCCCATTAACATAGTGATCAAAATTATCATGCATAGTACTTGCCATTGTGATGGGGGATATAAAGCATTGCTTTGAAGAGCACTTTTCTAAATCCAAAAGAAAAATTATGCAAAGTAGTGGTTATGTGCCACTAAATTTTTTTTTGCAACTATATCCAATTCCATATTTAATATAAAAAAATACACTAATATTAGATCATGTTTGGTTGGCCAACTAGGCTACACATCCATCAACAGCCCAAAGTCCAAGAAACAATAGTACACAAGATGTTATAGTATCATCAGTTGGCCTTGCAATCCCTCCCACCAAACTTATTGTCGATCCATTCAGGTCATTCTAATATTATTTTACAGAATTGCATCCTCTAGTAATTCTACCTATGAATTTGGTGCAAAATCTTTAATCATTGGTAAATCTTGGCCTTCCTATAAATTTGGTGCAAAAACTTTAATCGTTGGTAAATATTGACCTTCTTCGTCCTCAATGAGCATGGCTAGTTCATACATTTTAGGTTCTATAAATTTACTATCAAGTAAATGACATATAAGGTGGATCATTGATTTACTAAACATTATTGCCTACCTTCTCCTATATTTCAAAAAGTTCCATATCTCAGGGGCTTTAATTTTCTCCCCTAATCCTTATAAACTTTCTTTATTAACAAGTAACCAAACTCTATCTCCTATTTGGAGGGTTGACATAGACACTTTTAGTTGTTATTCATATTGGAGTTGATAGTAAAATAAGTTTCATTTATATAAGGAACATTGTAGAGGCATCAGAGTTGTGAAGCAGATGAACTTTAATTTATTTTCCAAAACCAAAGTTGAAAGGGAGCTATACTATGACTACTTTGTGGTTATTTATTTGGACAATTGTATATATGGTGTTTGTGACTTGTTGGCCCATGAAGAAGAATAAATTAAAACTTCAAATATACTTAGAAATCAAAATTCAAAGCCATGACCTAAATTCCCTTAAGAAATATAGTGAAGAGTAAATCCATAGAGGACTTGCACCTGAATATATGGGTTTTGAATTGATAGACACATTATCTACTTAATGTTCAAATAAAAAATAAATACACGCTGAAGAACTTGTGGTAGCTGATTGAAACCCTACCATTTATGCCCTTAATGATGCAAGCCCTATGCCTCAGGAGAAGATCAAGTGTTGTCCTTTATTAGATTCATGTTCTCTTGTTTTCCATCTATACATTCTCAGGTGGGATGTTTCTGGTTTCATTCAAGTGGAATATACGTTCATCTCTCTTTTGAGATAAATGTTTTTGGTTTCTTTGTAAATCTGCGCGTTAATGAATATCTGAAATCCTGGTTTGTCTAGGGTAATATAGTACATTGTGCTAATGTGGTTTGTTTCTTTCTTGTTATTGTGAGGTTGTAAGGTTCTAAACTATCATATTTCAAAAGAAAGAGTTTGATTCTATTTTGTTTTCCTGGTCTCTTTTTTTCTCATCTGCCTGTGTTGTTTTCTAAGTTTTAGCAGTCATATCAATTCACATATTTACTCAGATGTATGCTTGACATTTATTTTAATCCAATTATGCTGATGTATTTGATACACTATTTTTTTTTTACCGGTATTGATTTTGAAATCCCCCAGCTGAGCATCAGTTAAACACTGAAAATGGTAACATTCGGCATGATTTGTGCAAAAAAATTTTGATTTAGTATAAAATTTATGGTCTGATATAGGTGTCACATATTCGGGTTGCTACCAATATGCTGATAAGATAGATGACATGATGAAGTCACACACCTTTTTCTAATTATTCCTTAATCAATTTAAGATAGAAGTTGAGAATGCTCAGAGATTTTTTAGTGAACTTTTTAAATTTTAAAAGTTCATATGTATACAAATAAAATCCATATAATGAATAATTGTTTTTGGAAACAAATATTACATATCATAACAAATTTTTTTTTTTTTTACTTCAAGAATCATACATCGTGGAGACAAGGGGCGGCCATATTGGTTTTCCCTCCTTATAAATGTGCCTCTAACTTCTTGTGTTGTGCGTTGATCCGAAAAATTAGAGAAGACATTGTCTTAATATTTATGATTTACTATTCATTCTCTTTAAAATCGAATGTCATTTGATGGTAAAGTTGTACTCTTTAATGCACAAATTTTATGTATTAGAGAGGTAAATTTAGAAATTATTTCAGTTTGCATTTTGTGTTTTCAATTTTCACATTTCTAATTTTATTACAATGTGCAGATTGATCGTGGCACATGAACAACCTCAAGACATGTAAACAAATAACAATTTTGCTTTCAGATTAGTTTCTTTTTCTTTAACAAAATTTATTTATAAATTTCATGGTTATTTTTATTTTATAATGTGTCAGGATGATCGCGGAAAGGGACCAGCCGAAGAACATGTAAATTTCCAACCTTGCTCTATCTTAAGGTATTTTAATTGTTTACATAATTGAAATAATGTTAATTTTGTTCAAATATGCAAACGCATGGCCATGGTGCGGATCATTATTCCCTCAATGAGGAATATTTGTATTCATCACCAAGTCCATTTTTTTGCTGTGAAAAAAGATTCAAAACACAAACAAGGAACTTGAGCATTTGGTAGACATTGTGCCTCAAACACTTGAAATATAAGAAAGGATATTACAAGTTATGACCGAACTTCAGACATATGAGGTAATAACAAAAACTCAAAAGGATATTTTTATCGTTATGCATAAGATCAATTGTGATAGGTTGAATTATAACTTTTACATTAACTAAACTAACAAAAAAATGCTTTCGTATGTAGCGTTTTTTGCAGCTTGTTGTCCCCAATGTTGGTGGTAGTGGGACATAAAGGCAAGAGATTAACGAGGAACCCCCTCATACACCTCGTACACCTTTAGGTAGCAGGCAAGAAACACATCCCCAAGAAGACACACAACCAACTGCTGAACATGGTGGCAATGATGAGGGTGATATGGCCAACTTTACGATTTCATTTCCTGGAGCTACACGTGTCACCTCCACGGGAATCATTCCAGACACATTTTTTGTGAACAATGAAGGTGTTCCTATAAAGCAAGTACAACTCCCAGATAATTTTTCAATATTTTAATCGTTTCATGTACTCTATCTAAAACATGTTTTATCATGATTATTATTTTTTAATTAATGATAATATCTTTTTTCTATATAGGAAACAATGATTTCTATAGGGTCGTGGAGAGTAAGGCGTTGGTAATATTTGGCCCAACCATATGCATAAGATGGAATTCCAATAATTCCAACCTGAAAAATGAACTTCTAGATTATCTAGAAGGCAATTTTCGGGCGAGCACATTTGATAGAACAATGGTCGCTTGGGAAGTCAGAAAATATCTGAAATATACATGGGACACCTATAGGATGTACTAGAAAAATAACTCTAGATACGAGTGTCCTCTCATAATTATAGAGAGGGAGTGGAGAGCACTCATCGAGGACGGAAAAGAGAAAAAGACCAAGAAATAAGGAAAAATGCTAATTGGACCCACAAGGTAAATTACAACTTTAATTCAATAGCTTTAACATTCTCTATGTCTAAAATAAAAGTGTGCTACATAAATGACTTCAAGCTTTTGACGATAGGTTTCCTGACACCTCAAAGGCAACCAAAGCTAGGATTGACAAACAAGGGCAGCACGAGCTAGACCAGGGCGGCTACTTGAAATTGGCCACAAGAAGTGTAAGGAGCTAAACATATTATTAATTGTATCGCCTTCCAAAAAAATTGTAATCCCATCAAATAACATTAAAAATACACAATCATATGCAATGTAGGGTGAAAATTTTGGAACAGAAACCACAAAGATAGATATATTGCTTTATGTTCTGGCTATCAAACTGTAGTTGAACGTCATAAAAGCTTGGGATAGGTCCCAAGATCTAAAATGGTTGATAAGGTAAAACATTAACCTTTCAATATATTTGTTTTCATCCATAAATTTAATGTCTAACAACTTTGTTTAAATCAGGGGAGAAACACTTTAAACGAGCCAAATAACCCAGTTGTAGAGTAGTGCGTTGAGAGTGAAATATTTCTAGAACATGGTCCTCACATGAAACCTGATCATTTCAGTGGGGACCAGGCCGGCAGTGCTGCTATCAGTGAGGCCCACGACGGTAAGTAATTTCTACCTATATTTTTTTCTAATTATACATTGAGGGTTGTATCCTTATACCATTTTTTGTTTAATGACAGATAATTTTGTACTTGAGCATCTTACCACCGGAAAGGAACACGTGGCAATAGTTCCAACGGTGAAAACTAGTGCACTAGGTAAATAATTTCATTGAAATTTTTTTTATTAATATTACCAAACTACTTGAATGATATTTTAAAACTAGAAATTTAAATTTAATATTATTTTTTTTTGTAGGCGATGCCCCATTACTACATGAGACCATACATCGTGAGTACTCAACTAGGTCATCTATGTGGGAAAGGCACGAAATAGAAGTAGAGAACAATGATGTTGATGATGTAGTTAGGAGCCTTAGAAATAGGAAGAAGAAAAATAAAATTTTATTATGTAAAATATTGTACTAATATAAGATAGATGATGAATGACGTACCATACTTGCAAACTTCTTTGCGTTATACAAAAACTCATTTATCATACTATTTTTATGCCATACACTTTCAATGTTTTCTTGCGTAATTTTTGTTGCATTTATTTCTATTTAGTTATTGGAATTTTTTTTTGTGCTCATGTTTGTAAAAAATGAAATATAGATTGGGCATTGGGGAATTGTGAGTGATGTGAGGGGGGGGGAAGGGACATAAGAGCTTCCACCTTCACGTAGTTGGCCCTGTTTAGTAGAGAATAATTTTTTGGAGTGATTTAATCTTGGATAAAACCTCCATTGATCCAACGTAGCAGCAAAAAAGTCACTGTTGACTTAGTTGCTACTCTTTCAGATCGTGGGAGGCTTGTTCCAAGTTCAAGCGACTCCAATAAATTTTTCTTGAAAAGAAGAGGAGATTATTCAGGTATGTTTTTACATCTTCAACATATCTTCTAACATTATCATAAGAATGCATCTTAGAGTAAAAATTACTACAAATATTACTTGTATTTATTTTATAGATAATTATGGATTTTGAATGACTTGGCAGAACAGGCACAAATCCTCTTGCATCATGAGAAATACAACTTGTCAACCAGGGTCATGTCCAGGATATTTTTGCTTGTGCACTTGACCAAGTTCATAGTGTCACATTTTGTAAGTTCCTTTACACTTCATAATTCAAGATGAAGCTTGTTCATGATTATGATTTGGTTTTCTATATGTGTTTTTTCCTCTATTTGATTGTAAGTTTGAACATGCTTTTAAAAATCGAAACCTTTTTTGTTTTTATACTATTAATATATTGAAATATACCACAGTTCATGAATTGAAGTTTCATGTGAATAAATAACATATTGTTACAATCATAGTTTAATATTTTAGAGCGTGTAAAGTTTTAGCACCATCTTGGTGGTTTACATCATATTTTGACTTGGCAGCATGCATTTTTCCTGTTTCGACTATGTCCAAGAAGAATGATGCTAGAATTATGTCCCCATCAAATGTTAGTTATCCCATTTTAGTTTCAAGGTTATAATATCTGTCTTTGGTGCAATTAATTTCTCTATAGTTGTTATGTAAATAATGATCACATATGACATCATTTTGATTAAGTTGCATGAGTGCTAGTTGTAATATTGTATGTTGGAATCGTAGCTACAACAAGTTAACTTTCTTTATTCCTTTTAGAGTTTCACCATGGAACTTCAATCAGTAACTTAGAGGAACTTAGAGGGACAAGACAGTAGAAATACGACCCTTTGATGGTGAGCCACTGAGAAATATTGAAACTTGGCACTGAGTAATATCGAAACTTGGTTGGCGCTATCATGTTACTTAACGTTGAAATTTTGTAATGTGTAAGGAAGCCTTTGTTGCAGGCCAATGCTACATAAACAACTTGTTTGAATATTTTAATATCCATTCATATCATAGAAATTCATTGTTGTTTAGGTTGCAACAGATAGGTAATATAAGTTTTGGTGATCTAAGTACATATGCCTTTACTTTTTAGGAACACAATGTTTCACATTGCCTTTTGGATTTCCTATCAAATAGAGAGAAATATTTTTGTTTTGATTTAATCTTTTAGTTATGGCTTCAATTATGAAGGACTAGTTCCCTTAGTTTTTTTTTTGTGATTCTATCATAAGATCATCCCTCTAAAATATACCTTGTTAAAAAGTAGTGATATTAAAGAGAAAAATAGATTGTCTGAATTATAAGTGGGAGGACATACGGATCACATCCCACAAAATTAATTGAAAGAAGTATTCATATCTCCCTCGTTGGTCAACTCCTCTTCACTAAAGCATAGACCAAGAAGGAAATTATGGATGACATCTATTGGGTCACGGATGCATATTTAGAGCATTGGATTTCTTCCCCTTAGATTCTTGGGCTCAAGAGGGCCTTCTATTATGAACACTTCATGTAGATTGAAGATGGTCTCATTATTTTTCCTGATCATTTTTATTGGGACTTCTCACTCCCCATCCCCTTAAACTACACTCCAAGTAGGTGCATCTTGGGAGTGCCCCTGTGTCATCTCCTCTTCACTAAAGCAAAGGAGATTAAATGAGAAGCTACAAGTGAGTGGCTATTAATATTCCACAAAATATACTCCATTCAACACATGAAAAGGCAATACAACTTAGACGTTGATGGCAAAGTATGGGATAGAAACAAATATCCTAGATATTAGTTGTCTCACAACAATTAATTCAGATTTTACATATTGGTATGATGTTGTGGTGAAGTTCCCAGTTTCAAACCAAAAGAAAAATTAATAGATCAACATAAAATACACTACCTACATGTAACCTAGCCAATGGCTTCATCATATGCCTCATGCCAGGAATTGGATTTTGCATACTAGACAAGTGGTAGTTAGCTTCTAAATTAAAACCTGATTATTTCAGACAATGTATGAGAAGAAGTAGGTTGGCACTGAGAAAATAATCTGGTGACATCATGGCATCATGGTATGGTGTCCTTGTAATAGGAGACCGAGTTGGTGACATGCCAAAGTCTAAACCTTCCATATAGCTAGGTAGCTAGAGTGCAATTGCATGTTGCAGCATATTTTCGTTCAAATAGAAGGTAGAATTACCAGTACCAATAGGAGCCAATTGGCCAAGCATGATGTTTTCTATAACACCGTTGAGATGGTCTTCTTCAGCGAATGCAACAACATACAAAAGGATATCCACAGTCTCCTCAAATTAACATCTCATCATTGGTCCTGTGTCATTATGATTGATACCATGTCGATTAATAGCCATCAAATGACCTTGATATGTCATTGTGTCACATAGAATGGCTAGATGCCTATAGTTCACATATGACCCATTAAAATATATCACAACTCGAAGCTCATCCAGAAAATCCTTTTGCACAACCTCAATTCCAAGCACTTCAACAACGTTAATCAAGTTATTACTAGTTGTCCTAGTAGCATCCACATCTTCATGGCACATCACAGCTAACATATTGACACCTTCTATGTCTAGCATCCACTTTGTCTCTGTATGGAATCCATCATTCTTGTCAAAATTTTTGATTTGTTGAGACTTGATAAACACTTTATTGATATCTGGAATTCCCCTTAGAGCCATTTCTGTAAGTATGTTACTTTCAAATTTTTTTCGCAAACACATCATATTCATAATTTTCATTTTGTACCTCTCCTTTAGGACCTTATTCATTCATAATACGTAAACTTAGAATAATTTTTTCTGCATTATCATCATTAAAAATGCATCTAAAATCATCATCAAACTCAAGGTTAATCTTAGCCGCAATGTCTACCATACTCATTTTTTTATCAACCATCATCTCTCTATTCAATTCTATATGGAGCAGCCATGGAGATATTTTTCTGGTGCAATATCCTCATCTGGAATTTCATAATAGAATTTGACAAAGTCAACATCCTCCTCAATGATAGTACACAATGGATCTGGATCATACCACACTTCAGTAGCCTTTGTAACACTTTTCAAGGTTGTGTACTCTAAATCACAATGCACATTTTTAGCCCTTTTCTTTTTCATGTTAACCTCAGGTTTTAGGTACACAGACAGTGATGGTGTTTTAATATTCTTTTCCACTTTTATGATTTCCTTCAACCTGGGGACACCGAGCGTAAATTTTTTTTTCACTGACACCAACATAATGGAAAGTATTCAGTGTCATCTTACTATCTGGTTCACCAATGGATTGCGCTACAACACAGCCAATCATCTCACCTAGAGCAACTAAGGAATGAAAAAAACAAGATTCTATCTCACCAATTACCGATTCAAATGCTTCCCTTGTAAGGTGGTACTCCTTCAGCACACGCTTACTAGAAAATGTACTTCGAAGCAGAATGTTGAAAAACAGAGTGGCATTCTTCTGTGCTTCAATACTCATGGGGTCATCACCGGGAACAACCTTAAGTATTTCTTGAAGCCTATCAATTGCTTCTAAAATCTCCATGGGATGCATATCTGATGGTTTTCTCCTATCAATTTTGAATGTATTTTGGATGTTCCAAATGAGCCTCTTAAGATTTACAGGCAGAGGTCACGCGTTATCTCCAGTGGTTACAATATCCGTACCTAGTTGTCATCTATATGACTCTAGTTTCTGCTTTTCCGCATGAAAAAATTTCTAGGACTCCTGAATTGTTTTAAAATCTTCCACATGGTCTGGTAACATGTAACTAGGATTCAAATTTTCTTAATCAAATTCATATTTATAAGAATTTTAAAAATCCTTCTTTTTCATCTATAGGGAATCAAGGTTCTGTGACTCAATCCAAACAACATCCATACCATCTTCACCATATATAAATTGAATAACATCACCAAGTGAGTTCTTGATAGTCCTGTCATATTTAACCATGATATCCTCCATATATTTTACAAGATGCCTCTATATTTACCCTATTTCCGAAGTATTCCCAGCAATATCTTTCAAACCTTCTTTGCCTCCCATTGTGTGGAAAAATAACTCATGTGGAGCTAGGCCACGAAGATAAGATTTCTCCACAAACCCACAACTTTCTGGACCTTTATCATCCCTTAAAAAATGGGGAAGAGTTCTACCATCAAATCCATATGGAATTCGTTTTTCTTCCACATTTATTTGTCCCACACAAGCAGTCATTTGTGATATGTTAATAAAACTTCCTTTTTACCCAATTGTAACCATTGCCTTCAAATTATTACTCTTTGATAATAATAAAATTGAGCACTACTTCCTGCATCATCACAGGCCTTGTTCAACACTTGCATTAGCGAAAGAAGTTACAATGTAGAGAGGTAGCAAATAATAAATCCTGAAGAAGAAAGACTTTGTAATAGATTCAAGAATACAAAGAATCTGTAATAGATTCACGAGTACCTACCTGATTGACTTGTTTTCAAAGGACTCCATCATTGTACGACTAGGTTCTACCTCTAATTGTGATTCATGAGCAGCCTTAATAAGCTCTTTGAATTCATTATTTGATTTATTTATCGTGTTATTGATAACCTCCATGGTTGAAGCATCAACAATTGTGTCTCCTATACCAATACTGAAACCCCGCTGTAGTAGATAATAGTTAACGAGCCATTGTGTGTGACCTAATAACTTATGAGAAGCATCTGGACCCACGTCCTCCCTGCAAAACACAAAATATAGGATTATGAATTATACATACCAAGAAATATAGGATTATGAATTATAAATACTAATAAGAATTTAACTTTGAGGACACCAACTTCAATCCATGAATGGTTTCCCTTCATTTTCAATTGTTGTCTGATTGGTGCTAAAGTTATAATTATTACCATCAGAAGTAGTTCCATAGTTACAACTTGAAAAGATATGTAGATGATAATCCATGAACTGGTTGTTGAGGTCATCCACAAACACACTTTTAGAATGAAGGACATGTGATTCCACCACTTTCCTTCCAAACCTTGAAGTTGACTGCACATTTGAAACTGTATTCCAGCCAATAACCATTTTATCTTCACAAGTGCATCCCTGATCAACTAAACTACCAGAATTTGTTGCACTGTTATTGGCCCAACCCATTGAAAAGATAAGTATTGTCACTAGATTGACCTCCAATGTTTCTGAACCTAAAGCTTTGGCTGCCCCTATAGCTTGAAAATTGAGAAAACATGGAGCATCCATGAGATTCGATCACTAACAAGGATTAATATGTGATTCAATATCCACATTATGTTCGTCAAACATATTTTCCAAATCAAAATTTTCTGGTATAGGGTGCAAGGTGCTCCTTAGGCTTACAATATAACTTAAAAACTAAACAGTAGATAGCTTAAAAACTGAAACCTATTAAAATTGCAACCTCTAAATTACTAGAATCTACAAACACATGTTGGAAAATATGCATCACTGTTTTATATAATATTAAAAAAGTAAGCTCCAATGATATAACTCAAAACAAAAACTTGTTATCCATCTCAGCAGTGTACCATGTATCTCCTTTAAGAAATAAGAAACATGACTAGGATTTTCAGTCACAAAACCTAAATTTTTTACAGTCCTACATTATTGAGAAGTCAAGATTTAACATTTTAATTGTGTTGAATATTTCTTCCTTGAACTGAGTATTGCCATTACTTTATAGCCTTTGATAATGCACTTTTTCTATATTGGTTGGATTGTCTTTGAATGTAACCACTTCAACATTCTAGATGGGGTTATGCCATGAGCTCCTCAGAGCTTGTTTGTTGTTCATATCCAATGTCTTCTTGTCCTCTAACATCGAAGATGAGTTGTTAGTGTCTCTCCTTGATTTCTTTGCTACTTTACACATGTCACCCTTGAATTTCCTTGAAACTTATATATTTAAATAATTAACAAATAGAGGGGCTTACCGTTTTTTGGGATATATGTTGAGCCCTAAACTATATAATATTACCTCCATTCAATTATGGTGGAAAATCACAAAACTAATTTTGATGTATCCATTGTCTTTTTGCAAAACTGAACCACTGGTCTTTTTGTTGACTTCTAATACCTAGATATCATAACTCTTTCTTAGTATATTTCCCCTAATTGAGTTCTCATAATTTGTAAATGGATTCCAGAAAAGTGATGGGGAATTGAGATGATGAGCTACTATCTTTCATCCATCTGATCCAGCAAAACCTTCTTGGTAGGGATGGGTGCACTGCATTCAAGGCGTGGGAAAATGGTTGGTGAGAGTGGGCTTTTTTGAGGCAACCTGTATTCATTGAGTCCCAGAATTTATTCTTGTCCAAACAGGTAATTACTTACATCATGACATTTTAATATTCAGATATTTGGGGTTAGGTTAGATTAGGTTGTTGGATAATTTGGGTAATTTGATTTTTAATGCAAGATCTGAGTTTCAAATTCATTGGGAAATGCCTGGTAATTTTGAGGTTTTTCTGTTTTTTCATTTTCATTTGGTATTTAGATTTGTTTTCAACTGTGTTGCAGGTTTGAGGAAATGGCAAGCACTGATTGAGGTGTGATATTTATGTATAACATAAAAATAGGTTTCTTTATCCAAATGGAGGCTTAAAATTAATGTCTTGTTTCTTTGTATAGTCACCATATATTGTAAAGTGGCCATCACCTTGTGGGGATGGATCTCCTCATTCATATCATTCATGATGATGGTATTAATCTCAAATTTGACTTGTGAGTTGTCAAGACATGATTTTATAAAAAGAAACAATTTTGAAGCACAATTTATAATTTGCATATATGTGTCTCTGAAGGAGCATGCAACAAAAATTACAGACATTAAATTTAAATAACTTAAGGTTAATTTAATATCATAATATGTTTGAATTGATAGTTAAATTCCCTATCAACCTATTTTATCAAAGGCTTTCACCAATGGTATCACTCTTACTTTCTTTACAGGTTGCAGAACAAGACTGTGAAAACGAAAAATTGAATGAAAGAATTGCCAAGATTTCTGGTGGAGTTCCAATTATTCAAGTAAAGTTTGGAATGGTTGAATTTATGGTAGCTATCTGTAAAAATTCCCTGTTATTGGCATTATAGCGATATGAATCTAGTTGATGGATGTTGGTGACTACATTTCAATATATATCTGTGTAAAGTTAGAATGAAGGGTATATGATAGTTTTGTCTAAAGTAAGAATGGAGAGTATATGATAGTATTCATAATTGTTGATAGGTGGGAGCACAAATAGAGAAAGAGTTGAAGGAAAATAAGTTAAGAGTGGAATATTCCTTGAATTCAAGAAAGGTATGCATCCAGAACATTGTTCATAATCCATTATGGAATCTGATGTTAATATGAAAAAACATGTTGTGATCTGAAATAAAGGTGAATAATGATTGTTTATTGAATATTTTCATGCATGGAGCTGTTATTATATCATAGAGGGGGTATAAAATGCACATAAGAAATTCATCATTGAATTTTATTTATTTGATAGGGAACTTAAAAATAATCTATTGTTTGTAATCTAGGAATTGAAATTTTGCATATAGATTCATATTTGTTATTGTGCTTAAATGATGGAAGAAGTTTCAAGTTAATTTACAGCCATTACTGTATACAGGAATTTTTTGAGGAATGCATTGTTGTTGGTGGTGGGTGTGGTCTCTTGATACTTGCTTCAAAGGTTGATGCAATAAGAGATACACTTGAAAATGATGAGAAAAAGGTGTGATAGTTGTCTCTATCATTCAAGATCGAATACAATGGGTGTGGCCCATAGCTATGTCTTATAGTAGAAGGACACATTCTTTGAAAGCAGAAATATATACACACAGAGTTCCTGCTTCTATCTTCTACCACTTGTTATTACCCATCCTTTAACTTGTGTTGGCCTTTTTGGTGTTTTCATATTGGTGCTGGAATTGTTAAACGAGCTTTGAGCTACCCATTTAAATTGATTGCAAAGAATGATGAAGTGAATGGAAGTGTTGTGGCTGAAAATATCAGGACACAACCCTACCATATTTTCCAATTACTTTTAAAGCTTATTTGATTGCTTCTTTTAAATCTTACTTTTAAATCTTATTTGATTACCTTTATTGAGAGGCATCCTAATTGCAGATTGTATTATATTTGCTTATTGGCTTCAATTTTTAATGTACACTGGATTTCAATTATATGATAGATTTCTTGGCTTTTTCAGGTTCTTTCCAGTGATAATCCAAAATATGGTTACAATGTTGCTACGAGAAAATATGAAGATTTGATGGCTATTGGAATCATTGATCCAACTAATGTATGGTGTTGGTTCCTTCTTGTTTTTGATATGTGGAGTTGCACTAGAATTTACATAATTATATTTTTCAAGATTCTTGGGTTGCACTTGGCTTGAAGAATCTCGTCAAGCTCATTCAGTCTTTTTTATTTCATCATTAAGGTTTATAAGTTACTCAGGTTGTTGTTTTCGCTTCTTTTAAAAAATAGGAAGGATTGGAGTGGTTTCCAGCACTATATTAACTCTTGGTCACATGATGAAATGTGAGACATTGTGATGATATAAGCATTGTATATACAAGGTTTTCCTACTTCAATATATGAATGCTTCAAAAAATTATCACCACAAACAACAAGAGAAAATTTGAGCCACTATGAATACTATGCGAGTCATTGAAGCAGTGTGAGCCATTGAGGATGATAAGTGATCCATAATGCATTATAGTGATCCATGTTGACATCAAATGAAAGTTATTAAACGATTCACTATAATTGCAATCGATATGTGGAGAATAGCGAGCCACCATATAATCGAGCCATAGGGAAATATGATGTGAGCCACAGTAATAAATTCTGAGCCATAGAAACAAATGCGAGAAACATGTGCAATATGAGTAAAAAGATATGAGCGGTCCTTAGAAAAAATAGCAAGCCAGAAAAGATGATCAAGCCTCATAATATTAGACATGTGTGTCATTGTATAAAACTCAATTCCATAGAGGTTGTAATGATGTCATTGTGGTGTCATTATATATAATTTTATGCCACAAAAGTATATTGTATAAAATTTGATACCATGGGAGTTGTAATGATGCCACTGTGATTCCACTATATATAATTTGATGCCAATGAGTATAGTAATACAAACTTAACAGAGATGTGATGTGATATAGGGACTATGGAAGAAGATATAGTGTGATCCAAAAATAGATGTGGGTCACTTCTAATTGTTCATGCTCATTTCTTTAACTTGCATGTCATAGTACATCATGTTCTACATGTATATTGGTATTACATAAAAATATTGCCACAGGTCCTTATGCGAAGAAAATTGCATCATAGGAGCTCGAATCATGTAGAAAATACCACTGATATTGTTTTTAGGTAGCCTTAAAAACTTCAGATAGTGTAATAACTCATGGAGATGATCTTCAAATGATTAGAAACGAGGAAAATCATTCTTCTGTCATAATTGTTACTTTCAGACCTTCTATCTAAGGTTTCCACTGAGTTTTTGCACATCACTTATTTTTTAGATTTGTGTCCTCTTCTACATACTAGATTGAGTGTGAGAATACTCAAAGTGAGTGTATACTAGAGTGAGTACATCTATAATATTTTTCAAGAGATCGTATCTTGAATAGAGAGAGTATATCCAGGCCCTTTTGATGTTGCAATCCTTGAACATGATGATGATATCCTAATTACTGCAAGAGAGGCACAGGGGCAGTCACAACTTAGCATTATACCTCGATGCAAGCATTGGCATTTCATAGCAAGAAACTTCATTGTTATGAATCAATACATATTTTTAAGCAAAATGAAGAATGGCATTGGCTCTGGTTTCTCTCTCTATTTACGATTCTACCAAAGGCACACACACTGGATTTAGAAATTATATGCAAGATGCATGTATATATCCATATTCTCCTGATCTAACACTATTTATCTTCTTGCTAAATACAAAATCCTTCCACTATTAATATTTTGCGGAAATTTAAAAACTCAATTGCAAACACATGAAGCAATAAAAAAAATCGCTCATAATACAGTTGTTTAACGGGAAAGCCTAAAGCTAAAATCCCCAACTATCATATATTATGTATCATGGAGATCATGTAACAATCTCATACAAAGCTTAGTACATCAAGCTCTCAGTATAATCAATCGTCACACACTAAATAGAAGAAATTTGCAAATCCATGCATTGATTTCTTGCCACCTGATAGACTGCCTCCACTGCGCAATCCCTGTTGAAGAAGACCCCTGAATGAATTCAAATCAACCTTTCTTGCACTGTGCAATCCTCATTGGCAACTCCAATTTGTGTGTGGTGCAATCAATGCATCACTATAGTCACAACGGATAGTCCATCTCACCCTTCCACCTATCTCTCCATTGGGTCTGCACTGGAACTGATATGCACTGTAGTTAACTGTTGTATTTGTTTAGTTGATTAATGAGTTATTATTTGTGAATTAATTAACTAATTAATTCACTCCACTCTCACTAGTGTACTGTCAGTCAGACTAGACACAACTAGCTCAACTGAGTTTAACTCCAATAACTGAGTTAAACTGAATAACAACTCCATGAACTACTCTTCCAACTCTGTCATAACTTTTCCACTTCAGTTCTAACTGAGTCCTCCATGCATGAACCACCAGTAAACCCTATGAATTGCGTAATTCCTTCAACCCACTGATTTGACAAATTTGTATACTGAAATTAAGTGCTCCAAGAGAATAAGTTGATATTTAGAGTCTGATTATTATTAAGGGCTAATAATAATCGACACTTCTATTTTTAGATCGAAGATCTATAAATAGACTTCGCCCAATATTCTAAAAATATAATTTCATCTATTTTTCCAACTTGACCAACCATCCACAAATAGCATCCTGCAACTTTTGAAATATGATCACCATGTCTAAAAATAGACTTACACCTAAAAAAATCCTGTGGGCCCACTTAGTGAAGGTGATATATTTTCACTAATCTCATCATCTTGTTGAATCTCAACACTCCCTCTCAACAAGATAGGGATTATCCTTCACCCCGATCTTGCCTCTATGGTATTCGAATTTTCTCCTAGTGAGCGCCTTCGTCAGAATGTCTACATCCTGATCTTCCGTAGGAATGTACTAAAGCAACATGATCTTCTGCTACACACAATCTCTAATATGATGATACCAGATATCAATATGTTTAGATCTATCATGAAACACAGGATTAATCGAGAGTTTAATGCAACTCTGATTATCACAATGTATCAATGTAGGTTCTAAATTTGAACCGAACAAACCGACCAGGATCTTCCTCATCCAGATAGCCTCACATGCAGCTTGAATTATTGCCATGTATTCCGCTTCCACTGAACTGAGTGCCACGGATCTTTGTTTCCTTCTGTACCAAGAAATTGTTGTAGATTTGATACTGAAAATCCCTCCTGATGTGCTCTTTCTGTCTGTTTGGTTGTCTGCCCAATCTGTATCCGTGAAGCCATGCAACTTCACCTCATCCGTCTACCTGTACCATAAGTCATACTCAAATGTGCCCCTAAGATACCTCAGGACATGCTTGCCTACATTCCAAAAGAGCTTGGTAGGCTTAACCATCGCTTGTGAAAGTTGGTTCACCGCATAGCATATGTTTGGTCTTGTATTTAACTAAATACATGAGCGAACTCACCAACTGTTGATAAACAATGGCATCCACTACCTCTGCCGATGTAGCATCCTCTTTCCTCCAATTTCCTAGAAGAGGAGTATCAATAGGCTTGCACCCTTGCATGTGAAACTTCTCAAGTATATCCCGAGCATACTTGCCTTGAGACACAAACAGTTCACCTTCCCGCTGCCATATTTCCAGTCCAAGGAAATAATGGAGGAGGCCCAAATCCTTCATCTCGAACTCCTTTGCAAGATCTACCTTGCATGATTGTATCAACTGCTCATCACCCGTTAGTATTAAATCATCAACATAAAGAACAATGATTAAAAGTTTACCCTCCACCACAATTTGGTACAGGTTTGCATCCGCCTCACTCTTGGTGAAGCCAAGTCCAGTGAAATAGTTGTCGATCCGTGTGTACAAAGCACAAGGTGCTTGTTTTAGCCCATAAAACGCTCTTTTGAGCGTGCACACATGCGACTCGCTGTTGAAGATCTCAAATCCTTCAGGTTTCTCAATGTACACCTCTTTTTCAATCATCCCATTAAGGAACGTAGTCTTCACATCCATCTGATGAATGTGCCAACCCATCTGCGCTGAGAGAGCAAGGATGGTCCTTATGGAAGAATACCCTGTTACAGGTGCAAAGGTTTCTTCATAATCAATCCCCTCGATCTGTGAGAAGCCCCGGGCAACAAATCTTGCCTTATACTTCTTGACGCTCCCATTAGCAGCTTGATTTACCTTGTAGATCCATCTTGATCGTACAACTGATTTACCCATTGGCCTTGGAACAATCTCCCAAGCACCGTTTCTGACAATGGAGTCATACTCCTCCACCATGGCATCTACCCATGTGGGCTCCTACACTGCTTCTTCAAAATAATATGGCTCTGTCATGATACACTTTCTCATAAGAGCCATGTATCCAGTAAATCGGTCAGGTGACTATCTCTGTCTGCATTGTGATGTAGGGACTCCTACATTCTGTGCCGCATCAAGCTTCAGTCTCTCAGCTTCTATGGTATGCTTTATGCCTTTTCTGATGTTTGGTTCTACATGAGTGGACTTCTCCACTCCATGAATCTCCTCATGTGGTTGATCCACATCTAGAGGCTCATCTTTGGGAACAAGAAGTTACTCCTCTGCATGCAAGTGTAGCTCCCTCTCAAGCATAGCTCGTGCAACACCCACGATCGTTCTGTTCTTCCTCTCCATGACCCCATTTTGTTGTGGGTTATGAGGTGCTATGAGTTCTCTTCAAATTCCTTCTTTGCTATAGAAGTTTTTGAATTCACCCGAGATGTATTCACCACCATTATCGCTCTGCAGAGCTTTCACTTATGTCCCCAACTCCTTCTCCACCAATGTTTTAAACTCACAGAACTTTGAGAATGTTTCACTCTTCTTCTGCATGAAGAAGATCCAGCATCTACGAGAATAGTCATCAACAAATATAACATAATACCTGTGTTTTGTTGTTGAAGCAACCGAGAAAGGTCCACACACATCTGTGTGAATTTTTCCGTGATCACCGAAGCACGGTTCTCCTTCTCATGAAAGGTGGTCTTCACAAATCATTGATAAGAGCCATCCCTTTGCAACTGATTTTGACGTGCAGAGGCCAGAAGTCATGTTGTAGAGTCTGCCACGGCAATTCTTCAGCCATGAAGATGCCCAATAACGCGTACCCGCTTTGTCCTTAGCTGTACCATTTTCTTCTGCTTTGACCATCATTGCAATGCAGCCATCTACCTCCAACTTGTAGATATTCTTAACTCGAATCCCTATCCTCTTGGTTTGACCCATTTTTTTATGTCACAGGAAAGCTTTTACATCGCTAAAAACAACTTCATAACCTTTGTCTTCCAACATTGCGACCGAGACCAAGTCCTTCTTCAGACCTGGAACATGCATAACATCTTTCAATAGAAATGGATTACTTGACTCCCTCTCAAAGGTAATGGTCCCAATGCTGGTCGCACTATATCGACCATCGTCGCCCATTTCTATATGCATTTGAAGGTCCTTCTCCTCCAAGTCACTAAACAACTCCTTATCTCCCGTCATATGGACAGACGCACCACTATCAAGATACCACACCGATCCCATTGAGCCTGAAACCAAGCATGCGATCAAAGAGAAATCAAGTTAAAATTGCGAGGTTAAGGCCTCTCCAGCGGTAGCTCTAGCAACCTTCTTGTTCTTCTTCTTCTGTGGACAGTTAGCGGCGAAATTCCCATGTTCGTGACAGTGAAAACACTTCACCTTGGACAAATCCTGCTTCTTTCCTTTAGCATCGGATTTTGAAGGGAATTTATTCCCCTTCCCCTTCCTTGATTTTGCAGCCAAAGTGCAATTCTCTTCATCATCATTCTTCAATGAAGATCCATCCCTGGTACTTCACCTTATCTCCTCCTACACAAGATCCGACCAAAGTCGCTCCCATCCCGGTAGTTTCTCCCATCCATTGACAGAGTCCTCGTAGCTATGCCAACTCTTCGGAAGCCCAAGGAGAGCCAATCTCACCAATTCTTCATCATCAACATTAATCCCCACACTTCCCAGTTCATCCCTACAGTGGACAAACTTCGTGAGTTATTTTGGGATACTGTCGCCCTTCTCCATGTGTAGCAGCGACCAGAGGAAGTTGGTGCTGAAAGATAAGCCTTCCACATTGCAAATGGAGTGGCTTTCCTATGAAGGCTGGACACAATATGTTCCTTCACACCTTCCAACAGAATTATTCTTGTCTTTGCTACCTTCTTTTTCCATGCGTCAAGTAATGCAGCATCGCTAGATCTCGACTTAGGAACATCGCTATCGATGAACTCCTTTAGTCCATTATCTTCCAGCACCATCTCCATCCTATCCTTCCAGGCTACGTAATTCGAGTTTCCATCAAGGGCATGCTCCAATCTCAACCCATTGAAAGACATTTCAATGTATACTCAACTGTCGCACCAAGAATTTTCTACAGCAAATTTGAATTGTCCACCAGCACAAACTCAACAATTCTTCACAATTGAAATCTTCAAGAGTTAACATTGCTCTGATACCATGTAGAAATTATATACAAGATGTGTGTATATATCTAGATTCTCCTGATCTAACAATATTTGTCTTCTTTCTAAATACAAAATCCTTCCACTGTTAATCTTTTGTGGAAATTTAAAAACTCAATTGCAAACACATGAAGCAATAAAAACAATCGTACATAACACAGTTGTTTAACGGGAAAGCCTAAAGCTGAAAACCCCAATTATCATATATTATGTATCATGGAGATCATGTAACAATATCATACAAAGCTTAGTACATCAAGCTCTCAATACAATCAATCGTCACACACTAATCAGAAGAAATCTGCAAATCCATGCACTGATTTCTTGCCACATGATAGCCTACCTCCACTACGCAATCCGTGCTGAAGAAGACCCTTGAATGAATTCGAATCTACCTTGCTTGCACTGTGAAATCCTCACTGGCAACTCCAATGTGTGTGTGGTGCAATCAATGCATCACTATAGTCACAACGGATAGTCCATCTCACCCTTTCACTTATCTCTCCACTGGGTCTCCACTGGAACTGACATGCATTGTAGTTAACTGTTGTATTTGTTCAGTTGATTAATGAGCTATTATTTGTGAATTAATTAACTAATTAATTCACTCCACTCTCACTAGTGTATCATTCAACTAGACTAGATACAACTAGCTCAACTGAGTTTAACTCTAATAACTGAGTTAAACTAAATAACAACTCCATGAACTACTCTTCCAACTCTGTCATAACTTTGCCACTTTAGTTCTAACTGAGTCCTCCATGCATGAACCACCAGTAAACCCTAGGAATTTTGTAATTCCTTCAACCCACTGATTTGACAAATCTGTATATTGAAATTAAGTGCTCCAATAGAATAAGTTGATATTTAGAGTCTGATTATTATTAAGGGCTAATAATAATCAACACTTCTATTTTTAGATCGACGATCTATAAATAGACTTTTCCCAATATTCTAAAAATAGAATTTCATCTATTTTTCCAACTTGAGCAACCATCCACAAATAGCATCCTGCAACTTCTGAAATATGATCACCATGTCTAAAAATAGACTTACACCTAAAAATAGCCAGTGGGTCCACTTAGTGAAGGTGACTGATTTTCACTAAGCTCATCATCTTGTTGAATCTCAACACTAGATTTGTGTTCCATATAATCTCAGCTTGGATTTGGAGATTTTTTTGGAATCGGTCTTGCACTTTAATCCTTCATTTATATTTTCCAGTTGATAATACCATTTCCACATAATCGCCATTTTCTTTCCTAATTTGAATCGGTGCCAAGTTGGTGGCTAATTATATTTATGATTCATTGAGTTATCTGCATACAACAATGGAACTTGCAAAATTTTAACATGGTGCACTCCTTTACATCATTCTATCTAACCTGTCTCTTCTCAAAGCTACTTCTAGGAGAACATTTTTCTCTATTGCATAAAGTCAACTAAATTGTATCATTGAAAAAAAATGTTATAGTTACATGGCTAATGGGTTGTCACTGTGTATCGTTCCCATCAATAGTGGCAACATATCGCAGAGGGATTAGAATCCTAAAGTTGTTTGGATGATGATGACATCAGTGAAGACACACATGCATGCCAATATGGGAGTTTGGAGTTTCTCTAATGCTAAATCTCACTAGAGTGCTAATTAGATCTTCACAGTCCAATTTCTAAGAAGAAAATATTTTTTTGGTAATGGAGGGCCTCTTTATGGGTTTGCAGTGAGTCAAAGCATCCTGATTCTATGTGATCCTGAATGGCACCATAACTAAAGGAAATTTTTTAGCCTGCACTAGTAAGCCTACAATACTAAGCCTTTTTTTAGGTTGGCATTATGCATGGAACTCATGAGTTCATTATTGTTACAGTTGTTTTATTGGAAACCGGTTCAAAATATTGGGTATGTTACAAAAGCAACACCTAAATAATCTTCTACAAAATCATGTTTTGGTTCCTTTGTCTTTGGATTTCTCCTTAGAGGATTGGATCATGAACATATTGTATGTAATTGGGCACATCCAACCATAGTTACTAAATAGGTTATGCATTTAGCATTTGAAGGAGAAAAAATACAAGTGCCTTCGCAAATGTTACATTTGGCACAGGAATAAATGCTACACACTCAACTGACTGTATATAGGTTATATTCCTTGGCAATGTACATGGAACTCATGGATTCAGTATTATGCCATGGCGGGCGTAGACACCTTGTAGTATTGAAATTAATACTATTTTCAAGCAGGTACTACCATGCCTACAAGGGGAGAAGCCCACATATGTGCTTTAGCCTATACATAATTAATATACATCATAAAGTATCCAGTTTTGCAAAATTTGTACTTAACAATAACTCAACAAGGGCCTGAAAAAAGAAAATCAGGGAAAAATTATAAAAACAAGCAAGAAATTGAAATAAAAAACCAGAAAGCCTATAAAAGAGGGAAAAATATGCTTATATGAAAAGTAGGAGCTTTAATACTTAAGTATTTATCTTGGTGTTGTGGTCACATCCTTTGTAACCTTCTCTAAATGGGTCCAAGAATTAGTCTCATTGCTTTCTTTAGGCCTGGGGAGGAAAGATGATTTAACATTCACATTTGAATTATTCCAATAGAATTCCTTTTTTTGAATTTTACAATTATCTAGCAATTTTTTTAGGTAAGAAATAGGTTTGTGTTTGTCTTGAAAATGAATCATGGACTTTCTGATTGCTAAGTCACATGATACAAGGACACGGGACATGGAGGACATAAAATTACCATTGTTTGACACAGTATCAATTACAAATCACATGTACAAATATGAAAATATAGGCATAAATATCCAATATTTTAGAAAATAAAACATTTACAAAACACATGGAATCTCGTCAAATCTCGATTTTACCCTTCATCTGCACAATGAGAGACTGCAGGGGCTCTTTTGTCCTGCTGAAACTAAGAAATGGAAATTCAAAAAGGTTTGTTAAGTCAGATAGGTAGGACATGGTTAGGGTGTGTGTCTTGTGTTTATAACATGTGCCAAACACATGTCGAACATGTGTCCTATAATATTCATGTCTATCATGTGGGATACAAACACAGAGGTCCTGGGCGTTGTGTCTTGTTACTTAGCTGATTAATCATAGGTTTCTTTAACACTGCTTTGCACCTGCTAATGATACAGTTCTTATGAGACAACAGAGGTTACCATGCCCCAATTCCAATTGTATGTTGTCTATCCATGCCTCTTTAGGTGTTAATGTTTCTCATTGCCTTAGTGGAGACCTTTAACCGTCTTCCCACATTGGCTCTGGAAAATGGATCTAAACTCAAATTCTTGAGAGTATGTCTATATTCTACTTGCAAAATTACACCTAAGCTTTTCTTGGAAAATTCTTCAACAAAATATCATAAAATACTTTGCATTTTCTAATGAGAGAGTTCTTGCAGGAAAATAAAGGTTGCCATGCACAAAATAAAACTGCATGTTTTTCCTCCATCTGATGTTTTTGACAACCTTAGTGGAGATTCTAATTAGGTATAGTACTATATAGATAGCTTCGCATTTGAAGTTTGAGAATTTTTTTCCTAAAGTATGCTCATCTTCTTCAAAATGATCCCATTTTCCCTCTCCACAAAACCAATTTGTTGTAGAAAATGAAGTAGGCTGCCTGCAATACCATAAGATTTACAGTATTTGTACAAGTCATTGGATCTGAAATCTGGATCATTTCCTGCCTTTATAACATTAAAATTATTCTTAATTGACCTCTTAGCAATGGCCCTAAATTCCTCAAATGTTTCAAGATCATTTGACATGTATTCCAGAAAGTATAGACGTGCTTTTTTGGAAAATTCATCACTAAATGTCAAAGTAATTTTCACTTGCTATTGACGGCATTATCATCTATTGAAAAGTAATCAATAAATGTCATAAAAGTAGTTTGCACATGCTAATGATAGAGTTCTTATGGGATCAAAAAGGTTATTTGTACTAATTGCAATTGCATTCTTTTTCTTCATGCATCTTCTATATATAAGAGGAAAATCGATAAGGAAGGAAAAGCTTTATATCTTATCACATAGAGATATAGGAAGGCTTAATTTTATGAAATAATAATGACAAAGTCCCTGTCTAGCAAAGGAAAAGAGCCAAAGTGAAATATGCAACTTACAAAGAAGTGGAGTACACAATAGGTAATGGTCCAATAGATGAACGATTTATCTTATTATTCCTACCATATCCTGAATCCAACAATAAAAAAAAGTTAAATATATAAGTTTGGCTTACATTATTTTCTAACTTTCCATGTAGGAAGTAGTAGAAAAAAAACCTAGCACCAATGCAAAAAGAAGGAATTCAAGAGTGATACATTACGAACATTTAACTATATGTATAGCTAGTTGTCTAATGTACATAAAATTGAGATTTAATTTCTTGATAGTGAAGTCATGCCATATTTGACAAGGGAGCTCCTGTATTTTAACCAGCATAAGCATGACATATGCATTAACCTTTTTTAAACTACAATATACATTGAATCATTTGGATAGCTACTAACTGAAATGCTTTGAAGTTGTCAATATGTATTTTCACAGGCCCACTACTTGAGTTTTCAGGTCAATAAGTTTTTCACTATAATTTGGATTCTACATTTAGGAAACTTCATATCAAGTTTCAATAAGGAAAAATTATTCTCCTCACTACTTAAAATTTTTAACGTCTCACAACAATGTCTGCTTATAGAACTTGAAAATAATTCACACTTACGACCATATTTGGAAGTTGCAAACAGATGATTTCCAACAAGACTAACATCATTTCTGCCAAAAGCAGAAAATATTTTATCTCTAGAATAGGATTCCAGTGATCTAAACTACTATGCTAGTATCATCTTATTGCAAAAATATTGGATTTAAGGCAATGTTGTATCGCCAACGAAATATCATGAAATAGTGCTTGTTGTTCCTTCGCTTTATTATCTTAAGAAATGCTTAGTATTGCTCAGATTCTAGAATTTGGAAAGTCTATAAGTGGACATAATGATTTCATCTCTGAGTTATTTGATAGATCAAACATGAAAATTTCTGAAGTCATCTAAGCTCAAAGTGTTGTTGCAGCACGTTAGTATCATCTAAAGGAGAAGTCAGCCTTAGTTGACAAGAAAAAATAGAGTCAACCAATTATGACTTCTCCTTTAGATGATACCAACGTGTTGAAACAACACTTTGAGATTCGATGAATTCATAAATTTTCATGTTTGATCAATCAAAGAACTCAGAGATGAAATTATTATGTCCACTTATAGACTTTCCAAACTTTATAATGTGAGCAATACTAAGAATTTCTTAAGACCATAAAGCGAAGGAACTATAGGCATTATTTTGTGATATTTCCTTGGAGATACAACGTTGCCTTAAATCCAATAGTTTTGCAATAAGATGAACAACAAGAAATTTTTTTTTTGTCTACCCCAATGAAGCATCGGAATATTGATGCTATGAAGCGTCAGAATAATGATGTTATGAAGCAACAAAATTGCAACACTATGAAGCGTTGGTTGTGGTACTATGAATCGTCGGAAGGGCGACGCTATTAAGCATGGGAAGTGGCACTATTAATTGTTGGAATAACGATGCTATTAAGCATTGGAAGTGGCACTATTAAACGTCAAAATTGAGATGCTATGAAGTGTCGGAAGTGGCACTATTTCAAACCATCAGAAGAGCAACAAACACTTCCCAATGTCGAAAGAGCGGCGAACAGTTGGAACCGTCGGAAGAGCGACGACCACCTCAAAACGTCGGAAGCACGATGAACAGTTGGAAACGTCGGAAGAGAAACAACCACTTCAAAACTTCAGAAGAGTGAAAAACAGTTGGAATTGTCAGAAGAGCGATGACCACTTTGAAACGTCGGAAGAGCGAAGAATAGTTGGAAAAGTCGAAAGAGTGACGGCCACTTGGAAACGTCGGAATTGAGACACTACCAAAAAAACGTCGGAATTAGTGTTGCTCTATCAGCAGTTATTAGAAGTGATGGAATTGCAACATGAAAGGAAATGACATTTTTCCTCACCTCAAAATGTCGCTCTTTGTACACCTATGTGTTGCAAGAGCGAAATTTTGGCCATCGGAAATTGGGCCAAATGTGCTAGCATAGAGACTATCCCATCTAGGGCTTCATCAAATTTGTCACAAGTGCTTCAAGATATTTACATTGACCATGTTATATTTCATATCTCAAATATTTACCATAAACTAGGGTTTCTCTCAAGCCTTAACCATCAAACCCTAATGCACAATTTCCTATGGTTTTATTCAAACCCTAGAATTCTTTTGGGTCTCCTCCATCTTCTCTTGCTTCCATCAAAAGTCTCTCTATGTGGGTGATCACCATGAATTTTCTTTAGCCCGGCTCTGAAACCATGTTAATTTTTCATAGGGCTATATTTTTCTTTGCTTTGATAATTGCATTTCTTCATTAACACATTAATTTCACCCCATAGAATCATAACATTATTCATATTTAAATCATTATTCAATAGTATATGAAGATATATATAAATAACAATATCATCATCATCAATGTAGCAGAACATGAAGGAACAATAGAAGAAAAGCATGCACACATATAGACACCAGGATTGTTCATAGACTAGCGAAAAACCCACTATAGGGAAAACACTTGCAAATTTTTCTTCTTATATTGTCATAAAATGATTCAGGAAAAGAGAGTACAATGATCCATATCTTCATCTATGCAAATAACTATCAAAATAGCTACAACATCCATGAAATGAACCCAACAATGTATACACTCTAAAATCTGATTCTGAAGTTTGAACTGAATTGTCACTGACTGAAGTCAACCGTCGAACCCTGCGGTCACTGAGAAAAATCTTCCGAATACTGAAACTTCATCTTTAATTCTCCTTCACATGGTGCAGGATTTATCTGTGTGACTATAGGGTTCCAGTCACCCTGTTAAGCCTCGAAAGCATGCAATTGGGGGTCAAAACAGAACTACAAAAACGCTAATATCTCGGTTGCATGCACAATGAGTTTTCCATGCAACTGGAAGCTTCCAATAGAACTTATGAGGTTGTTTTGGTGCGAATTGGGTAGAAATATTCTAGATTTGTGCCTGCGACTAAGGCCCAGAACCCTAAATCAGAGATGCAAGCCTCAGACCCTGCAATCGTACCTCAGTGTGAGACTATTCCTCCGCGGACGAGCCTCAAACTTGTACTAGCCAAAAACCAAGAGAGAAGAGTGTCTCATCATTGTGTCTAAATGAGGTAGAGGAAACTTGTATTTATAGCCTTCCAAAGGGTCCACTTTGCTTTAGGGCCAACCTAATCCAATGTACATGAGTTAGTTCATAAATTTAAACACCAACTTCTTCTTGTCCAAATGAGGTGATATTTAGGTCAATTTTGGTCCTCTCGAAAAGAGGAATTCAATGAAATCATTATCTCCATAATGTGAGCTTTCAAAAGTATAATTTGACCACAGTTTAATATTTTTAACATAGCAAGCCTAGTGAAAAACCTCACTTGGAAACCTAGGTCTTATGGAAACAAAGAGATTAACCACCATTGTTACCTCAGTGGCCTCTCTCTTATTGTTTTATGGTCAGATTTTATCCCCACATGGGAGGATTCCTTGGAAATATTTAGAGGTTAAATGACTAGGGTTCCAAGCTAATTGGCTTTCTAAGGATCTTTCAGATAAATCACCTAGAAATATCTTCAATAAAGGAGGGTTCAAGGGTGATGGTTATGGAATAAGGTACCAACAAATAATTTCATTTCCACTCTTAATGCATCCTTGTCTTTGCATGAAGCTGTTTTCCACCTCTCACAACCCAAGGGATGAAATATTGAAGCATTTGGGTCCTAAATCTAGAAATAAAGTAGCGACAACCACAAAGACTGGAGGTATTAGAACTTTAAGAAACACCATACATACTTATCTACAATGTTCAACAAGGATTCAATGATTTTATAAAAAAACCAGTGAAACAAGCTAAACATGAAATCGAGCTAGAAATTCTCAATGGTTTGTTAGAAAGCAATCGGTGCTAACATTTATACTATTGAAAAAATTTAGGTTCAAATAGTCACTAAATTCTATTTGAATTTTTTTTTTACTAAAATTAAGCAACATTGTTCCCAAATAAATATATTGATTTTTTATTGCACTCTAGAATCCACATTTACAACATTTTTACTTTTTTCAAAACTTGTGGTACCTAGTTATCATTGCACATGATTAGTTTCACAAAGTGCTCTACTTTCTCAGCTAAGATACATGTGTAAGGCCTTGCAGTGAGACTAGTTTCAAGTGCTCTATTTTCCATCAAGAGTTATAGTCACATAGATTTCTATATCAGGTCAGAAAGGATCATTTGGAGTTGTTGGCTACTTCGATCAGACAAAGGAAAGTTTGAAGAAATTTTACATCTATTTTCAGGGTGTGAAACACTCTTAATTTAATTTTTTTTTTGTGCTTTTATGCTATTGGTTCTAGTAAATTGTGTAATTCCCACCCTAGGCTCCAAACAACAAACTTGTCATCTTTAACCAATAGAATTTGCTCATAATTGGAGGGTGAGTGGGTATGATTGTCTTCTCCAAGATTTGATAGCACTGACTTGTACAAAGTATGAAACCATGACTGTATAACCTGTAACTAACCCTTAAAAAATGGTATTTAGTAATTTTGGTTGTATTTACTTCAGCCATAATGTTTCTTGAGCTTCTAGTAGAGAGATTGAGTGCATTTGAAGTTATTAAAGAGGCCTAGACTGTTGTGTTCTCTGTCAGGTTTGTATAAACCCTCAAAACTATAATCAAAGGCCTAATTGAAGTTAGATAAAGGGGGACCTCACTTAATAACAATATTTCACTCTGGCTTGCAAAGAAATAGCACAAAGGGGAGATTACTCTTCTATATTTGCTGAAATGCATGGAATAAGAGAAATATGCATAATGAACATGGACACTGCCTTAAGCTCTAAATTTGTTTGGGAACATATTCATAAATAAATCTCATTAGATTTGAATGAAGGGCCTTTGAACATCCATATTCATCGAATAACACATGAAGATACTTCCCATACTTGGAACGAGGTAAGCAAAGAAACCCATACAATGCATACTCCCTTCATCTCTCTATCTCCTCTATAATTACTAGTGTGACCTCGTAACTACTCTAAGAACTGCTGAAATGAGGGTTAATCAAGATGTCTTTCGAATTAATCACATTGCTAAGATTTGGTCAATGTTTCGAACCATATAATTTGGTTCATCCTCAGGACAATGGTGAAAAAATAGATATACCCAATAGTTTAAATAACATAGATGCATATGGGTCAAGAGTTAGCATTGGGAATTAGTCGTTAGGAATTAGATATTAGAATAAAATTAATATTATTTAGGTATTAAAATATATTAAATTTAATAAATAAAATTAATATTTAATTATAAATTAATAATTAATAACTAGACGTTATGAAATAGCTGTTAGAAATTAAAGGTTAGGAATAAGTTGATAGAAATTAGTTGTTTGAACCATTGAAATAATAATTAATTAATTATTGTTATTATTTTCAATTAAATTAGATTGGACTAAATTAAAATGATTAAAATTAATATCTAATCATAGAATATGAATGAATATTTATAATGATTATAAAAGCAGATTAATATTGTTAAATCATTATTAGGGTAACAATTAAAAAAAAGGGGCAATTAAGAAGGGAGGGAAGGAACGCAACTCCCATTTAATTTCTGACCATCATCCCTGTTGATATTTATTGCATGTTTATAAATATCAATGGCTTCTCTCAACTTCCTATGATGGAAGTGATCGACCCTAGTGATGACTCATGAATTCTCAATGCAGACATGGTGCTTAGGTTTCTTTGCATGCTCAGCCAAAGCTCAAGAGCGGGAACAATTGTGCTTAATATATGTTGCATGTTCTTGGATTCTTTGGTTAATAGAGTGACCAATTTCCCCAAGTGTACTCACCACGCATCATCAGGGACAAAATCAAAGGTACCCATAGAGTCAACAATTTCTACTGCAAATTGTTCATCAATTTGTTTGGAGGCATCCCAAATAATTGTTTATTGAACAGGAGGTTCATCCTTTTGATAAATCTTTTTCGTTTTAGGCCTGCCTTTAAAAATTGATCTCTTTTTAGTGCTGAAGAATTAATCATGAAAAGCAATATATTTTCTTCTATGGGTGTTAAGGAATCCACATTAATTACATTTGGGGATGAAACCCTAGGAAGGGAATTAAGGAGTTTAAGAATTAATCTCAAGAAAAATGACGCAGGCAAGGCCTGCAATACCCAGGATCTTCAATATCCATGCATATAAGAATGCATACTTAGCAAATTCCCAAAAAAAAAACACCAATCCCTGGCATTTTCAAAACTTTACCATTTGCATGTGGAAGCATATATTCAAAATCATTCACTATTGATTCCATCAAATGCCATCATATATGGAATTATATCAATTTCACTATCTACTCCTCTTCAGGCAAATTCATAAACTTTTCATCAATATACACCCAGATTTCATTCATTTAATTAACAACATCCAAGTGTGTTTATACACATCATCCAACTACAATCTGCATTCTTAATCCAATTTAGAGACTTCATTTCAATCCCAATGTCAAATCTTGTACATGCTCATCAACCCAATAAACATGACCAAAATTCAATGAAGCAATGGACCATGTTTTAATATTAATTTGACATTATTTTAAGCAATGAAATGCTTAGACTAATCCTTAGTCAATGCGCCCTATACAGTCATTCAGATTTTGAAAATCTGTTTTCAATCTCTATTTAATACAACAGAATACATTCTTACCACTTGCCAATATGTAGTCGAATTCATCAATTGCTTTTCTGATTACTTGGATGCCTTTCACCTTGATATGCCCTTACTACCATACTACTCTGCGTTTCTGCAACAAATTGCCAGCACTTTTATTACACTCAACCTTTACTGCGCCCTCTGCATCATTGCAACTGAATTTTCAATTCACTGTTTACACCTTTCATCTCTTGTCAAACAGCTTCAAATATATATATATCCCATACAAACAGTACTGTGTTTCATTCATTTATGAATCGATCTTACGGCAACTCATATCTGCAAAACACCACTCAACGCAAAAATGGCTACCATAATTTTAACCCATGCTTACGAATGCATTTACCTCCAATTCATATTGTGCCTTACCTTATTCAACGTTCTATCCATCAGAAAAATCCTCCATCACAGCATTTTCGCTATCATACATCGACTTGTTCCATCACATTGCGTTCAGTTTTGTTCACACGCTTCTGCAAATAGGTTTTTGCTACGACAACCAACTGAAATTTCACTTCAAAGCCAAAGGCTAACAAGTAAATCAATATCAGTCAAGCGTTACTTAACAATTGAAATTACTCTCTCAGATTTCAACGTTGTATAGGGGTTTCAATTACAACATTCCTCATACCATTATTAATTCAATTCACAATTACCAGATTCAATTCTGGTTCCACATCTTACCAGATCGATTATGCTATGTAGTTAGCCATAAATCGATTTACCAACACAACAATTTGCCACTGTTTCTCTGAACGCATGCCATTTACCTTTGAATTTATACAATGTGCAATCTTTCTCCCATTTGCACTCGAGCCACCATCAATTTATATAAACAGCGTTCAGTTAACAATTCAAACAATACATTCATTCCGGAATTGTGAATATCATACCTTCTAATGACAGCGTTCAGGATGACAAATACAAACTTATGGATTCAATTTCAAATTGGAATAATCATTACAGCAAATAGGGGTTTTAAATCAACACTTTGTGCAACGCTCATTGATTTCTTCAATCGATTCCCATAGATTTACCACTCTATTTATGAACTCCACAGATTTATATTTGCTGGTGCTCCACACAATTTTCCTCCGCATTGATATCAATCAAAAACACAGATTGATATACAATATACAACATAATATCTCTCCTGAATGTCAATTCCACAACTTCAATTAAATTTCCACTTTGAAGTTTCAACACAAATGATTATCGATTTCCACAAATCGATGTCAGCAAGTCTTTTACCACAGATTTATCATTTCACTTATTTATTCTATATTTCAATAATTCATAAAGACTCAGCTAAGGCGCAGGATTTAACTCTTAATCACAAATTTAACACTCTCAAACCATAACCAACATTCGAAAACTCACTTATGCAGAATTTAACCATACATAAACCAGTCCATTAAGGCGCATAACTCAAAATCACACTTTCATAAAAAATTAACATACTTACAAACTAATCTTCTTGGCCAAATATTCAACGTTCTTGGCCCTTAAAAATTGCCAGAGGCTTACAGCCTTGGCTGTTCAAAACCAGCTCTCTACTACACTCTCACTCTTTCCAACTATCTCAATGTTTTTCACTCAAAACCCCTTCCTATTTATACAATTTTTAAAAATGAACTAATTAAATGCTCAATCCCCTTAATATCTCAACACCACTAGAATATATTCAACAAACCCTATTATCTAGAATCTTATCCCTTCATATCCTTTTATTAATAAAAGGATATTTACAAAATCCTCACCTTCTCCTATTTTATTCAAATTAATTAATAAAATATTAAAAATTGTCACACCCCCTTTTAACATATTTACAAGATAAAAAAAAATGCCCTTGATGCTCCTGCATCAGACTCCCCATGTAAGAAAATTCATGACCACCTGGTCATAAGTCTGGATAATTATTTCCTCCTGGATCCCAAATTTTATTTTGTAATCTTTTCGTGCTTGTCAATTGCTTTACTGATGTTGCTATCTGCTGTTGTCCTCCAGGTTTCCATATTTTGTGTTGTAGTGCTCCACTTGCTCTGCCTTCCAAGTCTGCTACTGTATTCCTCTTTTTGTCGCTCCTTTTCTTTCTTGCTACTATCTTTCTCTGAGACATTTTCATCATTAGCCTCCTTATCAACTCAATTTCTTTGTCCAATATATCCTCTGTTTGCTGATTGTTTCCATCTCTTGATTGCTGAACTCTCATTCTTGCTTGTTCTTCATTTGTTTTGATTACTTCTTTTTCACCCTTATTGCTGTTTTTCACCTTTTCTGCTGCTGCTATATTGTCTTTTAGAACAATTTCTTGCCTCTGTTTTTTGCATCTGTCAACTTCTTCTTAATTATCATTTATGACAACTGCTTTGTCATCCTTCTTCAGCAATCTATCCTTAACATCCTTTAGTAGATGCTCTTTCTCTTCTTCTTCCATTTGGCTATCCACCTCTTTTCCCTTTAGCAACACTTCAGTATGTTGCGTTGATTTCTCTTCTTCTGTCAGCATATCAGTATGTTGATCCAAACTCAAAGAACTCTTGAGACTGTCAGCTAGTCTCTCTTTCTCATCAGCTATTTCAATGATGTCTTCCGGCATTTGTCCACTGTAGTGAACTGGTTCTTTCCCAGCCTCTTTATCATATTCTGCTTCAAAACTTTCATCTTCTGGAAGGTACTCTTTCACATCTTTGACAACTTCAAAAGACTGCCTATCTTCTTCCAAACCTGCAATCACACACAAATCATTAGTTTTAAAATCACAAGACCTTACGGTCTTATTTGATGCTTCAGTCATCAAGTGTTCAGGCTGCTTCGAATCATTCATATGATTCAACTCCTCTAGCTCTTCATCACTTTCAAAAAGTAATGGTCCACTCTCTGGGTAACATATCGAAACTTCAACATCTTCTTCAGCATCTTCATTTTGCTGTAGCTCAACTCTTTCGAGCTTCTATATCCTCTGTCTGGCATCTATAACCTGTTCAAGTTCCCTTAGTTCCTTTATCAACTGCATATTCACCTGATGATTCCTCTTCTCTTGTAGCCTCTGCCATTTCAGCTTCTTTCTTATGACATAACCAACATTCGAAAACTTACTTATGCAGAATTTAACCATACATAAACCAGTCCATTAAGGCGCATAACTCAAAATCACACTTTCATAAAAAATTAACATACTTACAAACTGATCTTCTTGGCCAAATATTCAACGTTCTTGGCCCTTACAAATTGCCAGAGGCTTACAGCCTTGGTTGTTCAAAACCAGCTCTCTACTACACTCTCACTCTTTCCAACTATCTCAATGTTTTCACTCAAAACCCATTCCTATTTATACAATTTTTAAAAATGAACTAATTAAATGCTCAATCCCCTTAATATCTCAACACCACTAGAATATCTTCAACAAACCCTATTATCTAGAATCTTATCCCTTCATATCCTTTTATTAATAAAAGGATATTTACAAAATCCTCACCTTCTCCTATTTTATTCAAATTAATTAATAAAATATTAAAAATTGTCACACCCCCTTTTAACATATTTACAAGATAAAAAAAATGCCCTTGATGCTCCTGCATCAAAAAATAATAATTATTTGATCTCCAGAATTCTTAGTCTGAGCATCTCTTAAAGGAGTGATAATTAGAGATTACGGTCTAATTGAATTGATGAACTTTTCTAAAGTTGAGATTCATTTGTTTGAGGTTGTTCTAATGATGTTTTCCCACTTTGTGCCTCGCTCTGGGGTTGAAAACCTTGAATATTTTCCGATGGGGTTTTCTCATACAAATATTATTCTATTTTTTCCATATATATATATATATATTTCTTCCACTCATCTACATCACCTTGGATCAAGTTTCTATTTGACCTACACATACAACTTGTGTTTGTGTATGTCGCACGCCAACCTTCCTATTTGGATAGAATTCTCAATCCTTTCTCATTTTGTTGGGCATTATCTACTTTGTTTAAGCATTATTATTAAGTTTTGAACTTTCGAGGGGTTTGAATATTCTTCTCCCTATTCCCTGTATCAAACACTTCATTTTTGGGTTCATGGTGATCAAGTTTCTTCACTATTGGTTTTTGGTGATCAAGCTAACATTGAGTATATGTTGGAATGCTATATGATCCAGACAACGTGATTTATTATTATGTTTAATAGCCTTGAATCTTGATTGTTGATATACTCATATATTTACAACCTAATCAATTAATGTGTGATCTACAAACTATTCAAAATTTTCAAACTTTTCATTATTCTTATTACTACATGTTATATATTAATTAAGATCCTGATGAATTAATCAGTAGTTATGCAGATTATATAAATGTGGGTTGAGCCTTCAATTTTAACTCATATTTTAATTTTATGATATATTTTATAGTGTTTGATATATGTTCTCTTAATTTGATATTTTTATTATAATCTATATAGTGTCAAATTCGGTCCTTTTTTATGATTATATACTAGTTATTTCTAATTTATTCTAGTTATTTATTTCTAGCGCATATAGTCTAATTGTTCAGGGGATTATTGCGTGATTTGTCAAAGCTAAATAGAGATCCTGAAGAAGTGATTTACTTGAGTATAATTTCTTTGGAAACATGTCTGCAACGTGAGAATGTTCTTCCCATTAAGCCATGTAAGCTTAAACTAGATGATACGACACTCTTAGATATTATACCTTTCCTTGAGTGTAAGTTGACTTATTTTCGTATATATATATATATATATATATATATATATATATATATATATATATATAATTTATTTTTTATTCTTATTCTTTTTCTTAAAGCTTATATTAGGTTTGTTCTGTTTACCACATAATCTGTATACCCGAGAAATTTTTGAAGTTTTTCAAGTTCAAAACATAGGAAACATGGTGTCTCTATCTGAGGAATTTATGAGGTTCTCTAAAATGCAGATGTGGCATGTTATCACCTAGGTGACCTAGGGGAGGTTCTAGAATATTATCAAGGTAAAGGTGTTGTAACTGAATTTCATAAGAGTACCAAGGAGCATCAAAGTTATGATCTTGCCTATCTAGCTAGCAAAGTTTCAAATGTTACTGCTAAGTCAGAATGGTTGTTAATATTTATACATAATTACAAGACAGTATATAGAAATTTTAAAAATTAATTGAATCATAAGTATTTATCCTTGTACTATTTATTGTAAAACACCACAAACATTGGATTTCTTAGTCTTGTATCTTATTGAAAGTTTCCATATGTGTGATTTTGGGAAAAAAAACTTTAGTAGTTTCCTTCCAAATGAAAGCTTATGTGAAAAAAACTTTTTATGGTTTAATGTCAATGTCCTCCATAACAAAAGATATAATGTGGTTTTTTTTGCATGGAGGGAATCCAATAAAAAAAGTTTCACTTAATCAATTTGAATATTTTTTGAGCCCATAGGGATAAAAAATCCACCAGTTAAGATAATGTTGGGATCCAAGATTTTGTGGAGGATCTTTTTTGGGAAAATGAATGGTGGAAAAAGTTACTTAAAAATATCTAGAAGGGGATGAATTTGTAGCCTATATCAACACTCCCTTTTGTCACAAAGTGGATTGCAGATTTGGAAGCTTCTCTTTGCATCCATCCTCCTCCAAAGTAGGTTAACTCAGATCCCTGGTAATAGGAGAAAATCAATATTTGGATATGCAGTATGATGGAAAAGAACCTTTGCATCAATTACAATATCTTCTCCCTCTCGAAACTTGGTTGGATGAACAACAGAAAATTAAACTCCATGATATTTCTTCTTGGTCTCGATGGCCTATGCTGATATCTAAATTCAAGGTCTACTTTTAATTCCTAGTAATTTTTATAATCTAGAAAACATTTCTGCAATTACCGAATATAAAATTTAGAAAACAAAATAAAAATATAGGAAATCAATCACACGGAGAAAATTCTACTCCAATTGATCAGCACTTTTATTTATAAGAACCATGAGGGGCCCCTATCCAGAAAAATGACCCACTAAGAAAATTACAACCTACATCAATTTTTTCTAAAATAAACTGGGCACTTGTGTGGTCTATACAATCCTTAGAAAAATCCTAGATCAAACCCCCAACCAGAAATTATGGTCCACAAACTTGCACGACCCCTTATGTGAGATGATGTTAAGCCTGCGTGTGTTGTACGACTGTACAAGGAAATGTGTGAGGTTATGGATCCTCAAAATTGACCTCCTCCTTCCCCAAGTGTCATGGTATTGCAAAAACCATTGGATGACTATGCTAGGGTGACTTCCTTGCTGTAGAAAATATCTCTCATCAATGTTTCTCCCTTGGCCTTGAGTATCACACTCACTCAGAAAATCACTCTCTTGAAATTGTGTCTTTCTGCTCTCGTTAAGCTTGCTTTTATAATTTATCATTGAGTTAAATCCCTAATCCTAATATCTAAAGTGATGAATGGCTAGGATTAAATCTTAACTCACTTGAGATTAAAACTAATTCATTAATGTAATTAAAATTACATTTCCTAAGTTTTTGTAGCTAAATATCCAACATTAAATAATTAAATCAATGTGCTTTTCCCAAGTTAGACTTAGGAAAATCATAGAAAAAACTTTCAATAAATTAAATAGCAAGTTTTCTAAGGAGGATTTGGACAATTCTTGAATGCTTGACACCTAGCTAATGAAAAATTCCTTGTCCGCTTGCTACAAACGTCAACAATCCATGTCAGCAAGGAAGATATTTTTCACCACTCCTAGCTTATATGTACAAGACAAAATTCACTTCATTATGGGCTTGGTCATAATATCTACAGCCTGCGTATCTATGGAGATATGGTGATTCATTGCTTCTGTCTGGAATTTGTCTCAGAAGAAGTGGTATTTGATCTCAATATGCTTGGACCTGTCATGGAACATTGGATTTTTGAGGGTTTTATGCTATTCTAATTATCACAATGTATCCACGTAGGTTTCAACTATTGACCAAACAAATTTTTGAACAAATTTTAAAACTAATTAGCCTCTTAAATTTCCAAACTTACTCCCATATACTATGCCTTTGTTGATCTAAGTGCCACAAAACCCTGCTTCTTTTTTAACCATGAAATCAATGTTGATCTCAAGCTTGGATTCTCCAAGAGTTAAACCAAATCCTTGGATAGTCCAAATATTTTCTAGAATGGAACCTAAGTAGCTACATAGTCAAACAAGGATATGAGTTTCAACTTTCCTAAGTTGGTCTGTCCCTGAAGACATGAATTTGGAGGAATATCTAGCATCGTAATGGTCTCACTTAAGTGAACATTTTCTATTGGATGGTTTCCCATAGTAAAATTCTAATGGCTAAAAATATCCAAAAAATAGGCATATTGGGCCTATTTAGATGTGTTTTCTACAACTTAGCCTGTCAAATTATCCTAAACCTCCTTGAATGTTCCTTTTCCAAGGTTGTTTAGCAATTTTTTGTTTTACTAGGAATCAATCATTGAGTGTGTTGGTTTTCCTCCTCTCCTTAGTATCTGCATCATTGGCATAAGCACTACTTAGTTTGTTTCATTGAAAATCCCATGTTGAAAATAGTTTAGCTTGCCTCCCTAAGTCTGTTTGTTGGGAACTCTCGCTGGATCAGAATAATAACCTTTTTCAAAATGAGATTCCTTAGGTGGGGAGGGTGGTTGTCAAAGATATGGCTCTCCTCCTTGATCATCTTAATTTCATATATATTCCTCATTCCCTCACTCCACCCCTTAACTCCTGCGAGTCTTGGTGGCTTCAACATTTTTCCATCTTCCATGATTCTATCCATCCCCCTATATCCAAGACATCTTAGTAGCTTCAACCTTGTTTATGATTTTCTCAGCTGGAAGTCTTCTTAATCTTGCTTCACGTTGTGCTTTCATGGAGCACCTAAAGGAAATATAGTGGTGGTAGATCCCATGGGGTGGGGGTAATTTATGACCTGGGAGGAAATATTGTAAATACTATCTCTTGGAATATTAGCATAGCCACCAATAATCAAGTTGAAGCCTACACCTTACTATTAGGCATCAAACTTGCCTCATTCCTCAGCATCGGCGAGTTTGAATATTGTAGGAGTCTCCAATAACACTATTATTTCGTATGTGTTTGGACACTCTCCCCTCATAATATGATATTGCATTCTCTTACCAACTATATTAAAATTGTCACAAAATTTAATCTTATTAAGTATCACTATTCCACTTTATCTAAACCTACAAACTAAATTGAAAATTATATTATTCTAATTCATAATTAATATTTTCAATTTGTTTTCCTACTTAATATTTTCTTTTAAACTAATTCTGAGTGATTAAGAGCTCATCTTCTTCATATGTAAGAAAGCATGGTAATGGCCCAAGACTAGAGGTATTTTAAAGAAGTATCACTTTATTTCCTTATGGACCACCAAACAAGTCATTTCAGGTGGCCAGGTTTTATCTGCATAGAATGACATAGCTTCAATTGTGGATCTTGCAAGTGGGGGTATTGAAGTTGTATCAAAAAAACCTGGTCGATACCCTCTTGGAGTTTTTTTATGGATTGGTTTTGAAATTGCACACACGAAAGAATTCAACCATGTAGAAAATGAATTCTAGAAAGAAAGAGAAGTAGAAATGTGTAAGATGATAGTTTGAACCAACCAAGGTTTCACTTCCAGAGATGTTGGTTTGTCTATGAAGGGGATTTTAGTACAATAAATTTGTATTAACATGCATGGAAGAGAAGAGAATCATATCCGATTAAATTATCTGGTCTTAAACATGCCCAATTGAATTTTTGAAGCAACCACCAAATTTTCCATGGTACTTATCTCATCACTCTTATGCTAAATTAGACTACTTAAGTGCAGTTCCTCTAATTTACATTGCTTGATGCAACAAAGGTGTAACTTTATAGAATTTGGTACTTGATATTTAGTATTTAGTATTTACAGAGGTTACTACTTTCTTGAACATATGCCAAATTTAAAAAAAAAAAAAACAACATTACTTGATTTACATGCCAGAAACATTCTCTTTTAGTGTTGAATGAAATAAAATATCTTCCCTATGAATTCAAATAGGGATGACCCTTTAAAATGTTGCTTAGTTGTTGTAAAATCTATGACCAATCCTAGTTAACATGTACAACATCATAACTGGGCCAAAATGTGGAGAGAGATCCTCAGTTAGGGTAACCTAGGAATCGGAAGACATGAGTTTCACATTTATATTATGGTATAAGTTTTTCATTCAACGAGATGAGTTTTCAAAATTTTATATCCCAGTGGAGAGCATAGTCACAAGACATGGGCTGAGGAAACATTGGGAATAGTCTAAAAAGAAGATTGATTTTGATTCCCCAATAGAAAATTGACTTAAAACTCCACAATTAAAATAAATTATGAAATGGTGGATTTCCTAGTTGGTAAAAGTGAGGTGTTGAAATTTCCCATGTCATTGTTCAAGCCTCTTTGATGAAAAAATTTCATTTGTGCTTATGGATGAAGCAATACAAAAAATGGTTGGAGTCAAATGCAAGTTATGAGCATGTTTTGGCAGAGGAAATTCCCCTCACTTACAATCTCTTAGTGGATAATATTGGTTCTAATTTGTCTCACTTATTTGGCCACATTGTGGTAAGAGAAGGCTACTTTAGATTCTCTCTTAGAGACATAAAAAGGGAAAATTCTTCAAAATATGTTAGAGAAGTCATATCTATCAAACTTCATTTTCAAAATCCTGGGTCAAGTTTTTTGACTAACTTAAGCAAACATAATTAATATCATTGCATCTTGGCCGAACTTGGCAAGATTTGACTAGGTTTGGCCCAAACGTAAACAAATTAGACATATTTAGAAACAAATTTGGGAACTCTTATTTTAATGTTGGAGAGTAAGCATAGAGTGTATCACAAAACCCCAATGCCATACATAGAGGATTTATTCTAGAGGACAATAGAAAAGAGGTTGGGATTTCTTCCTTTTTAATAAAGAAGTAAATTCCATTTTAACAAGTGCTCAATCAATCATATTGGGTTCTTTTGTTTCCTATAATCTTTGAGTACATGTAGACACATGTTCAAATTAGTAGATTTAATTGTTTTTTTTTCTTATCATCTTTATTTTTCCCACTCTAATCCTATTCTCTATGGATATTTTTGTCATTTACCTAGATCTATTCTATAAAGATAGAAGGGGGATGAAGTCTATTTTTGTTTTTTGTAGCTCTTTTTTCTTTTAGGTTCTTGTCTTCCCACTCCTTTGCTAGTTGAAGTAATTGTGGTAGGAAATAGTCATCACTGAGAGGTAGAGAGTGATTTCCTTGTATCCATGCAATTGCATCTTTGGATACTCATGCTTGGCATAACGAATATTAGCCAAACTTTGTGCTTACAATTTTAACATTTTTTTAGTGGTTACATTTCAGGATCATTGTTATTAATTGTTGTATTTTTACATCTTGAATTAATTAATAGCAATAAGAACTCCAAATTAGTTTTCTGAACCCCATATCCAGTAGGATTCACACATGTAGCTCATTAGTCATAATTGCATCATATATACTCACTTTGTTTTGCTTTTTGGCATGAAAATAAGTCTTTTAAAGGTATTGTTATATTGTCACAAAATATTTACATGATTCACAGGGTGAAATCAATCTTTGGTGTAATCATAGATTTTAGGTTTGATAATTATAGGTAATTTATAGGATATAAATGTCTTCAAAGTTTCACTTATAATTGAGTATTCAATTGAATATGTTGAGTATCTTATACGTAAATATTTTTCCCTCCACCCACTTTGCATAACTTCCATAACCATTAGGCAGGGACCTGCAACTTTGATGCTATTTTTCTTGTTTGTAGAATCTTCCAGATTAATCGCATCCATTTTATATGTAATCGATGTTTCGAACCAATCCTCTGTGGTTCATCATTAGGATAGATCAATGGATTCTGTCAGATCTCATCAAGGGGTATAAATGAAGGAGAGTGAGTGACAATGAGCGGAAGGAAGCTGGGAGGCCGACCTTGAATGATGGAGGAAAAATAAATTAAATTAATATAAATTATTTCTAAATGGTGACCTTTTTTTTTCTAATTTAAGAGCCTAAAGTTGGTTTTAATTAAATTGATATTACTATTTAATATTTTTATTAATTTAAGAGAGTATTTCAAAACTATAGTTATCTATGTTATTATTTTTTATTGATGATTTTAATTGAATATTAAAATAATATAAAATAGTATCTAAAATAATATCTTTCTTTTTATTGGTTTGTTTAAGACCCTAATAAGGTTTTTAATTAAATTGATGCTATTATTTAAAAATCTTTCCAAATTTAAGATAGTGTTTAAATACTATAGTTTTTTTTATAAATATCCATGTTATATTTATTGATGTTTTTAATTTTAAATAATCAATATTAAAATAATATCTAAAAATAGACCTTATTTTAATTAAAGACTTCTAAAGTTAGTATTTAATTGTAGATATTAGTTTAAGACTTTTTTTTTAATTTTTAATAGATATTTAATTGTCTAAAAAAACTATTTTAGTTCCCTACGTATGTATTACTATTAGTGAATAACAAAATTTTTATAATCATCACCTAATGTCAAATACTAATATTATTTTATTTTAATGCAAGATTAGAGATTAAAGGGGGATGAAGGTGAATATAGTGAACTTCCAATTCTTAGTGGGGGTTATTTTAAGGCGGGTTTGGGGTATAAAATAGGAATCCAATTGTTGCTTATTTTCAAACCATCATCACGGTTGAGGTTGTTAGGGTGTTTTCCAATTTCAATGGCTTCCCTAAATTTCCTATGGTGAGAATGGTTAATTTTATCCACAACCTAAGAGTCCTCGACACAAATGTGATGATTTGTTTTGCTGGAATGTTCAGCTAGAGCTGATGTTTTGGAGCGGTTATGTTTTATGTCAGCAGCATGTTCTTGAATCCTAGTCATGATTGATCTACCAGTTTAACCAATGCAGGGTTTTCCACATGAACATGGAATTAAATAAACTCCTTTATGGCATCTCAGATCAATGGAATTAAATAAACTCCATTGATCCGAGATGCCATAAAGGAGTTTATTTAATTCCATGTTCATGTGGAAAACCCTACATTGGTGAAACTGGTAGAGCAATCATGACTAGGATTCAAGAACATGTTGCTGACATAAAACATAATCACTCTAAAACATCGGCTCTAGCTGAACATTCCAGTAAAACAAATCATCAAATTTGTGTCAAGGACTCTCAAGTTGTGGCTAAAATTAACCATTATCACCATAGGAAATTTAGGGAAGCCATTGAAATTGGAAAACACCCTAACAACCTCAACCGTGATGATGGTTGGAAAATAAGCGACAATTGGATTCCTATTTTATACCCCAAACCCGCCTTAAAATAACCCCCACTAAGAATTGGAAGTTCACTATATTCACCTTCATCCCCCTTTAATATCTGATCTTGCATTAAAATAAAATAATATTAGTATTTGACATTAGGTGATGATAATAAAAATTTTGTTATTCACTAATTGTAATACATAACTAGGGAACTAAAATAGCTTTTTTAGACAATTAAATATCTATTAAAAATAAAATAAAAATCTTAAACTAATCTCTACAATTAAATACTAACTTTAGAAGTCTTGAATTAAAATAAGGTCTATTTTTAGATATTATTTTAATATTGATTATTTAAAATTAAAAACATCAATCAATATAACATGGATATTTTTAAAAAAACTATAGTATTTAAACACTCTCTTAAATTTGGAAAGATTTTTAAATAATAGCATCAATTTAATTAAAAACCTTATTTAGGGTCTTAAACAAACCAATAAAAAGAAAGATATTATTTTAGACACTATTTTATATTATTTTAATATTCAATTAAAATCATCAATAAAAAATAGTAACATAGATAACTATAGTTTTGAAATACTCTCTTAAATTAAGAAAAATATTAAATAGTAATATCAATTTAATTAAAACCAAGTTTAGGGTCTTAAATAATAATAAAAATAATAAATAATAAAAAAATAAAAAAGGTCACCATTTAGAAATAATTTCTATTAATTTAATTTATTTTTCCTCCATCATTCAAGGTCGGCCTCCCAGCTTCCTTCCGCTCATTGTCACTCACTCTCCTTCATTTATACCCCTTGATGAGATCTGCAGAATCCATTGATCTATCTTGATGATGAACCACATAGGATTAGTTCGAAACGTCGATTAGATATAAAATGGATGCGATTAATCCAGAAGATTATACAAACAACAATACAAATCGCAGAAGCCTCAAATCAGCTATTTTTCTTGTTTAGTAAAAGGTTTACCAATACTTTACAAAGTTTTATAATTAATTGAAAGTCGTAGAATTTTCAATTTATAAAGTTTCAATGTCAAATTTTTAAAGTATAATTCTCTCAATGGTGCTAGCTTAATGGAAGAGCACGTTATTTACAAGCAATAGGGTGGTGGTTTGATTCCATCATACCCTTATATTCATATGGAATGATTATGATAATGTTTTGGCGATGGAGGCTCTTTTGACCATCACTAATGAGCTTATGGTGACATTTTTTTACTCTCACCAAAATATGAAATGGTGATGGTAAACGAACACCACCATATATGTATGCATCAATAGTGACGACCATGAAAGGCCCATAACCATAAATCATTGTTGTTCATCTGAAATCATAATTGTCACTATCTATCATTATAATCATTATTCGTGATGGTCCTTTCATGTCACCACAACACCTATACTTTAATCGATTCAAATTTTTGTGACGTTAAATTTTTGGTGATGGAGGCTCTTTTGACTGTCAACAATGAGCTTATGGAAAAAATTTTCGACCCTCACCAAAATATGAAATAGTGATGGTCAACGAACATCACCATATACATACATATATTAATAGTGACGACCATGAAAGGTCCATTATAATAAATCATTGTTATTCATATGAAATGGTGATGGTCTCTAACCATCATTATAATCATTATTCGTGATGGGCCTTGAATGTCACTAGAACACCTATACTTTTGGAGACACCACCTTTGGTGATAGAGGCTAAGGTCCATCACCATTGCTCATGTGAAATGGTAATATTCAGTATTCATTATTATAAATCATTATTGGTTACAAACCTTGAATGTCACCACAACACTTATACTTTTTATGACACTACCTTTGGCGACGTTCAGCTTTTGGTGACAAAGACTCTTTTGACTATCACCAATGAGCTTATGGTGACATTTTTCTACCCTTGAAAATGCCTTTTTTTTTTCTTGTAGTGCTTCTTCAAGAATTGGTCTGGTGTGGAAAAAATATTTAAAATTCATGGAGGTGAAATGGATATTTATAGTTGGCAAAGAAGAAAACAATGGTGGGATGGAAAAGAAACGCATGAAAAAAAATGTGGGAATGGAAAATATATATGGGAAATGTTGTATTTACTCCAAATTCAACTTAAATGTACACCATGATTTTTTTTGTGACAAGAAAACCAAAGACCTCCAAATTCGACTTGGCCACCGAAACAAGGGCCTCTGGGTAACATTTTCAATTAAAAAGAGCTAAATATATTGAAAGAGATATAGATTTGAACCATTATGATGCAGGAATAATGTAATTAATTTTTAGTTTAATCATTGGTTTTTAATGGAATTATTTACCCATGACAACGTGACTACCTTCCAACTTGACAATGCAAAAGCTATCCTCGTTGGACCATCCTTGTTCACAAATATAGTTATTCAACTAGCCCCCCTACCCGACAATGTTAGGATATCACATGGAAACGTTAGGCTATCACATAGAGAATCCCCTAATATTTTTGTTTGGTCCCTCAAGGTAAAAACCATACTTCAAAGTTAGGTGAAAGTGACCAAAAAGTGCATTTTATCCCATTTCGAGAGGTGCCCCATCCACCAAGACTATATTCTCTCATTAGCCATCATCCAACTAGCCATGTCTCTTCTGTTCTAGCTGAAGTGAGTTCATTTCCTTCCTCTGTGCCAATATGAAATGGATTTAACTTAAAGGGTTCTTGTTCAATTTTGACGTCCCAAAAAAAAATCATTACTTTTTATAAATTATTTGATGCAAACTATTACAAAATATTATGACAATTGTAACTTGTATATAAATTATTTAGTGAAGACAAAAATTCTCAATTTTTATAAATTATTTGATGTAAACAATATTCTAAATTTTTGGTAGAGTATTCTAGTGCGCTTGAGAGAACCATGTCACAAGGAACTATGAAATATGACTCCATAACTTTTGGATCTAGTAAGATGCGAATAATATTAGGAGATGAATGTGAAAATCTTAAATTCACACCCTGAACAAAGAAAAAACCATCCCCGTAAACTAGATTATTACGAGCCATACTATTTAGGTTTCCACTGTGAAAATTTATGAGCACAAAAATCCTACTGCTAACTATTGATTTACTTCTACTTGATTTATTTACACAAGTTATTTAACTGAATATTCAGAAAAGCTTCGAAGTAAACAGAAATAGAAACCTACAAAAATACAGATCATTTACTAAACATCACACACATATGAAAAATGACACACAAATTTTTCATACAAATGTCCCTGAAAAAATCCAATGCGGGAAAACCGGTGCAACAGATCTGAGGGTTTATTATTATTAAGAAACAATTTCTCAATACATCTAGGGTGTCGTAACTCAGCTCACCCAATAGATAAATCCTCGACAATCAGAGAAAAATGTGAGATATACCTCACTCTCGCAAGTCCCGACAGATTCGAATGAGTATCTAGTGAAACCCCAGTTGTCTCTACGCAGCTACTACATCAGTTTGCGTAGCCTCGGCTGAGGGACTGTGCCACCCTAGCTCTACGTGGATCTGCTTCTCCAGATTCTGGTTTCAGCCCTGCTGCCTCAGAAACCCTAGCTTCCATTGAATTTCAAACTTTTCTTTGGATACACTGCATTACCCCTGCGTGAGCCCTACATGGGCCTGTGTCACCCTCGTGAGGGATTGCTTCACACCCTCTGATGGTTGAACCGCCTCCACTACATTTCTTCTGCCCTTTCTCTGCGTTGTACTCTTGGCCCTCCTAACCAATCATTGCATTTTCCCCTCACTGCAACTCTAGGTCACTCAGATCTAATCTTCATCCGAGCACTGCTCTGTCAGAAGAATTCTATCTCTTAGAATCTGTGTGTGTCCTCCAACTGACCCCTAGCCCTTCCTTTATACTTTTCTCGTTAACACATAAATGACCATGATCTAATCTCTGATCAATAGCTAAGATTAGAAGTAGCTTGACCCACGTCACTTAGAATGTTCTCATCACATGTGTAAATTAATTCACTTTATTTTTTTAATTTTCCTAAGTTATGCTTAGGATTTTCATTAAAAATATTAGTTATTTGAATAAATTTTACACCAGATGGAATTTCTCCAAACATTTTCTAAGTCTTGGATATCTCATGTGTTCCATCCCCTCCACAAAATTCTGAAGCTAGTGCACATCAAATGCTACCCCAAAATCTCAATATCCACTGCAAAGGAAACATGTCTAAGATTACCTAATAGTGGAAGAGGTGGAGATCATCATGAAATGATAGATGAGTAAGAATATACAACACATTAGAATTCCCTTTTCGATGATTTCTTACTTCTACTAGAACAATATTCACAAGTTATGCCAGCCATTCTCCCTCACTAAAAAATATCAATCATTTTTTTGGTAAAGAAGTATATTTACAAGTTAGTTATTTATTTAATGTGATAGTAGAAGTATAAAATTTAATTTCGTAAAAAATGTGAGTGGGTTTAATGGATAGATATTGCTTTCAAGTTGAATAGATAAAAATAATTAAATTTGTAGTATTTTCAATTGCATGTAAGAATGAAACTTAAGTTTACTAAATAAAGTGTGTGAGCCTAATGGATAGGTATTGGTATCAAGATAAATAGATAGTAGTAGTATAGTAGTAGAGAATATAGTGCCTTCAATTGTGTAATAATGGTTGTTGGATTTTATTTGAAGTTCAATTGTATGAGTTCCTAAGGAGAAACAACAGCTTTCCCCTTAGACATTTTCATTGTTGGGGGCATGGGCTCTACAAATTTTAAAACTAACCTTAGGAGTTTAATTTCCACCACTATGTAGAAGAAATCACTATCAAGGATTCTAAGATTCCTTATAGGAATTTTCAAATCTTAAGGGGAGAGGTTGAGGATGAGAGCCAATTGTGGATGGAATAAATTGTGTCATGAGGCATAAAAAATTGACTGGCTCTCGCACATTCCTGGAAGTAGCATTCCTCTCTTTAGAAGAACATCTTTCTATTCAACATTGAAGTTTACTATGACTTAGGTTCAACATAGATTGGGAAAAAAAATCTAAAATTTCAAAGTATATAAATCTTGTATTATACCGACTCATAAATATAAATTAAATATGTTAATAACTTTTTTTCTTTAATTTTAAATACAACTCAATTCATTTCATTGTGATTATATTAATATTATATATTATTATATATAATATTATGAAAAATAATCCAAATGTTATAGAATGTATATTATATTATTTTTTATATTATATATTATTTCTTATTATGTTAAAAATCAAGCCAGTTCAATATGTAATATAAAATCAATACTTAAAATAATATATTACATTTATTATATTATATTATTTGATTTTTATATATTATATTAATTACATGTTATTATATAATTTAATTGTATAATTTAAATAATATAAATTTTAATTAATATAATATTATACAATTAAGAATTTAATAATTTGTATTTATAATTTATTATGCGGATAGGAATCGTAAGGATATGGTCATTATCTTCATGTTAATTTCACATTCCACAGTTATCAAAGCACTTGTTCATTCATCCAAAAATGAAAGGAACTTTTTATGATCAGTAATCATGTATATACATTTTATTATAGAGAATAAAATGAATAGTAAAATGAAGTAATATAATACCATATATAACGTATCCATTTTAAGAAAGCATGTCCTCGAGTCATGTATTACGGAATACTTTTCCCACAACCATGATAGATGAGACCTTCCCTTGGCTTGTAGAAGTAATCGCACCGACCAAGGACAAGTAGGTTAAGAAAACACCTAGCACTGTAATTGATGTTAAAGGAATTTCATTGGATGCCATGATAGTTGAAGACACTGTATATATGTTCATATATGTTGTTCCTGTAGGAGGATTGGGTTATATATATATATATATATATATATATATATATATATATATATATATGGCATATTGAACTCCGCATTAACATTGGTCATTCAACAGTCGATGTAAATAAATACCAGAATATTTGGGAAACACATACCTAATTTCCTATTTATTGGTTGATTACCAAACTAGCCAAATAGTCATATAGTTTTATCCGTTTTCTGCATAGTACAAAAAAAGACATGAATGATCTCGCTTCAAGATTACTGGCGGCTAGGAGGGATAGGCCGTGTGGAGATGCATGACAGAGCATCTCATATGATGATCATGATCACAGGGGGAGTGATCATTATTCTAGTACTCCACCTCCTCCTCCTTCACCTCGCACAGGAGATGAGCAGCCTACAACAAAGAGTCCTGATCAGCATGCATATTCTGAGCAGTCTGCACCATCTCAACATGCACCTAGTCCTAAGCAGACATGGCCATCGACTGAGCAGACAATTGATCCTAAGAAGGCATATTCTGAGCAATCTGCACCATCTCAACAGGCACCTAGTCCTGAGCAGACACGGCCATCGACTGAGTAAGCACTTGATCCTAAGAAGGCAGGTCCATCTAAGCAAGCACCATCCACTAAGCAGGCTACACCATTGACGACTCATGAACAGACACCTTAGCATACTGCACCATCTGATCAGTAGGCACGTCATCCATCTAATCATGAGGTTGCACCATTGACTAAGCAGGCCTTGACTAGTACTAGTTATAGTATTGATGTAGTACCACCAAATACTTGACATTTATATGCAGTTATATTACAATGGTATATTTTTGAAATTATATATATATATGATACATGTATTTTATGTTCATGTTGATGTACTTAATTTACATGTTGGTGTTCATCATAATGTGTATATTGTTAGGTCATGTTATATTTATTCATTTAATGTGCTTGTAGATAGATGACAGTATGTGATAGCAGTTATTTGACATGAGATGTATATTTGATGTTTGCGTTGTGATGATGTTATACAATGCTTGTGTTTTGTTAGATGATCATGATCGCGATGATTAGATGATGTTAGTGAATTTGAATGTGTATTTTAGAATATGATGTTTGTACGATGGTTATCATGATCGTGATGTTTATTTTTAATATTAAATCATGATATTTATTAAATATTATGTATTGGTAATTGTAATTGTATGTATCGTAATTGTAATTGTATATAAAATTGTAAGATTGTGATTGTAATTGTAATTGTAAATTTGTAATTGTAATTGTAATTGTAATTGTATGTAGAATATTTGTAAAATTGTAATTGTAATTGTATTGTGAAATTGTAAAATTGTAATTGTAATTGTATTTATTGTCATGATTCAATTTTATTAAAATTGTAAAATTTTTAAATTTGTAAAATAGTAAAATTGTAATTGTAATTGTATGCATTTTGATTGTAATTTTAATTTTAATTGTAATTGTATGTAAATTTGTAAAATTGTAATTGTAATTGCATGTAAAATTGTAAAATTGTAATCGTAATTGTAACTATAATTTTAATGGTAATTGTATGTAAAATATTTGTAAAATTGTAATTGCAATTGTATTGTGAAATGATTGTAATTGTAATTGTATGTAAAATTGTAATTGCAATTGTATGTAAAATATTTGTAAAATTGTAATTGTAATTTTAATTGTATTGTGAAATTGTGAAATTGTAATTGTCATTGTATGTATTTCCATAATTCAATTTTATTAAAATTGTAAAATTTGTAAAACTGTAAATTAATTGTCAATTTTGAACTATAACTATCATAAGTAAAATGTATACCATACATATTGTTAAATTACCATGATTTTAAAATTATATATTTGTAAATTTGTATGAATATAAATAATTGTAAAATAATAAATCTTGAATAATATAAATTTTTGTAACATAATAAAGTTTAGAAAATAATGCAAATAAATTCATGTTTAGAATTATCATTATTTTATCATGATATTACATACAAAAATTAACAGTACACATTAATACATTTTTTAAAATTTTGAAGATATCATTCAAATATATTTAAAGCAATCAAGTAGTTGTATTATTTTAGGATTTGACATAAGAAAATAACTCGATACAGTGCATTGTTTTTGAGATTAACATAATTCAAATTATCAAGTGAAATTATTTTAACATTAACACAATGAAAACCAATTAATTCAAAATACATATTATAATGTTTCGAAAAAAAAATAGTCTTAGTTATAAGGTTAAGTCCTCTTCTTTATAAAAACTCATCTTAAATAGTATAAATGATGAAATAACTGTTATGAAACCAACTCCAAAAATGGAAGAAAAAGGAGATCAACGCATTAGAAATAAGCCACATCATGGGGGCGACTTCCTTTACATTACATAAATGAAAAATTCTTGGATGATACAAATGAAAAAACCTCCTTCTATATATAGGATTCCATGGGGTCCCAATATAATCCTATCTGACCTAACAATAATAATGTAAAGGCACAATAATAACAATATTGGGGTTACAGGGTACAACAATAACAATAACAATAAGGGGGCTACACTAACAACAATAAGGGACTACACTAGTAATATAGGTACCTAACATGCCCCTCTCCTTCAAAAAAAGTGGTGTCCTCAACGCTTGAGTAGCTCTAGGTGCTTCTGTATAAAATTATCATCCTCCAATGTAGAATCTTCAGTGGGTAAGTTCTTCCACTTGATGAGATACTCTGAAATTGATCAATTTCGTAGCTGTCGAGTTCTTGTTTCCATGGTGCTTCAGGTTCCAATGTGATTTTTCCTCCCTTATTAAGTTCTATCAATATTGTTTGAACTGGAATTTTTTCACCTATAAACTTATTTAAGCATGAAATATGGAAAACTAGATGCACTCGCAAAGAAGCAGGAAGCTCCAATTTGTATGCCATAGTACCAATATTTTGCAACACGTTGTAAAGACCATAGTACTTTGGCGATAATTTATTATCCTTCTTAGCTTGGTTGAGGGACATTTGTTTGTATGGTTGTAGCTGTAAAAATACCCATTATCCTACATCAAAACTTCTCTCGCTGTGATGTTGATCTTCTTATTGTTTCATTCGATTTTGTGCCAAATTTAGGTTATCCATTAAGATTTGGAGAACTTCTTGTTGATGCTCGATGTGATCTTCCACTGCTTGAACCTTATTATTTTCTCTTAAAGATGATGTGAAGGACAATGGATGATATCCATAAAGTGCCATAAATGGGGTCATTTTTGCTGCAGTATGGAAGGAAGTGTTACACCACCATTCAATGAGAGGTAACCACTTGACCCATTGTGTTTGTTTATCAGATACAAAACAACGAATATATCCTTCCAAACATTTATTCACTATCTCAGTTTGACCATCAGATTGAGGATGATAAGATGAGCTATGAGCTAGTTAAGTACCAAAACAATAAAATAATTATGTCAAAAAATTTCCAGTAAAAATGGGATCTCTGTCACTTACAATAATCTTTGGGTTTCCTTGTAGCCTTTGAATTGTTTCCATAAATGCAGTAGAAACTATACTTACTTTAAATGGATGAGATAATGCACAAAAGTGTGCATACTTGGTAATTCTATCAACTACCACCATGATGACACTCTTTATGTCGGACTTGGGTAAACTTGTGATAAAACCCATTGAAATCTCCTCCCAACTTTGACTTGGAATGGATAAAGGTTGTAGAAGACCGGGGTCTTAATTGTCCCAACTTTATTTTGTTGGCAAACCAAAAATTCTGCCACAAACTTTTGAATATCATATTTAAGGCCATCCCAAAAAAAATATTTTTTCACCCTATGGTAAGTTTTTAAAAATCTTGAGTGTCCTCCTAAAGGAGAAGTGTGCAATAACAAAAGAATATTTTGTTTTAGTTGGGAATTTTTACAAATATATAAGTGATCTTTGTACCATAAGGAATCATTTTTCCAACTAAATGTATCATATGTACTAGGATCTTGTTGCAACTTTTGAATGAGTGTTCGCACTTCTTCGTCCTTCTTCCATTCATCCCTTGCTTCGGTTATCCAATCTGGTTGGATAATAGAAATGGCACAAAGCAATGCTTCCACCTCTTCATCATTTTTTAGATTACATCCGCAACAACATTTAGCTTCCATTTTTTGTAGATGATTTCAAAGACATAACCCAACATCTTTGTGACCCATTTTTGTTGCTCTTCTGAAGATAGTCTTTATTCCAAAAATTTCTTAAGACTATCATGATCAGTTTCTACCTTGAAGTGTTTTCCCATTAGGTAAGGTCGTCATTTTTTTAGTGCATGTAGTATTGCTAACATTTCCATGAAAATGCATTTTTATTCAATAATGTTGTTATTCTCCCATAATTCTTAAAAAACTTGCAATAATACCCTGTTAACCCGAGAAATCCTCGTAACTTCTTTATGTTTGTGCAGACTTTCCATTCCTTAATGGCTTTAATTTTGTTAGGGTCTACCTTAAAACCCTCGTGAGATACAATATGACCCAAATATTCCACCTCTTGTACTCCAAATAAAATTTGGATGTTTTTGCATATAATTGTTTCTCCTCCAATAGTTTGAGCGCCCTCTCAACATGTTGAACATGATCCTTCCAAGACCTGCTGTAGATTAGTATATCATAAAAAAAAACTAGCACAAATTTTCTAAGGAAGGGTTTTAAATTGGAATTCATCAACCCTTGAAATGTAGAAGGTGCGTTGGTAAGGCCAAAAGGCATGACCAAAAATTCATAATGACCCTCATGAGTTCGAAATGTTGTTTTCGGAATATCTTTAGTCTTCATTCTAATTTGATGATATCTTGAACGAAGATCCAACTTGGTAAAATAAATTTCTCCATGTAATTCATAAATCACAGGAATGGGAAATTTATCTTTACTAGTGAGCTTATTAAGCTCCCTATAATCTGGACACATGTGCCATGATCCATCCTTCTTGTGCACCAATACTACTGGAGCAGATAAAGAACTTTGACTAGGTTCAATTATACTAGCCTCTAACATTTCTGCAATCATATGTTCAATCTCGTTCTTTTGAACATAAGGATATCTATACGACCTGATGTTTGGAGTAACACTTCCTGGAATCAAATGAATATCATGATCATGATCATGAATAGGTGGGATTCCTTTGGGAGTTTCAAACACCTTGAAATGATTGTCCAAGACTTTTTGGAGATATGAAGAAATAGATGATTTTGATGTTGGAACTTCTAGTGAGCATAATTGTGCTATTACTCCTCATTGTTCTTTCTTCAGAAGCTTTGTCATGAAATTATAGCTTATTATCTTTCCCAGCTTCCCTATGATACCCCGTAATTCGACTTCCTTTCCTTCCGAAAAAAAAATCAAAAAAAGTTCTTGAAAATTAAAAGCTATCATCCCCAAAGATTGTAACCATTGCACTGCTAGTACAACATCAACACCTCCCATAGGAATGGAAAGCATTGGACTATTCAATACATATTCCCCCATGGTTAGCTTGATATTATGGCATTTTTCAAAGCAATTTATAGTTCCTCCATTTGCAACCATCACTTGACATTCTAGTGCTAGGTATAAGAAACAATTCAATTCCCTGGCTACCTTACAATGAATAAAATTATGAGTACTACTCAAATAAATCAACAATATTACATTTTTCTTCTTGATATGTCCTATCTTGAGAGTTTGAGGAGTGGTAATTCCTGCTAATGCATTACATGACATGGTCAGACTCATTTCTTCTTTTTCTAGGGTTGGTTCCTAGTGTATATCCTCTTCTTTTGAAGTTTCTTGTTCATTTTCTTCCTCCTCTTCACAATATATGTAAAATTATTTATTCTCGGCACACTTATGACCTTTAGTGTATTTGCTATCACAACTATAGCAAAGCCCTTTTGCTCTTTTTTCTTCCAATTGTTGTGGTGTCAACCTTGTATGTTGTGGAAGTCAAGGAATATCAACACTTCCATCTTTATATATGTGAGTGGTAGGCTTCCTTGTCACCATAATTTTACATTCAATTTTTCTGGGCAACCTGAATGCCTTCTCCAATGAATCAGGTTCCCAAACGCAAACCTCATGTTGTATGTTATCTTTTAAATTCCCTGTGAAGATCAATCTTGTGTTCCTCTTGAATATCAGTTACCCTTATATTCAATTTGCGTAAGTCCTCAATATGCTCCACAACTAAACCCTTTTGTTTGAGATTTATCATTTGGCTAAAAAAGGTGTTGCTCTTTGTATCCTCATAATGTGCTATCATTTACTCCATAAAAATTAACGAAGTGACAATTTTTTTACGAGAGCAAAGCCATTGATACCATACAAATTTATTTTTTTCTAAATATAAAGTTAAAATGCGTACCTTTTGTGTGTTTTTCACATTATTGAGATCAAAATATTGCTCCATCTGTAGTATCCATGTTACAGGATCCTTGCCATAAAACTTCCTCATATCGATCTTTGGAATATGGTGGGTCTTCCATCCAACATTTGAGTTTATGAAATCACGATTAATATTTATTTTGTTCTCATCATGAGTTTCCTCTACTATCTTTTCGCCATTAGGAATCATTTCTTGTATGAACTTTGTCAAGCCTTCCATGTCTGATTTTATATCATTCTTCATATTTTCCAGTTTTTCTTCCATGTCTTCCATGACATTCTTCAAACCATCCATCTTAGCTTCCACACCTTTCTTCAGACCATCCATATTAGCTTCCATTCCCTTCTTCAAACCATCCATCTTAGCTTCCACGTCTTTCTTCAAAACATCCATTTCATTTTTTGTTGCTCTTTGCGAGAGCGAAATTTGGTGCACTTGCTCTTTTATTTTTGATATATCATGTTGCACTTCTTCATCTTCAAGAGTCATAGTAGAGTATTCTGAGGGCTTAATGGGTGTTGAATTATTTTTAGGGGGGATTTTAGAAACCAGTACTAATATCTATGCTTCAATATGCTCTTGGAATCACTTCAAATTGATTTTTCAAACAAGACTTATGCAATTTGAAAACAAATACATACATTTTTCTTGCTTTTGAGGAGCTCGATATTGAAACAAAATTATCTCTATGATTTCATATTTTCAATATCTGAAATTTGGTCTTGTAATAGCCCTCTGAATCTTCTTTCCAATGCCACATTTCTGACCTTAGTTGGGTTCTTGAAGGAAAATTTATGCTCAATTTCCCACAATGACCTAATTATGGAATAGTTTAGTAGAGCGAACTTGTACGACGTGCCATGTGTCACTATTTCGTCCTCCGGCTCTGAAATTGATACACAGAAAACTACAGTCCGTGACTTGCAGCCAATTTTTACTAAATTCAAATCCGATGCCCAGAGAGAGAGTTATGATGATTTTCCCATGGTCACCTAATTTAGATGAAATTCAGGAGCCTGCAAAAACCCTAACTTCTATAGATCATATCTCTGAAAATATTGCGAACCAAGATCTGAAATTTTTACACGACGTTCTCCGAGATTTCTGCTTCGTGAGCTAAAAATTTCAGCTTTTGAACCTTCATAGAAACAAATTTATAGCGAAAATTCCATGATGGCCTGTTTGGAGCAGTGAAACCCTAGAATCCAAAGCTTTGATACCAAATGTTATGAAACCAGCTCCAAAAATGGAAGAAAATAGAGATCAACGCCTTAGAAATAAGCCACTTCGAGGGGGAAACCTCCTTTACATTACATAAATGAACAAATCTTGGATGGTACAAATGACAAAACCTCTTTCTATATATAAGAGTCCATGACGTCACAATATAATCCTAGCCGACCTAACAATAATAATGTAAAAGCACAATAATAACAATATTGGGGTTACAGGGGTATAAAAATAACAATAATGGGGCTACACTAACAACAATAAGGGACCAAACTAGTAATATAGGGACCTAACAATAACACATGTATCATATCACTCTCTGTTCTCATGATGACCCTCATTATCTTCTAGCTCACTTGGCATGATAACACTATTGTTCTCAAAAATATGTTTTGGTCTAGGGTCATGTCTCAATACGAATCACCAATACCTATCCAACACATGGGTAAAAAAACACCTAGTTGCAGTGTTTTGGGAAAACCAAAGTTGCCTTATCTTCATCCCGCATCTTTCTAGAGTTGATACATATCAGCCTACTATCGAGAAATTCATTTACATTATTCCGATCAAAGGTGTCCCACCACTTGCACCTAGAAATAACACATTGGAAAGAAGAGAAGTGTGTATAAATTTATGAATCTTATATCTTATGCATAAATTATTACTGTTAATCCGGTTATGCTCCTCCTACTTATACAAGTTATTAACTGAATAAATTCAAGTTAAAATCGAAGAAAAACACATAACAGATCTCTACCAATTCAGATCTAGAATAAGCACATGCACAAATTGACAAAGTGACAGTTATTTCTGGACAAATAGTCCTCGGAAAAACCCAATGCAGGAAAATTGGTCTTTGGTTGTTGGAGGGTTCTATTATTAATAATATTTCTAAATACACAACTCTGGGTTCCAGATCTGGAAAATCCGACAGAGAAAACTCTAGATCTACAGGTCACTGGATGATCTAGGGAAAAAATAATGACTGATCCACACCCTCAAACGGGATTTACAGAAGTCAGCCAAATCTAGGTCTAGAAACCCCAGCGCTGCCCCTGAAAGCCTCTGCGTCAGCCTCTGAAGCCCCTGAAAGCCTCCGTGTTAGCCTTGGATGGCCTCCAAACCCTCAGCACTGCTCCAGAAGGGACTATGTTACCCTAGAATGGGTGACACAGTCACTACGCTACCCCTAAAGGTCTTTGTGTAACCCTTGAAGGGTTTCCTGAAAATTATGTTGTCCTTGTTGTTGCTGTTGTTGTTGCCTTCCTCTGTGTTGTCCTTGAGCTGATCTCTTCTTTGCCTCTTGTGTATTCTAGACCCTGGGATCAGATCATCCACTTGGTCTAAATTCCCCTCTTTGCAATTGAAACACTTCTGAGTATTTTTAGCAAACCCTGCCCTAGAATCTCAGCTTAGCTCCAGTACTCTGACTCTGTGTGTTTACAAATGACCCCAAGCCTTTCCTTTATAATTTTCTCGTTGACAAATCAATGGTCATGATCAGATCTTGAATCAATGGCTAAGCTTAAAAGAAAGCTTGATCCATGTGACTTATGACAATTTCATCACATGTTTAATTAAATTCACTTTAATTATTTTATTTTCCTAAGTTTTAACTTAGGAAATACATTAAAATAATTAATTAATTTAATATCTCCTAAACCAGATGAAATTTCCCAAATCTATTTCTGGGTCTTGTAGATCAGGTGAACTCTAGTCCTTCCTCAAAATTTGGTACCTAGAGCACAACTGATGCTACCCCAAATACACAAAATCTCGACACTTCCTCTTAGCATCAAGGGTGTGCTCTAGCAATACATCACACTATGCATTACATGACTTTGAGTACTGGTTCTATGCTACTGAAGCTTGGCTTGCTACCACTCAACTCTGCATTGTTGTTGCCATTCTATATTGTTGTGCATGACTCTGCCACTGCCATTGCAACCACTGTACTGCAGCTCCCCCTCAATATGTTGCATCTGTGCTGCTCGTAGCATTGCCATTGTTGATCTGTTGCACTGCAACTTCAGTTGTTGAGAGAAACAACTGAATATCCTGCTCAATCTTTGACAAACAAGTCTGATGGGCTGCATCCTTATCACTGAAGCTCCATAGGCTACAGATTTGTGTTGGCATCTAAAGAACGAAGAACAACTACAACTCTGCATGCGTAATTAAACTCCCTCTGCACTACTGAAGTCACATCATCTCCTTGTTATGAAATCTACCACGTTGTTGCTGCACTGCAATGTCCCTTTGAAGATTTTTGTGCTGCTACAGCTCTGCGCTGTGTAAGCAGCACTGCACTGTGTTGTTGAAGTCACATCAACCTCTGCGCTGCTACTGTTGCTTCTTTGCTCTACGCTGCTACTCCCAGCCTTCAGATCTACCTATGCTTTTGCCTCATATGTGATCTATGCACCCACTCCTCCACTTGTTCCGCTATTGTCTTAAGGCTGCCGTAGCTCGCATGTGATCCAAGAGATGAGTTGCTCAAGGATCTTGCCTCTCTTCCATGTAGCTCCTCTACATGTCCATGTCACCCCACCTCCGTGGTTCATGAGAACTCATGGCTGCATCATCTCCTAACCCATCATCTGCCACAACTACCTTGGAAGAAGATGTTTCCTTGTGCCTTTTCTTCTCCAAACAATGGCTGGAAAAATGTCCCATTTCACCACACTGAAAGCACTTGATCTTTGAAAGATACTTCTTCTTCTTTGGCTATTTCTTTGATGCCAACGCTGCATATTCCTCATCTTCCTTCTTTAATTTTCTCAACGCAGGGTTGTGCTGCCTCTTAGCGAATCTGTGTAGTTCTTCTTGCCGCAAGATTGACCACAAGTTGTCCCAATCTAGGAGGTCCACTCTACCCAAGATATTTTGGACAAATGTTTCCTACTCATCTGTGACTAAATTGAGGGCAGTCCTGACTATCACAACATCATCTACAGTTGCACCCGTTGCAGTCAGTTGATCCATGATTTCCTGCAATCTGAAGAGGAAGTGTTCCATGTCTTCTCCCTTGGTCATCATGAATGGCCTCATTTGGGTCTCCAACAACATTTTCCTTTGGAATGATTTTCCCTCATACAGGGAAGTCAAGGCCTTCCACATTTCGTTAGCCATCTTCTTCTCAACTATGTGTGGTACAATATGGTCCTTGACACTGTCCATTATCAGCCGCTTGGCATGCACAACAGCTTCCCTATGCTTCCGTAAGATATTTGCATTTGTCGGTGTGGCCAGAGTCTACTCTACATGGTCTCTTAGATTGTACACCTCAAGGACAATCAGGATCCTTGATTTCCAAACCAAAAATTTTGATAGGCCATCTAGCCTATTCTGATCACGCAGTCCATGAGGATCCATCTGCTCAGAATGTGTCGAGACTTCCTTTTCTCTTTGCTAGAGAAATGGATCTAAGGACCTTGGTGAAACAGGTGCCTTCTTCTCCCTCTGACAACTTATTTCACTCCTTGGAAATCTACCAAATCAACTATGATTCAGCTTCTTCTTTTATCCTCTGACCAAACTGCAAGTTTCCTTTGGCAAGAAAATTTTTGAGAAGTCGATCTCCTCCCAATCTTTGTCACTTGTGCTAAGGCTAAAAATCTAAAAACTTAAGAAATTTAACTCCACCAGCCCTTCTGAATTTCTGCAGTTTTTCTGTAGTCTTTTTTAGATTTCACAGATTCAGATCTGAATCACACTAGCTGGCTTCAGACCCAACCAGCGTTGTTACTGAGCTGCCTCTGCACAGTAATTGCGTGGGCTTTCTATGACACAGTGCTGGATAGCGTCACCCTTCCCTCTGTGTGAATCTGCTCCTGAAAACTGCACTGCCCCTTCAGATCTGCCTCTCTGTTGCTTTCTGCAGCTAGATCCTTCATATTCGTCTGCTAGAGACCCTTATAGATCTGCAATTCCTCTGATACCATGTAGAAATTTCTGAATCTTATATATTATGCAGAAATTATTACTGTTAACTCGGTTATGCTCCTCCTACTTATACAAGTTATTAACTGAATAAATTCAAGTTAAAATCGAAGCAAAACACATAACAGATCTCTACCAATTCAGATCTAGAATAAGCACATGTACACATTGACAAAGTGACACAGTTATTTATGGACAATAGTCCCTGAAAAAACCCAATGTGAGAAAACTAGTCTCTAGCTGCTGGAGGGTTCTATTATTAAGAATATTTCTGAATACACAACTCTGGGTTCCAGATCTGGAAAACTCCACAAAGAAAACTCTAGATCTACAATTCACTGGCTAATATAGGGCCAAAATAATGACTGATCCACACCCTCAAATGGAATTTACAGAACTTAGCCAAATCTAGGCCTAGAAATCCCAACGCTACCCCTGAAATGCTCTGTGTCAGCCTCTGAAGCCCCTGAAAGCCTCTGTGTCAGCCTTGGATGGCCTCCAAACCCTCAGCGCTACTCCGGAAGGGACTGTGTTACCCCATAATGGATGACGCAATCACTACGATGCCCCTAAAGGTCTTTGCGTAACCCTTGAAGGGTTTCCTGAAAATTGCGTTGTCCTTGCTCTTGCTACTACTACTGCTGTTGCCTTCCTTTGCGCTGTCGTTAAGCTTATGTCTTCTCTGCCTCTTGTGTATTCTAGAACCTAGTATCAGATCATCCCCTTGGTCTAAATTCTCATCTCTACAGCTAAAACACTTCTGAGTATTCTTATCAAACCCTGCCCTAGAATCTCAGCTTAGATTCAGTGCTCTGCCTCTGTGTGTTTACAAATGACCCCAAGCCTTTCCTTATACTTTTCTCGTTGACAAATCAACGACCATGATCAGATCTTGAATCAATGGCTAAGATTAAAAGAAAGCTTGATCCGTGTGACTTAAGACAATTTCATCACATGTTTAATTAAATTCACTTTAATTATTTTATTTTCCTAAGTTTTAACTTAAGAAATACATTAAAATAATTAATTAATTTAATATCTCCTAAACCAGATGAAATTTCCCAAATCCATTTCTGGGTCTTGTAGATTAGGTGAACTCTAGTCCTTCCTCAAAATTTGGGACCTAAAGCACAAATGGTGCTACCCCAAATACACAAAATCTCAACAAATTCCACTTCAATAATCTCTTGTATCTTTCCAACGTAACCTAACGTCCCTTGTACTAGGTTTTGGTCACGGTGGCTAGCTCGACTAGATTGATTGAAATCGACTTCCACTCCACAATTTTGTGTCATGTGTCCATCATCGGCATATGGTGTCTAAATGCCCACATAGATGGGAACAAATGCACCTATAAAAAAGTTAAAAATCATAGTGTCATGTGTCTTATAATAACCCAACTGTTAAAATATGAAATATAGATGTTACATTTCAAAGGTGCATTATCAAGTTTAAAATGTACATAAACAGATTATTATCAAGTTACTACACCCAATCCCTACATTTAGTGCATCCTCTTCAGCACACAGGTAACGACTGGTTGCACCGTATTTCTCTCTATCTTGGTCAGCAACCCAAATGTTGGGGCATATAATTGACATATTTTCTTTTAAATGATCAAGATAAGGCACACTTCTAACATTCAACCGTCTGAATTCTTTCTTGTCACTATTCCGTTTCATCCTCTTTTGTTCGTACAATGCGACCGACGGTTGTGTCACTTAAGAATTGTAAAGGACGAATTTATTTATTGCTTCAATTTCTGCATTCGCTGATGAAATCAAATCGACATATAGTACATATGAGATCAAAATATACATTATATCGAAGTTCAACGTGAATATTTACTTTGTGTGAATTTGAAAAGTTATAAGTTGCTTACTCTTTATCAAGAGCCTTTTTCCATTCGTTTGGAGAAGCTCCCCTTCTCTTTTGTCTTCATCCCTTTCATCGTCCCAAATCACCGCACCTGGCTTTTTTTTTATCTACTTGATGTACTCACTGGCATATTATAAAGACTCGTGTGATATGTAACCCTCTGCCATAGACCCCTCGGGTTTTTCCATTTTTAGTAAAAAACCTTTCAATTTCTTCATGTACCTCTCTAAGAATAACATCCAATGATAAGAAACCACCCCAACTAATTCAACCTCATCTACTAGGTGGATTAGAAGATGAACCTACAAGTCCATGAAACTCATCAGTAGTTCCTTTTCAAACATACAAACAATCTCAACTATCTCTTGACGCCACCATGGAATGTTAGCCACATGAATCTCCTTTTACGTGATCCAACGTACAAATGCATATAATTTAGATATGGCACGTCCTAGGTCTTGGGGGAAGTCATGTTTCACACACCCATGCACGAAAAAAGGGATAATGACACTACAAAGTTATAAACACATTCAATAATATACAAAATTAGTTATGTTTTATGATCCCTGCATGGGATAAAAATTATTAATATAACAAAAAATATAAAATCATGCTTTTGACATTATACGTACTTTTAGAAGATTCAAATGGTCATGTGATTTCAACCCTGAAAAATGGTCTTTGACGGTGAAGTAGCGCCGTAGTGAAGACCCATATGAAGATGGCACCCTCACACCCATTATAACTTCCTTTGCCAAAGAAAGATCATTTTTTTTTAAATCCATGGGACATCAACTTCTTTGAAATACTAATTAGAGGGACCAGCTGCCTTTGATCATGTACTTTCTAATCGTCTTGGCCAATGCTTCTTTTTAGTTTTTGAAGTAATAAGATCTTTCCTAACAACCAATGTGTCACTTTTTTTCGATGATATGTGCCTCCATAAAGAAGATGAATTTTTTTTAAATATATATACATGGGATCTAATAAGTAGGTAATCTTAAGATGCTCCCAATATGGGAGGTTATAAAAGATAGATTGCCTTTTCATCCCAATCGGAAATTTCTCAACATAGGTGTCAAAGAATTCTAGATCATCGAACATAGGCTCCCCATTTGAATCAAACATTTATATGAACTCTTTCTTCTTCTTTCTCTCATATTTTCTAAGACATTCAGTTGGTGCTGTTATTGCAGGCCTTTGGGTTCTCTCTCTTTTACCATTGAAAGTAGATTTTGCTCTTCTGTAAGGGTGTTCTTCTGAGAGGAATACCCTGGAGCAGTCATACACTGGCTTTCGTAGGTCATTGGACCATCTAGATTTTAGAGAAGGTCTGCAACATTTACATCCATAATACCCTTTTGTTACAAGACCTGCGAAATTATTGTATACGATATGCATGGCACATTAAATAATATCATGAAGATCAAAACAATTACAACGAATTAAATAACTCATATGCGAAATAATATTGTTACGTATATAAACGAATCAATAAAAATGTAATTTACCAGACCAAACTCCTAAGCCTGGATAATCATGTGTCGTGTAAGCACATATGCCATACAAGGTAAAATTCCTCTATGCTACTATGGGTCTTGATACATCGTATACATTTATCCCATCCCATAACTCCTTAAATTCATTTACTAGTGGTTGTAAGTAGACATCCATATTCTTCACTTGTCTTCTACCAGGGACTATGAGAGCCAACATAAGATGTTCATTCTTCACGGACAACCATGGGGGGATATTATTATCGATCACTACAACAAGCCAAACAAAATAGTTGGTGTTCTGGAGGGAATATGGGTTAACACCATCCATGGCTATGTTAAGTCGTAGACTTCGTACTTCATCCTTGAAATTTTCGGGCCATGTATCCTCTATATGCTTCATGGCTATTGAATATGTTAGGATTCGCATAACTCCCAACCCACTTCTGTGTGAGGCATGTCATCCCTGCAACATAGCTAATTCTTTGCAACAAAAGAGACTTTGAATCCTTGGGATTATAGGCATGTACCTCGATATCTTAAAAAGAGTACCACATGATTTACCCTTCTTTTTTTATTTATCATACCTTTCATACCCACATTTCGGACATATCTCTTTCTCTGCATATTCTCCTCTATATATAATACAATCATTTGGACATGCATGATATGATATGTACTCAACATCCAACATTTTCAACAATGTATTTGCCTCTTTGTAGCTACCAAGCAAGACATTATCACTCGGAAGAACCTTATCTTTGAATAACCTATAATTGGTCATGGACAATATTAAATGTACATTAATGTCGATAATTATTAACATTCATAAAATTGACCATTTGTAATGTTGATCGTGTGATTATATTTATCAAAATATAAGGGACCTGATGGTCAATTACCTCAAAATTTCCAAGAAACATGCATTCGACAAGCCAAAGTTTTCTTTCAAGTTGTGCAGTAACATTGTTGTCCCCAATTGGGTAGAATTTGACTGACCGCCAGATCCAAAGAGATGGGTGGTTGAAGCAAATTTAAGGTTTTCGAAAAAGGTATCAACGATATGAGCATCATCCCCTAGTTGATCATTGTTTTGGAATGCATCTAACAACATTTTATCCATGGCAGTCGTATCCCTTAAGTAATCATCCATATCAACCTATATTTGATTGCCTCCATTACCAACTTATGCAGAACTACTATTGTTGTAGTCATTCCTAATTAGTGAATCTGGACGTAGTGAGAATTGAATAGGTGGTTGATTCAACCATTCTTGGTATCGTTCCTCTCCGAGTTTTTCTCTTAATTCAACCTTCTCGCGATTTGACATTATCGTGGGGTGTAGCGAAAGATGGTCGGTACGTCATTCATCATCACTAGAATCATAATAATTTCAAAAAATATATTTGAACATGATTAGTACAAAATCAATGATATCAATTAGTAAGCACGTCAATTCATGATTAATTGGTTTGACGTTGAAATCATTACATTATACCAAACAATTATTATTACCATAATTTTCACAGGATTGTGGCTAGAAGATGGCATGTTACAATTGGCAGGGTGAAGCAGTTGTCCATTTTCATCTACCAACCGCACCTTGCGGTATGCTGCTTCTGATAAAAGTTTTCGACATTTTGGAACTGTTAGAATATTTTGTGCATCTGAACTCGATTATGAATCTGCATAAACCTGCAAATTTGTATACATTAATTTTATTCAGCTGATTGACATGGATAAAAAATTAAATTCAATTAGATAATGAAAATATAAATAAAATTTGAAGTAATTATGTCTGGAGATGGACAGGGAGAACTCCGCGATGGACTTTGAGAAATATTATGGAACGAGTTGGATTTTGAAGAATTGTCCATTTGATATAATTATGAGATTTTCTCCCTGCATTTGAAAAAAATCAATAATAAATTTTGGTTTACATATAAAAAATTAATTTCGGTGCCTTAAAAATGGACTTATTGTTATTGGTGCTAATGTAATGTTAACCGCACCGGTGTGGTTTTATTAACGGATGCATCGGTGCTATTAGTTAACAAACACACCGAATATCGCAAAAAAAAAAGCGCAACTTTATTTTTTTGAAGTGAAAAAAAACGATAAATTGAAAAATGGGCGGCAAATTATTTTCGGAAATTTAATTTCATAAAAAAGTTATTTAAATAGTAAAAACTATTCATTATTTCATTTTTTTTGCAAAAAAATTCAGGGAGAGATTTTCACGAGAGACATACTGGAGCGAGAGAGCACGAGAGCACTGTGGCGCAGAAAAATACTTTCGAACAACAACACTATTCAGGGAATCAGAATTTGAAACATCTGGTGATTCACACAAAAACCTTGTAGTATAGTAAAATTGTTAAATTTTACTATAATAATTGGTTTTTTTTAAATTTATGTTAGATTTAATACATGCATAGTAAAAGTTTTAAATTTTACTATGCATTTTACTAATACAATCATTTACAATTTCTATTCATATTTACATTTAATTAAAATTCAAAGAGATTAAAAAAAAAAAAAAAAAAACCATTATTACGTTAATCTCTTGCTTCTTCTTGTTTATGTAACTTCAAAATTAGGGCTTTTCATTTTAAATTTATAGGGTTTGTATTACAATATATATATGCGTATGACATCTAACCCACAAGACCACTTGCAGAGTCATATCCCAATCCATGTCGGCCCTTGCACGATTTTTTTAAAAACATATTTATTTTAATCGGCGAACACTCTTTAAAATAGCACACCAGTGCATGATTGTAGTATAGTGCACCAAGCGCGTACTGACAAAAAACATTGTTTGATTAAAATGGTTTTTTATTAATTTATGTTTATGTTAATCGGTGCACCAGTTTTAATATAACGCACCAGGTCTCCTTGTTGACAAATAGCATCGTACGGTGTTTCTACTGTATTGACAATGCATTTATAAGAACCTACCGCATTGCATTTGGTGCGTATGTTGCGAAATACACATCATTTTCTGGATTTTTAAAAATTTTTTTACCTGAAAATTATGTGATTTATCTATAAAAGATATTTTTTTTTGGGTAAGTTAGGCTAAACTATATTGATTCGAAGTAAAACATTACATATGTTACAGGCTGAGTTGGTAAGTTGCGCTTATCCAATCCCAGCCTTCATTTCTTTCAAAGTAGCGCATGTATGGGGTTGCCTCCTTGGAGGAAACCAACCTTGTAATAACATCAGACAGAAAATTACAAAATATGTCGTGGCACTTGTGAAGGTAAAAGTTCTATGATATGAGTTGAAATAACATAAAAATAAAAAGAGCTGAGCGACCGCGCAGTCATGGTGTTCCTACATCATCCTCTGTGTTTGGGTCCTCCTCCTCGATACGGAAACCAAACTCCTGCGTTATGGCCTCCTCGTCAGCAGTAGATCGACATTGAGGCCTAGAAGCAGGTGTGCAAAGAATGGGAGCGACCAGGTACTCAGCATCCGGTACTCTCATCCAAACTCCCTCCGAGTCCATGATCCAAACATCAGTTGCTTCCTCGAGGGCCTCCTGAACCAAAAGAGGCTCAGTTTTACGGGGCGTGGGTTGCTCCTGGTGCGTGATGGTGGATTTTCTGGGTCCACTTCTACCCCTCTGCATTTCCTGAACAGGGGCCTCCTCCTCCTCCTGGTCGTGCTCAAGGCTCTAAGGAGCATCCCTGGCATGGATGACATAAGAGGATCCCTCAAAAGATTCCAAACGATTTTCTGACCCACGTTGGTAGCATCTAGGGAACGCACCTCTTTGGTCGTCCCTAATTATCCTTTGGCACAGACACGGAGACATTTGATAATGAAGCAAAAAATGGGTGGGGGGCTGAAAGGTGTTGAAAAATTGCTCTTTGGGGGGGGTGATTAGTACAGGAGCAGAGACGGGAAGTGTGCATCTGAGTACTATTGGGCAGGGTGTTGTGTAGGTGGGGGGTGCAGAGCCGGGGAGCTTGTTGATGGGGGCGCGCAGTCGGGAAAAACTAGTAAGGCGAGGGGAGCCAAAGGGAGATGTGCAGTCAGGAAGGTGCGTAGCGGGGAGGGTGCCCAGCAACCTGGCATTAGGGGGGAGGTTGCGCAGCGGGTGGAGTGTGCAAGTGGGATTAAACTGAAGCAGAATGGCTAAGAGGGCTTTGCAAACCAGAACGAGAAAACTTTGAATGACACTATGTTGAGGGGCCTCCCCTTTTGTATATCTGTGGCACAAGCGAAAATGTTGTGCATTATTGTGACATGCTCTCAAGTGCATGCTACGACAGTTCTCATGCGGTAGTATGTGCTTCAAGTTATGGCAGTGAATCATGTTCATTCGGGATCTCATTCAAATTATTGCAGCGGAGAGGTTCTGCCCCAGGTGGTTGTTGGCGTTGAACATCTTCGTCATCCCATGCCTCTGTAACCTCATGTGAATTATCGCAGAGAGGTGGTTCCACTTCAGGTGAAGGCATGCATAGCAGATATTCGTCAACTCGTACGTGGGAGAGAATGTTTTCATGTGTGCGCGTCATGTCACCTGCATCCGCAATATTTATAAAATATATTAATGAATGGTACATGTTTCATATTGATAAAGAAATGGGTGACAAGAGTTCAAGTAACAGAAACACTGATAGCATATCTAGAAAAGCAAAAAATACAAGTTATTTGTAAATTCTTTATAAAAATTATTATTTTTGAACTATATGTAGGTTTAACTAATATGTATTGTTTAGTGTGTATCATGCAGAGCCACAAAATGATGAAACTCGATAAGTTTATTTCTGATCTAAGACTAGAAAAACGTAAAATCTTGATGGAAAAATTGCAGAAGAATGAATCAGGTGAATGAAAAAATACTATCTATCCAATATGAGTTTCTTTTTTGGATTTTCATTAATAATATACTTAAAAATATTAGATAACATGTTTCAAATAGTCTATCAATTGAGATATGTTTAATTTTCTATAGGGATCAACAACGAATAAAATGAATGTTGTTTAAAAAAAAAAGAAAAAAAATAAAACATGCAAATGAAAATGAATTGATCCTTAGCTCATCTGGAGTGGTGCTGGAGGTTAACGAAAGTGGGAAAAACTTTTACAAAACTTTAAGGGATCTAGTGGAATGAATGTATAGATGTTTTTTCCACTTACAATACAAAAATCAATCCAATGATTCCAAGAACCAAATTTTATTTAAACTATAGGATGAGTTTCCAGAGAATTGATCAATGAGACATTCACACTTTTAATAGCAAAAATGTTCAACAACAACAAAAAAGGATTAAAAAAGTAATATTTCATTAAATGTTTTTCTAGAATTATATATATAGATTACTACAAGGCAATCATTTATAAATATCACTTTTGTTATATTTACTTTTCATATATCAATATAAAAATTAAATAGTTATTGTTATGTTACATTTTCAGGAAGATTATGAAAATCTCAAAGGACGAATGAACTGATATCAGAAATATGCGAGTAGGAATGTCCAAAAAGGTGTACAAGGAGATGGTCAAAGAAATGAACATAATTGCATCGCACGAGGAGCCATCTCAACAACAACGTGCTTCAAATGCAATATGTAATCATTGATTTTTTCGATTAGGTACAATAAATAAACAATTTAGCATTAAATATTAATTTTCAAGTATTTTCTTGTAGAAAATAAAAGAAAATGGAACCCATTCAACACATAAAACAAGACAACAAGGAAAAAAATGGTTGATATCTATGTTTGTGAGTAATTGTTATTTCCTTATAACAACTTGACTAGATTTCATTTTTGTATATTTTAAGTTGTTTTACAACAATCATCATTAAATGTCTTCAAACAGGTGCTAATATATAAAGAAGAACCATCAGAAGAATTGATTGACATTGGGTTAAATATGGGTTGTCAGTATATGTTGGCATATCAGAAATTAATTGTGGAATTTGTAAGCATCTATATTGTTTTACTTAGCTTCGTCTACAAATAATAAAACAAAAAAATATTTTATATTAAATCTATGATTTGTTATGGGGTATAAAACTTGCAAGAAACAAAGTATGGAACTGTGCCAACAAATGAATTGAAGAGAGATGACATGAAATTTGGTTTTGAAAGAATATGTATAATTCAAGAGTCAATTCTTGTTATGGTACATTTATTTTCGATTTACATTGATGTATATTATTTAATATTGCAATTTTCATTATTCTCACAAATGTATATACACTCATTACACTTTATTTTTATGTTTGTATATGGAACTTGAAGAAGAAGAAAAAAATCAATACAATGAACAAAACATTCTTCCAAATAACCCAAGTCATGGGAGTAGCTCGAGCAGTGACAATAGTTCCAATGAAGAATGATGATCAATATATTTGGATATCAAAACAAGACGTCATATTTTTTGAAATATTGTCTGTGAAATCAGAAATTTTGTTTAATGTAATGGACATAGTGTCCCAATTGAAAGACAAAGAGATACCAATAACTATTCCATTTTGTATGACAAAGAGTGTCTTATATATATATATATATATATATATATATATATATATATATACGTTTTAATCTATTCTATTGCGTTTTCCATTGTCGTTGTGAAATGGTACACCACTGATTAAATATATGGATGGTTAAATATTATAATGAAGAGATGTGAAATCTAATGATATGATATAACAAATTAATTTAAACATCACATTCAAATGCACTAATAAAAATTTTATTGATATGAATACTGTTATAAGATATGTGTCTATTTTTTATGAATAATGAATTTTAAAAAATCACAATAATTGCACTGTCACAGGTCGATGTTTCTAAAAAATAGAAAATGAACACTGGTGCTTGTTAGTTACTACGCACTAGTGCGTTTGTATGATACTGCGCGTCAGTGTGTTTCTACGACCTATGGGCATCTCACAAATACCAATACCAATTAGAACACCTGGTGCGCTTTATTGACAACTACCCCCCGAGCGAGCGGATAGGCGTTGCATGCACCGATATGCCATTGCATTTAACGTGCCAGTGCGTTTTTATAACTTAACGTCCCAATGCGTTTTAACACCTAAACGACCTGGTGCATTTTTACACCTTAACGGCACGGGTGCATGCACCTTCCATCGACTTGATGCTTGGTATATTTATAGTACATACACGGTAAAATGCACCGATGCATTCACACATGATGCAAGCATCGAAGAGAAAAACATCCGTAAAAACCTCCGGTCGCCCAATTTTTTTTAGTTGTGTTGAAGTTCCGTTAGAAGCTCTATCAAAACCTCTGTTACCAAAAACAGATGTTGTAGAAAATGTTTTTTTGAAAATTTTGGCCAATTTTATAACACTAAAAACCTCCTTTATAACCTCCGTTAGAGGGTCTTTTCCTTGTAGTGCAAGCTCTTTTGGAAAGCAGGAAAGCATGCGTTGAGATATCTCATAGGCACTATAGAGTATGGATTATGGTATAGACGAAAAAAGGGGGTGAAGCTTCAAGGCTTCATCGATGAAGATTAGGTAAGGAGTCCATCCGACAGGAAGAGCGCATCAGAAGGCATCTTCAGCATATGATCAACAACAGTTTCTTGGTACAACAGGAAACAAAGATCGGTTGCACTCAGTTTAGCAGAGGTAGAGTACATGGCGGCCAGTCAAGCAACATGTGAGACCATCTGGATGAGGAAGATACTTGTTGGTTTGTTTGTTCAACAGATGGATCCGACGATGATACATTGTGATAACAAGAGTTGCAAAAAACTCTCGATTAATCCAGTATTCCATGAAAGGTGCAAGCATATTGATATTTGGTATCACCATCTCAGAGACTGTGTTCAGAGGCAAATTATGTCATTAGAGTACATTCCCACGAAGGAATAAGATGTAGACATCTTGACGAAGGTGCTAGCTAGAAGCAAATTCAAATTCCACAGAGGCAGGATCAGGGTAGCAAATAATCCCTTTCTTGTTGAGAGGGAGTGTTGAAATGGCACCCCAAGGGGGATTCTAATTTAATTTCCCCTTAATTAAAGAGAAATTGTAATTTCATCTCATGACAACTTGTATTAGTTAACTAAGTCAGAATTACTGAGTTAGCTTAGGAAATTCGACTTAAGGGTCAGAGAGTAGGCATGTAGAGTTCTCTCATAATTTAAGGGGGTCTAGTTACAGTTATTTGTGAGTTGTAATTAGTTAACTCAATAAATTGAGTTAAAATAAGTTTAACTAGTTCTAACTAAGAGATGAGCTAGTGAGAGGTCAAGTGAATTAAATCCGATTTAATTCACAAGTAGTGATAAATCTGTTAACTGATAATTCACTATAAATAGTTGTTGCATGTCAGTTCTAAGGAAGGCCTAGTTGAGATTGAGGTTAAAGGGATAATAACTATTAGTTGTATAATTAGAAAATTGTACAGGTCATTTATAGAGTTATGTGGAGTCCAAGGAAGCATTGCACAATCAATTAGAAGTAATCTCCTATTTAATAGGGCGACAATTCCTCCAAGAATGCGTGAGAAGGGCAGGCCTAACAGAGGCTGAGAATTGGTTAAGTATTTGACTGATTTTCCCTAGAATTGAGTGAGATAGTTGGGAGAGTGTAGGAGTTTCTCTGAGAGATAAAATCATTGTATCGTTTCATGATCTTGACTTTATACAATATACATATAGTAGGGTTTTAGGTAGTGTGCTTTCTCCAGATACATCTTGTGTTGTGTGATTGATTGTCTCTTTCTCTTACTTGTTATGTGATTGTGTGATCATGTTTTGTTTCCACAAATTGTAGAAGGATTCAATATCTTGTTTTAGTACATTACAAGATCAGTTTGAATCTCGTGGTTAGATTTTCTACAGAATTTGCAGAGGGGCTTCGTTTTTTGTTTTTATGGAATTTGTTGTCAATCATAATTTCTTATGGGAGATCAAAGGAATTGTTATTTACCTTTGAAAAATAATTTTCTAATCATGATTTGCATGCGGCCTTTTAAAGATCTGAATAAAAATACAATATGAAAGGGGTTTTGGGGTGAAAATTTTTGTAGGGTTTCATTGTTTTCTTCCTTTTGCGAGTACCTTTGAAGACTGAAGCCTATGTCTGGAATTTCTAGTTCGTGGTTTTCTATCTTATTGTGTCCCAATAATGGTGCACAATTTAAACGATTTCAGCCTATCTCTATGACCATACCCTACGACCTGACCTAGAACTAGGGTTTCTCTATTTGATCAAGTGGCATAACATATCAGTCGAGCATACTAAGTGGCATTTCAATCTCAGTAATTCACATTCCCTATTATAGTGATAGTGCACTTCAGGATCATAGTATCTTAGAATTACACTTATAACAATGACATCACATTGATCATCATGACTACTGAAAATCTGGTTGCTATGAAGAAAATATGAGCATCTAATTGGATTATTGAATATCAAGGCAATTTGAAGCATTTACATGTGGTCCTTACGACACAACTTCTGTGCAAACCAAGTTGAAGATACCAAGAATTATTGTATTGATTTTGATAATGTCCAAACAAGAGCTTCTGTAACCAATTTGAGACAATTTTTGTTTCTTGCATCTCATTTTGAAGTCCGAGTTTCCATGAAGTATTAGATCTACTTATTTTCTTTGAGATTCAAGAAGCATTTTAAAGAAAATACCAAAACCCTTCAATATGGTGAGTTCTTGAAAAATTTGAAGCCATACTGTAAACTTGAAAAGGAACACTAATGTGGGATCCATACACATCAATCCTCAACAAATTAAGTCTAAAAAAATTGATATAGCTATCATATTCAGAGCATAGATTTGTATACCAGAAGAAGAAGTGTGACCTATGCTTAATCTCCAAGTATTGTAGAATGCATTTTCCACTGACCTTACTCCAAATTTTTGTGGCATCATACGACTCTGACATACAAGGCCGAAAGTGCTTTTTTAACTTGGTTATTTTTCCTCTAAGGAATACACACTCTTGTAACTCTAAAGTTTAATGGAATGAATATTTTCATTAATTGTTGAGATCCTAGTTCAAATTTGTGTATAAGACCTTGTTGTAGAAAGCACTCCTTGTGACTTGCACTATGCTTGGATGTTAAGTATACATGTCAATTAAGATCAGAATTTGTTGAAGATTTGTTGCAGAGTTTGTATCTCAGGTTATTGCACATAGAAATGTTATATCTATAATTAAGTTGATTGCATCAACATCTAAGTGAGTGAGTTATAAGTTTATGAGAAGAGGCTTGCATTTAATGTTGTTGTAACATGAATTCTTGGATAAATTTTTCTAAGAGTGCCTTACCATCATACAACATACATTGTCACACGAATTATTGGACTAATCTGAAGCTTGCACCTTTATGAGGCTCATGACAATATCTTGAGGATAATTTATTTGACAGAAGTAACCTAATATTGACAACAACAACCTTGAGCAACATTGATGTAGCGGTGACATTGATGGGTGACGATGGACTTGATTGGCAGTAACCATTGACATTTAGGTGACATGGATATAATGGTCATGACCTTGGCATTACAATGACCTTGTGACCTTGATGTCTGACAATGATCCTAAACATTGATATATGATATGAGCATACTAATACATTATTTACTTTTATACATCCTTATTATACTTGATACTTGACTATGACTTGACTTAGTAAACTTTATGACAAGGATGGCATTCTCTTGATATTTTATGCCTGGGAGATGTTATGACAGTGTTGGTTGAATTTTTGTGTTTAAGTTTTTTCATGAGCCTTGTTGTATTAATGTTTTGGCACAACTCTATGACTTCATTATATGTAATGACAACATGATGACTAACAGTTCATCTTTGACAAGTTGATACACTATCTAAGCTAGGATTGTTGTGACTAGCTAAGAATTGAAGCACATCATGATGCAAAGTTTATGTATGTGATAATGACCTTCTTGATAGCATATAAGAATGAACATAATAGTAACTCCCGAGATAAGAGTAGATGGGTGGCAGTGACCTCATGACAGTGATGATATATGTGCTAGTGACTTGGAGACTAAGACATTGATAATGACAATAATGATGTTGTGGCAATCCCTCCTTGACATTATGAGCAGTAGCAGTAGCAGTAGGAGTGGCAGCTGGTAGTTGTGGAACAATGAAGTGTAGTGTTGGTAGTAGTGAGGTGACGGAAGACTAGTACTATTGGAACCAATGGTGTCAATGGACGCAGTGGACAAAAATGGAAACATTGGCAGTAGTGGTAGTAGCAATTAACAACAATAGTAGTGAAGTGTAGCAGAAGAGGCTGCAACTTGATTGTAGTTGGGCCATTATCCCTGGTATGGGAGCCCAAACCATTTAGGGAGCATTTGCTTCCTTCTAGCTTACTGGTAAAACCCTTGGGGAGTCTTGTACTTCCTTCTAGATTTATCTGGTAAATTTGTGTGCACATCATATATAACACAATATTTGGTTGAGATGAAATTTTGTGTATTGTTCATTGATGTGATGATAATTCTTTTGTTTGTTTTAATGCTTTGAATGTTTAAGAAAACTAACCAATTGTGAAAAATTTAGGAAATATTGCTTCACCCCCCTCTAAGTATTCCCAACGATTGGTTTCAAAGAAGGTCCTTCATTGGAAGCTTAACTGCTTGAAAGCATATTTGTATCATTTTGATTTATTAGTGGAAATTACAGTTGAAGATAAGATGCGTGTTGATCCCAAAGTAGATGTTAAATCCCTCAAAGACAATTTTTTTAAATTAGAATGGGATATGGATTTGATCAAAGGAAATTATAGTATTGTTTGTGTCGAAAATGAAAAACTAAAGAACGAGAAGTACTACGATAACTGGAGATGGTCCGTAGTTGAAATCACCTACTTTCAAGATAAAATTAATAAACAACAAACACCATAAAAGGATTATGATATTGATGAAGTAAAGAAGGAAGTGGATCACCTCAAAAGCATGTTGGAAGAGGCAAACAGTATGGAAAGCACCTTGACAAATCAATGCAAGGAAAAGGAAAAGTCAAATAAGCGGAAAAGGCAAGATAAAGAAATTGGCAAGAAAATCACTACCTTGAAGAGGGAACTTGAAGCCAAAAGGAGTAAGGAAGTCTTATGAAATCAAACAAAGTAGAAGGAAAAAGATTGCATAAAACATGAATATGAAATTGTCACCTTGAGAGCAAAAGTGGAAAAGTTGAGTTAGAAATTGAGGATCTTACAAGTCTTGGAAGAAATTCTCAATTGTCAAAGAACACCACTTATCAAGACATGTATTGGATATGTTGGTGATTCCTCGTGCTACAAGGATGAAAACTCTGAAAATGAAGAGAAGTCACATGAAGAAAATCCTCACTCCAAAGATAAAGAGAAGCCACATGTCAAATAAGAAAAGAAGCCTCATGTCAATGAAGAAAAAAAGCCTCATGTCAAAATTTAAGAGAAACCCAAAGGAAAAGTGTTGCACAAATCAACTAACACCGAAAGATGGAAGATCAATACCTCAAGAAATCAAGATGATGCCTTCAGAAGGCCAAATCATCAAAGAACATTAAGAAGTGGAGAGCAATGAAGCCTTTGGTATCATCAAGGGAAATACACCTTCATCAAATCCTCACCATATACTTCCAGGATTACAAACATATTTTATGGTTATTGTTATGCATGTTCTAAATATGGACACAAATTTGCATACTACAGTGGATATAGCAGGAGTAATGATAGAGGGTTTTATCAAAGCCATAGAAGTAAATATTCTAGAAGGAAAGATAGAGTCCCATATGCGCAAAAGTCACAACACATTTTCTCCATTGTTCAGACTAGATGTAGAGTGTTACCTAAGTCATAACTTTGGCCATTTTGTACAAAATTGTATAAGAAACTTAACGTGGACCCCGCAGACCAGGAAGTAAGGAAATTCACCAGGAAGGAAGACAAGACCACCAAAGTCTGGCAGAGAAAACAAGTTTGACAATGAAATCTCACACAACTGGTAGATGCATAGAGACAATGGTGTAGAAGAGCATATTATTCAGGGGGGCATGTAATGAAGAGATGATGCAACCGAAAAGCACATTGTCAAGGGGAGTCTATAGAGATGATGTAACAGGTAAGGATATTCTCAGGAGGAGCTATATCATGGATGAGTCAGTCACCCTTTTTCCATTGATGTCAAAGGGGGAGAGAATATTGGAAACAAATGAAGATAAGAAGCATGAAGTCAAGGGAAGCTTATGCAACACACCAGGAGATGATTAGTGTGTTGACATCAATGACAAAGGGGGAGATTGTTGAGTATGTTGTCATTGATGTCAAAGTGGGTGCAACAAGTGTAGAATGTCATCATTGGTGTCCTTGATATGTAAGTTGTCATGGATGAAATGACGCAGTGAAGAAATCATAGCTCTAGGGTTTGGTTTTCCAGGACAATGATCATACCCCACGTTTGTTGAGGATTTTTTAATATGAAGATCACTATATTTGTCTTGGAGACCCTCGCCATTGGATTCTCCTTGTTATGATGATTTTGATGGTCTGCGGAGCGTTTCGTGGGCCTTCATAGAGAAATATGCCTGGTCAAAGGTCCAATCCCCTTGATGTGGTAATAAACCTCAAAGCATGGATGATGTGGTTTTTTCTCATTGGTTGGAAAAATATTAATTAAACATGTGTGGAAAATACAATTATTGAAGGTCATCTAAATTGAATTAAAATCAATTTTAAGGTTGACCTATGGTTACTAAGAATTTGTCTCCATTTGATTAAGGGGATCAAATTTGAAATAAAATTAAAGGAATCAAATTTTAATTCAAATTGGCCATATTGTTCACTCCAATAATGTGAATTTCATTTTAAACTTTTCCCTCCTCTTTGATGTCGGGCTACCCTTTTCAAGAAGCATCTCGGCCTATATAAAGGCACTTCATCTTACCTCTCAAGTGAAGGATTGAACACATTGCTCTAAATTTGTTTGGCTTTGTGGAGGGAAGTTCAAGAGGCAGATTGGAGAGTTTCTTTCGGTTTCACTTGTCTTATTTCTGAAGCAACTTGCAGCCAATAGAATTTTTGTCTCTCAATATCTGATTAGACCAAAGTTGCAGGGGGTTCTAGTTTTTATTTTATGGAATTTGTTGATGATCATAATGTCTTATGGGAGATAAAGGGGGTTTTAGTTTTTATTTTATGGAATTTATTGATGATCATCATGTCTTATGGGAGATCAAAGGAATTGGTCTTGCTCTCTGAAATTTAATTTTCTCATCGTGATATGCATGTGGCCTTTTGAAGATATGAATAAGAGGACAGTATGGAAGGGTTTTTGGGGTTAAAATTTTTATAGGGTTTCGTTGGTTTCTTACTTTTGTAGGTACCTTTGAATACTGAAGCATATGTATGGAATTTCTGGTCCGTTGTTTGAAATATTATTGTGCCCTGATAATGGTGCACAGTTTGAATGATATCAGGTTATCTCTATGACCATATACCCTATGTCCTGACCTAGAACTGGGGTTTCTTTGTTTGATCAAGTGGCATAACATCTCAGTCGAGCATACTAAGTGGCATTGTAATCTCAGTAATTCACATTCCCTATTATAATGACATTGCACTTCAACATCACCGTATCTTGGCATTACACTTTTAACAATGGCATCACATTGATCATTGTGACTACTGAATATCTGTTTGATGTGAAGAAAATTTGAGCACATGATTGGGTGATTGAATACCAAGGAAATTTGAAGCATTCACTTGTGGTCCTTGTAGCACAACTTATGTGCAAATTGAGCCTATATAAGTGTAATACCTTTGTGCATGTGAGATGAAGATAACAAGTGTTCTTCTATTTATTTTGGTGACGCCCTAACCAGAGCTTTTGTGACCAATCAGAGACAATTTGTGTTGCCTGTATCTCAGTCTGAAGTCCAAGTTTCTGTGAAGTATTGGATCTGCTTCTTCTGCTTGAGATTCAAGAAGCGTTTTAAAGAATATACCTAGCTCTTCATTATGGTGAGACCCTGAATAATTTGAAGTTATCTTGTACAATTAAAAAGGGGCAGTAGTGTTGGATCCATACGCATAAATCCTCAACATATCAAGTCTAAAAAAAATCATGTAACTCTCTTATCTGGAGCACAAATTTGTATACCAGAAGCAAAAGTGTGACCTGTGCATAATCTCCAAGTATATTAGAATGTATTCTGCACTGACCTCACTCCAAATTATTGTGACATCATCAGACTCTACATACAGAGTCGAAAGTGCTTGTTTAACTTGGTTATTTTTTCTCGAAGGAATCCACACTCCAGTAACTCTGAAGTTTATTGGCATGAATATTTGTATCGATTGATGAGATTCTAGTTCAGATTTGTGTATAAGATCTTGCAGTAGCAAGAACTCCTTGTGACCTGCACTGTGCTTGGTTGTTGAGTATACATGCAGATTAAGGTTAGAAATTAATATTTGTTGCAGAGTTTGTAGCTCAGCTTGTTGCACATAGAAATGTTATATCTATAATGAAGTTGATTGAACAAACATCTAAGTGAGTGAGTTATAAGTTTCTGAGCAGAGGCTCGCGTTTAATGTTGTTGTAACTTTAATTCTTGGACAAAGTTTTCTGAGAGTTCCTTACCATCCTGCAATAGACATTGTCACACGAATTCCTGGACAAACCTGAAGCTTGCATCTTTATGAGGCTCATGACAATGTCTTGATGATAGTTTCTTTGACAGTAGTAACCTAATCTTGATAAAAACAACCTCGAGGAACATTGATGCAGCGGTGACATTGATGGGTGATGACGGACTTGATTGGAAATACCATTGGCATTTCAGTGACATGGATATAATGACTATGACCTTGGCATTACAGTTTCCTTGTGACCTTGATGTGTGACAGTGATCCTAGACACTGATATATGATATGAACATACTAATACACGGTTGAGTTTTATACATGCTTATTGTACCTAATATTTGACTATGACTTGAATAATTAACCTTGATGACAATGATTACATTCTCTTGATCTTTTACGTGTGGGAGATGTTATGACAGAGCTAGCTGAATTTGTGTGTTGTAGTTTTGTCGCGAGCCTTGTTGTATTACTGTTGTGGCACAACTTTGTGACTTCATTGTATGTAATGACAATATGATGACTGACAATGCATCTTTGACAAGTTGATATATTGGCTAAGCTAGGACTATTTCACTAGCTAGGATTTGATGCACATCATGATGCAGAGAATTTTATGTATGTGAAAATGATCTTCTTGATAGTATATATATTATAACAATGAACATAACAGTAACTCCTGATATAAAAATAAATGGATGGTGGTGACTATTAGTTTTTAGGGCATCAGATAGGTGTTCTAGTCTCGATTTGTGTTAGAGAGGCTAAGAACATGAAATCTCCAAAACCAAAAAAAGGTTTTGCAAGATAAGCCCGTGAAACACCTTATTTAAATTAATTAACCATCATTTAAATTTTTCCCAAGTCTAACTTAGAAACACTGGTTAATTAATAGAATTAATTAAGGAAAGGTGAGAATGCTCTAGAAACTCACACATATTGAGTTTGAGATGATCTTACTTGTTGATAGAGATCTAATCATGGTCGTTGGTTCATCAACGAGAGATTATAAGAGTATTTTGATGGGGATGGAGAGCATATAGCAAAGAAGAGGGAGATCTAGGCATATTGAATTTCCCAGAGAGCAAAGATTCAACACAAGGAAGAATTCGAGCCAGAGATCGAGTAGCAGAGGCTGAGGAGCAGTAGCAGAGAGATTTTGGAGAATATTTCCAGTTTCGGAGAGGCAATAATGGTTGTTGGTTCATAAAAGAGAGATTATAAGAGTAGTTCGATGGGGATAGAGAGCATATAGCAAAGAAGAGAGAGATCTAGGCATATTGAATTTCCGAGAGAGCAGATATTCAACACAAGGAAGAATTCGAGCCAGAGATCGAGTAACAGAGGCTGAGGAGCAGTAGCAGAGAGATTTCGGAGAATATTTCCAGTTCCGGAGAGGCAATAACAGGGAGGTTGAGTTATTCCACTGGAGGTTGTGCATAAGCCTCAAGGAGGCAGTTCAATTCAGCAAAGGAGCAGGGTTATTCATGTGTTAGATGCTGGGAAATTTTCCAGAAGGTCAAGTGAGTCACTTCCATAGGTAGAGAAAGGCAGAGGTGCAGGATTCAGCGAGTTCCAGAGGGAGAGTGAGTAGTGGCTGCGTAAGCACTGCGTAGAGACTCGCGCAAAGGAAATATGGGTAGCCAGTTTTTCCAAATTTTGGAGTCGAGATCCATTGCGAAGTTGAGGAATTTTCCTCAGATATTTTGGCCAGATATTTGTTGTTGGATTTCCAGTTTGGGCAGCCAAATATTGTACTTAGAATTTTTGTTTCTACATAATAAAATAAACCCTCATCTGCTGCACTCCCACATAGGGTTTTTTCCGAGGGCTTTTGTCCAAAAATAACGATGCCATTTTATTGTGTGTGTGTGCTCTATTTTCTCAATTCCAGTTTATTTTCTGCAGTGCATTTTATTTTTGGTTGAAATTATGGTAGTATTTTATTCATTGTTTGCCAAAATATCAAATAAATTGCACATAATAATATTCAGTTAGAAGAATAATTTCCGGTTGCTGCAATAGTGAAAATTTCACATGGTTTCAGAGCCAAGTTTTGATCTTGGGACATGTGGGTTAATAAAGGTCCCAGTCAGGGACAAGGCTCAAAGGGAGAAGAAAAGAAGAATAAATATATGTCAAAGATCAAGTGCTTCAGGTGTGGTGAGTTTGGTCACTATAGTACCCAGTGTCCCAAGAAGAATAAGGACAAGAAGGAGAAGCAGCAACAGGCAGCAAGATTGGCAGAGATCGATAATTTATCCAATAGATTGGAGGAAGAATTTGCTTTATATTCAGTTATATGTACATGTGAGAGGTGGGGAGGTCTTGAGCTCTAGTTCCCTGAGTTGCCAAGATTTGGGAAGGATCCATGGAAGACAACATCAAACGGATGTTTCCTCATGGATCATTACCTTAGCTACAGGGGCCCACAACATTTCAGTAGTAGATGGATCATAATGTTTAACATGGCATAGTCATATCTTGAGGGACAGTTGCAAAACTAGTTGCAGTTAGTTATTGAGGGGCGCAGAACCAATTAGGGCACAAACATTTATTCAGTAGACAGTACAGATACTAGTTACATTCAGAGACTCAGGAGACAGTTGTAGAGCTAGTACATGGACACAGTAGATTTAAAGAATAATTTTCAGTTGCAGTAGTTGCAAAAGTAGTAGTAACATGAGATCAGTTGCAGAGCAGAGCAGAGTAGGAAACAATGTAGGGAGGCACAGCGTAGATGTTAGTAGTAGAGTAGGTGAAGGATGGTTCAGTTATAGAGTTAGCAGATGAATCAGAGTATGCGCAGTAGCTTGGTGGACAATGACAGTGTGTTACAGATGTCAGATATCAATAGTGTGAGGGAAGATGTTATGGGAGAGAACACCTTCCTTGCTAATAGGGATTATTAGTTTTTGTAGCATCGAACAAATGCTCTAGTCTTGATTTGTGTCAGAGAGGCTAAGAACATGAGATCTCTAAAACCCCAAAAAGGTTTTGTGAGATAATCTTGTAAAACACATTAATTAAATTAATTAACCATCATTTAAATTTTTCCTAAGTCTAACTTAGGAAAACTGGTTAATTAATAGTAACTAGTTAAGGAAAGGTGAAAATGCTCTAGAAACTCACACGGATTGAGTTTGATATGATATTGATCATTGGTCATGGTCAGTGGTTCACCAATGAGAGATTATAAGAGAAGGTAGATGGGGATGGAGAGCATATACTAAAGAAGAGGGAGATCTAGGCAGATCAAATTTCCAAGAGAGTAGAGATTCAACGCAGGGAAGAATTCGAGCCAGAGAGAGTATATGAGGTTGAGGAGAAGTAGTAGAGAGATTCTAGAGGATATTTCTAGTTTAAAAGAGGAAATAGTAGAGAGGTTCAGTTATTCCACTGGAGGTTGCGCAAAAGCATCGAGGTAGTTTAATTCAGTTGAGGAGCAGGGTGATTCAGGCACTAGAGGTCGAGAAAATTTCTAGAAGGTCAAGTGAGTCACTTCTAGAGGCAAAGAGAGGCATAATTACATGATCTAATAAATTTCATAGGCAAAGCGAGTAGAGCCTGTGCAAGCACTACGCAAAGGCTCACGTAGAGGCAATATGAGTAGCCGATTTTGCAAGATTTTCGAGTTGGGATCAGTTGTGGAGTTGAGGCATTTGCCTCAAATATTTTGGCCAAATTTGGATTGCTATCCAACTATTGTACTCAGAATTTTACCTACTACACAATAAAATAAGCCCTCATTAGTTGCACCAATTTTCCCACATTGAGTTTTTCGAGGGACTTTTGTCCAAAAATAACAGTGTCATTTTATTGTGTGTATGCTCTATTTTCTCAGTTCCAATCTATTTTATTTTTGGTTATAATTGCAGTAGTGATTTTATTCGTTGTTTGATGAAATAACAACAAAACTGCACATAATAATATTTAGTTAGAAGAATAATTTCCAGTTGTTGCAATAGCGAAAATTTCATAGTGACCTCATGACAGTGATGATCTATGTGTCAATGACTTGGAGACTATGACAGTGATAATGAAAATAATGATGTGACAATCCCTCCTTGACAATGATGAGAAATAGCTGCAGTAGTGACAACTAATAGTTGTGGAAAATGAAGTGCAAAGGTGGTTGTAGTGAGGTGCAAGCAGAGTGGCACCAGTGGAAGTAGTGGCACTAGTAGCAACAATGGTGGTAGTGGTAGTAGCAATGGACATTAGTAATAGTGAAGTGTAGCAGTAGGGGTTGCAGCGTGATTGTAGTTGGGCAATTATCCCTAATACAGGAGCCCAAACCATGCATGGAGCATTTGCTTCCTTCCAACTTTTTGGTAAAACCATTGGGCAGTCTTGTATTTTCTTCTAGATTTATCTGGTAAATTTGTATGTACATCATACATAACACAACATTTGGTTGAGATGAAATTCTGTGAACTACTCATTGATGTGATGATGATTCATATGTTTGTTTTAATTCTCTGAAGGTTTAAGAAAACTAAACAATTGTGAAAAATTTAGAAAATATTGATTCACCCCCTTCTTAATATTTCCAACAACCATCCCTGTCAAGGGTGAACTTCGGCAACAATATACTACCGCTAATAGAGATAGGCCCTCTAAGCCTATGGGGAAGGAAGCCGAGAGGTCCAGAGGATGGCTTATGCAGCGTTGGACTTGTGGAGAAAACCACAAGCAGAGAGCCTTCCCTTAGCGATAGTGGAAGGGTCCAAGGTTATACAATGTGCAGGAAGTGGAGAAGGTGAGAGATGTGGCACAACGCATGCCACAAATTTACATCATGTTGGAAAATAGGCAGAAGGATCACCAAGCATCAATGATCGAGATGGAAGGTATGGTGAATAACCAACCTATCTCAATTTTGATAGACTTGGGTTCGAATTTCAGTTATGTTAGGCCAAAGGTTGCAGAAAAGTGTGCATTGCAGAAGATAGCCCATGAAAGTTCATGGTTAATTTAGATGGCCACGAGAACCAAGATATGAGTTGAAAATGTGGTGACGTCATGCCCAGTAGTGATAAACAACATGCCCACATCTGCATATATGAATGTGCTACCAATGGGCTCATACGATGTGCCAGTCGACATGAACTAGCTAGCAAGCCAGAAAACCAAAATTGAATGCTATAACAAGTTGATGGAATGCATTAATGAAAAAGGGGAAAGTGTGACTCTGTAAAGGGTAAGAAAGTCGATGACTATTCGATAAATATCAATGCTACAAATGAAGAGATGCAGTCGGAAGGGGTGTGAGTTGTATGTTAACTAAGTAATCAATGCATCAAAAGTTGACATAGATAGGATGGAAGAGCATCCAATTTTAAAGTGGTCCAATGATGTGTTCCCTAAGGAAATCCCAAGATTTCCACCAAGAAGAGAAATTGATTTCTCAATTGAATTGTTTCCAGGATCGAAACTAGTGTCAAAGGTCTATATCGCATGAGCACACCAGAGATGGTGGAATTGAAATTACAATAATACTAGATAAGGGATACATTAGACCCAATGTATCGCCTTAGGGAACTCCAATATTATTTATGAAGAAGGATGGAACATTGAGATTGTGCGTTGACTATAAACAATTAAATAAAGCCACGATGAAGAATGAGTATCATTTTCCTAGGATTGATGATTTGTTCGATTAGCTAAGAGGAGTTGTAGTATTTTCGAAGATAGACTTAAGGTTCAGGTACCATCAGGTACAAATTAAGGAAGAAGACATTCACAAGATAGCCTTCAGAGCAACGTATGGCCATAATGAATTTGTTGTGGTGCCATTCAGACTCACCAATGTTCCAACAGTGTTTATGTGTTTAATAAATAAAGTTCTCAGTCCATATTTGGACAAGTTTGTGTTGATTTTGTAGATGACATTTTGGTTTATTCTAAAATCAAGGAGGAACATAAAGAACATTTGGAAATAGTTTTTCAATTGCTGAGAGAGCACAAGATCTACGACAAGCTTAGAAAGTGTGATTTCTCTCATTCACAATGTCAATACTTAAGACGCATTGTTCCAAGGAGTAGTAGACCCTAAGAAGGTCAAAGCCATCATGGAGTGGCCTACTACTCAAAATGTGGCAGAAGTAAGATCATTTATGGGTTTGATTAGGTACTACCAAAGGTTCATTCAGAATTTTTCAAGGATTGGGCATCCATTCACAACATTGTAGAGAAAAGGAGTTAAATTCCAATGGAAACCAGAGTGTGCAATCAGTTTTGAGAAATTAAAACATTTTCTCACACATGCACCAATATTGAGAATAACAGACTCATAAAAGGACTTTGTTGTGTGCACAGATGCCTGCAAGGAATGGATCGGTGGAGTCTTAATGCAAGAAGGACATGTGGTCTATTACGATTTAGGGAAGCTAAATGAGCACGCGAAAAATTATGTCACTCATGACTCGAAGTTGGAAATGATAGTGCATGCATTGAAAATGTGGAGGCATTACCTCCTTGGAAGGAAGTTTGTTTTGATGTCATATCATGGAGGGTCGAAGTATCTATTTTACCAACCAACCCACATTGAATGCAATATAGGAAAGGTGGCTAACCTTGATTAGTGAATTTGTTTTTGAGATAGAATATATCAAAGGCAAGGAAAACAAAGTAGTAGATGCACTTAGCAGAAGGATGTGTGTAGCTCATGTGGAAACCATCAACACCTTTGAAGTTGACAATAAGGAAAATACTAAGGAGAAAATGCATCAAGATGAGCATTACCAACAAATAAAAGAACGCTTGTAGTAGGAGTTGGAGGGAGCCTCGAGTAAGAATTACTCTCTCATAGAGGATGGACTATTGAAGTTAAAAGGTAGGCGATATATACCTTGCATGGGCAACTTGAAGAAACTCATCTTTGATGAGTTTTAGAAATTACCTTATTCAAGTCATCTTAGTTATTGGAAAAAGATAATATCTATGAAAAATATGTAATATTGGCTAGGCATGAAAAAGGATGTTGACGACTATATTTCAAAATTCTTGGAGTGCCAACAAGTGAAAGTGGAATGTAGACACCTAACAAGATTGTTGCAACCAATCCCCTTTCCTGAATGGAAGTAGGAAGTCATTTTTATGGACTTTATCGCAAGACTGCCATGGACATCTAGGCAACATGATGGCATAATGGTGGTGGAAGATAAGTTGAGCAAGGTGGCTCATTTTGTAGCCATTAAATCCACTTACAAGGCAAATTATATTGCTTAGATTTTTATGAAGGAGATATTTAGATTGCATGGTATACCCAAGAAGATAATCTTGAATCAAGATGCCAAATTTACCTCAAAGTTTTGGACAACATTGTTTGTTGGATTTTGAACCAAGTTGGAATTTAATAAAAAATATCATCCTCAAACGAATATAGACTAAAAGAGTAAATAGGTTGTTGAAAGACATGCCAAGAATGTATGTCATGCACCAACCTAAGAGGTGGTAAGAGTTTCTACACTTGGTAGAATTTTCCTATGATAACAGGTACCATGAATCATTAAAAATGAGTCCTTTTGAGGGTCTGTATGGTAGGAAATGTAATACACCTATTAGTTGGAATGATCCAATAAACAGGGTGCTTCTTGGACCTGATATGATGAAAGCAATGGAATAGGAAGTGATTGTTATCAGGAAAAAATTTTAAATAACTTGGGATAGGAAAAATAAATATGTAAACCAATAAATAATGCACAAGGAATTTCATGTGGGGGGACATGTTTACCTCTGCATTAGACCAAGGAAAAGTTCACTGAGAATTGGGTCTTATGCTAAGTTAGCACCAAGATTTTGTGGACCATTTCAGATATTAGAAAGAGTGGGTCCAGTGGCTTACATTTTATCCTTTCCACTAAGAGTGAAAGCACATGATGTTTTCCACATTTATTGCTTAAAAAGTATGTGCATGATGCTAATAATGTTGTTGATTGGTTTGTGATACAAGCGGAATTCAGGGGAGAATTCCAACCAGAACCATAGTGCATTATGGATTGGAGGCAGATTGTGCTCAGGAATCGAGTAGTCAAGAAATTAAAGGAGTATTGGAAGCACTTTGGACCAGATGAGGCCACTTGGGAAATGACTAATTAGATGGGGGTATCATTACCAATTTTTGTTTACTGTGTAAGTAAATGTAAAAAGAGTTGTGCATATAAATCTCACTATTGAATTTTATGTTCGGATGTAGAGCACTATTAAATTTGGTATTCAGGGATAGAACACCCAGGACGATGTTCCTCTAAGGGGGTGGGGTCTATGAGATTACTTTTTTCTACCCCTCTTGTAAATGTCACTATGAATTGTAATTCATGTAAGTATTGTGAAAATGTAAAAAATGATTGGACTGGAGGAGTGGACATGGGTTTAGAGGTATGAGGAGGAGTTGTTGGTGTTGAGTGTAAACCCAAGCCATTGCATTTATTTCACCACCCTTCTCCCTCATGAATTAATGGTAGTGTTGGTTCAAGCATTGAAGAAAAGTATGGGCTATCTATAGTAAAGGAAGAGAAACCCACAAAATCCTTGAGAAGCTGGGATTGGGGGAGGTAATGTAGAGCAGGATGATCATAGAACACATTGAGAACAATTATGAAAAAGCACACAAAGAGAGAAAACACTCTCAATTATGCAAATGAGAATTGTAGAAAAATGTGTTGGAAAAGGAAGGAATCATAATGAATGCATAGGCTTGGAAGCACATTGAGAAGCGTGTGAAAAGATGAAGTTGTGGTGTTGAGGAGGTGGAGTTGTGGTAGACTCTAGATTCCAGCTTAACAAGTGGATGTCATGTACTTTAGTACTTATTGTGGTGTTTCACAAGTGGATACCCTAAGGGTGGACTTTGGATTCTCGTGAAATCTATCAGGTGGAGGAATGGTGTGCTCTGGACTTCTATCATATTGTAGGTGGAGGCACTATGGGCTCTGGATTTTGGTAGTCTAAATCGGGTGGAGATGTCACAGATTCTAGATTCTTGTTGTTACTGTTGGATGGAGCATTGTGTGCTCTAGATTCCCCGAATTATTGGTAGGGTGGAGACACTGTGTGCTTTGAACTACTAGGTTTCAGGTGGAGGCATTGTGTGCTTTGGATTCCCATGTGATTTGGTTAACTAGATTGGTGTGAATATACCTTGATGAAATATTCCCAATTAGCAAATAGCTAATTGGAAATATCAATTTTGACTTTTTTGCCTTCATAGAGTTAAAATATAAATAAAGTGGGTGAAGGAACACTTAGCTCAGACTTTGGATAAAAATGTTTCCTAAAGTCACTTAAGAGACATGTCTATTTGGCAACGTGGGCCCTAGTGGTCAAGTGGCAGCGTAGGAAATGGAGTAGCGTAGGCAGCGTGTGGGCCCAGCCAGTGCAGAGTGAGTTGGACAGCGTGGGCCAAGGGAGACAATGCAGAGATTGGTGGGGCCTAGGTGAGGGAAAGGCTCACCAAGCATAAAAGGAGGAGGGGTCTCCTCATTCTCATTCATTCTGATTATGCATCTTTGAGATTTGTCTTTTGACATTGAGCACGCTTGCTGTTTAGCAAAGTCTACACGTATTTTTCAGTACATCGGGTGTCTCTGTTCAGAGATCCCAACCTCAGCCCCGGGGGACTTCGAGTGCTTGCTTGGGTGAGGAATTTCATCCTTGTTTTGCCGGAGGGAGTTGCAGCTACCACAGGAGGAGCATCCACTCAGAGAGACAACGCAGTCAGTGAGAGGGAGGATGCAATCTTGTGAGGAGGTAGTTTCGGATTGGGGGTTAGTTGGTGGTTTCAGCCCGGGATAGTGGGTAAGGGGCCAGCCCTTCCCTATTCCAGCGTTTTGGAGGAGTTAGGGGTCATATTTTGGAGCAGATCATTCAGAGCTAGAGTCCCTCCTTGAGGAATAGCGTAGTGCCTCAAGGGAGCCATTTTCGAGGGTCGGCCATTTCTGAAAAGCTTTCTGGGCTTTTCTAGGTATTGGGAGTAGAGGCCATTCTCGAAGTTTCAGAATTTTCCGAGGTGGGGAGCAGCCCCAAATATTCAGTTCATTTTAGCAATAGCAGCAGCACAGTAGCAGTGCCAGCAGCTTCGAGATAATGTAGTCTTGAGTTAGCAGCCATTACAAGTCCCATTCTGAGAGTATTTCTACACTTGCCTAGTGCAAGCCAAGGTGCCATCATTCTGATCACCTTTGTACTCATTTTCTATCTTTCAGTATTAATAAAATGGCTCAGCGTTCTCCATATTGGTTATTGTTCATGTGGTATCTCTCTAGTTGCTGTTTGTCTATGTTTATGTGCTTTATATTGCTGTTTATTTCTACTTGGAATATTACAGTGGTATCGGAGCTCATAGACTTGGCTCAGCCTGTGGAGCAGATTGTCTATGACACCAATAGGAAAACCATACATCACTTGCCAGGGGAGAAAATATAAAGACCAAGAGCAGAGGTTAGAGCTCACCTTCGGGAAAGGTGACAACGTTCTAGTGGTGGACACAGAGGAAGAGGAACCAATGGCGGAGGACATAAATGCCGATAAGGAGTTCGGGGAACTTCTCCTCAAATCAGTACAGGATCTATCAAGATGGATAGAGGAGATGGGGAAGAGATTCACAACAGAGTCTAGACATCGCGAAACCCCAAGGGGTTTCCATGTTGGAGAGGGCTTAGGCACATCTCATCATTTACAGGAGCACCCCACAGCACAGCAGATGGCATCACACACACCCCCCTATTCCATGATGCCTACATTTCTTGCTGCAGACATTGGGGCAGAAGCACAGTAGGAGCAGGAGCAGGAGCCGGCACACATGGGGGATTATTTTGCTGAGTACCAGCCATACGGTCAGGAGTTCAGAGATGCCCTCACTTTCCACGATTTTGTTCAGCTCAAGCGGGACAGCAAACCTCGCAACCATCACAGGGGGAATAGGCAGGCACATGACGGGGACTTGCAGCGCACAGGGGGCAGATTCCATTTACCGACATTTGATGGATCATCCAAGTGCTCGGCAAAAGCCTGGGTGGAGAAGCTGGATATATATTTCCAGCTTAATCAGATGGCAGAGCTAGAGGCCATCAAAGTGGCAGGCCCATAATTGGTGGTTTCACGGGATGGTTACGCTGGGGCACTCGAGAGTGACAGCATATGTCGATTTTACACGGAGGTTGGTGGAGCGTTTTGACCGGAGGGATCCAGAGGAGCATTTTGTTGAGCTAACAAAGCTCAAGCAGACCGGGAGGCCGAACACATACATATCAGAGTTTTTGAGACTCTTCGTGATGGTACCAGATCTATCCACCGCCCGTATGATTTATATGTTCATCTATGGATTAGCAGAGCCTCTACGGGGATTAGTCAGATAGATGAGGCCCGCGACACTCCATGATGCAGCTGAGAGGACTCGGGATTTGCAGGATGCACTTCCCAGGACTAGAGCTCCTTTTCCCCAAAGATCGGCATTCCAGACGAAGGGAAAGGATGAGAGGGTTCCAACTTCCACCTGCCAAGGGGAACCAGGGTAGAGGGTTTGGAGATGATGAGGTCAGAAGAGACCTGAAGCGGAAGAGATTGTGCTTCACGTGCCAGGAGCCATGGGCACCAGGACACCGTTGTGCTGCGGGGAAGGCACATTACATCGAGGTCTTCTCCAGTAGTAGCGGGGAAGAAGATGAGTATGCGGATGTGGAGGCTAGAGACAACAGTACAGCGCAGAGAGGGGATCATCTGCCAGCTCCACCACCTTTAGCAGGAGGTGCAGCTTTTGCACCTACCGGGGGAGCCCTTGTAGCCTTGCGGGGAGTTCTTAAGTACTTGACACTGCATGTCCGAGGTACAGTACGAGGGCAGCGTGTGTCGGTGTTGGTAGATAGTGGGGCTACCCACAATTTCATTGATGCTCAGCGGGTAGAGCGGAGGGGCATACAGACGGAGACTTTTGATGGATTTTCGGTATTGGTTCCAGGGGACCAGACCATGCAGTGTGCCAGGTATGTGCCAGTCTTGGCAGTGACGATGGGGACATACACCCTAACAGATCATTTCTTCGTGGTGGACATTTCGGACACCAACGTGATACTGGGGGTATAGTAGCTTATCACATTGGGGAAGGTCACCACTGACTGGGAGACCTTGGAGATGGAGTGGACAGATAAGAAGACTAGGAGGCATGAGCAGATTAGAGGGATGTGTTGACCACACTTTGTCAACTACCCCATAGCAGTACACCCCCATTTTTTCAAATGGGATTCGTCATGTTCGATGTGGTCGCGCCATTTAGTTTCCATCATCAGTCGACTGTTTTATAAATGATGTAAACCCATTCTGCATGTTATGATGTAAATGATCTAAGTAAGACCGGCAATGTATGTAACAACCTAGGTAACCCTAGTATGTTGTTGATGATTTCTATCCTAGGAGGTTTTTTGTCTCACTGATTCACGTAAGTGATCGGCAGAGTTTTTCCCTCCAGCCTCACCCCAAAGCTAGGGTGGATTTTATCATCAGCATACTAAGTGAGTCCTGGTGTTTTCTATCGAGTCCTTGTAAAAGTAGTTTGTGCTACTTGGTCTATTAGATCATATTTGAGTCGCAGAATTGGGTATTTATTTGAGGGTCTATATGAATGGGTATTCACCCTTCATGTATGTAAATGTATTATCTCATGTAAAGAGGGTTGGAAAAATAATTAAAATCCCTTCTCAGTCAATTAATTAAATTTTCTGGTCAATTAATTTAAAAAATCTTAAACCAGAAATTTAATTAATTTAGGTTCCTAAGTTAGGATTAAATCTTTAAAGGAAAAATTTGTGGGTCCTTGGAAAATGATTTTGAAAGCCCCAGGCCAAGGGAATATTGAGAATTTTAAGAAATTTTGGACCTTTGGGCCTTGGTGGTTAAGTCAAAGTCAAAATTTTGGGGTGATTAACTTAAAAATAATATTTTTGAGTTAATTAAAATTGAATTAAATGATAAATTCGTTTTTTCCCCAAAATTTTAATTTCAACGCTCCTGATTAAAAGATGATTAAATCTTTTGGACGGTTGAGATTATTTTGACAAAGATCATCCAAACTAGCCGTTGAAGATTTTGTCCTATAAATTTAGAGGTCTTTGTCAGTATTGAGTCATCCGATCTTAGGATCGTGCACTTGTTCTTAGAAACTCTTGTAAATTTTTGAGGAATAAAGCATAAAGACTTTGGGGTTACAAATTTTGATGTTCCTTCTCGGATCTATGTGGTGAATTGTCTCTAAACTCTGCTACTTTGTTTTTGCATTTTATGGTTGATGGCCTTCATGGATTAATCTGTATATAGGTATCTTGTGCAGTTTTCTGGATTCATAAAATGACATTTTGATTTTTCTAAAGGATCTCATGTTGTTTTCTTAAATCTCTATCGATCTAAGGTTAAGATCTAAGTGTGCAGGGATTTTTTTTTTTTAAGATTGAGCGTCTAGGGAAGTCTTCGGTTGGACCAGCCGACTCTCAATAAACATAAATATGAAAAGCTCATTATTTGTTAAATTCCAAGTCTATCTTACGAAATTGGTGGTTTTGCAAGGTTTTCTAAGGCTTGTGCCTCTCCTTAAAATTTTAAATCTCTGAAAAATGTGCTAAAATGGATTTAAATCTGGCCATGAGGGCCTCAGATTTGTAAACTAATTTGTAAATTTGTAAATTTTTTTGAGATTATAAGGGTTTAATCATTTTCTTAATGTGTGTATCTTCGGGATCTGATTGATTTTTGCAGGTTACAGGGTTACTCAGAATTTTTTTTAAGATCTGAGCCAAATCCAGCCCCCAAGGGCCAGATCTGCCCTCGGAATCCCCACTGTGGGCAAATCTGAGCGTTATTGATTCAAAGAATTTTGAAAATCTGAGTTTAAAAAAAAAATTGCTAGACGTTGTACTAGGTTTTTCTCTGCAATATTTCTGCAACTCTCACCCTCTGCATCGAAAGCTCATCGACCTTTCTCCATTTGCACCAACGTCCTCCTTTCCATACCCTGTTCACCATCCAACGCCTCTCTGCCGTCCGAGTTTCCTTCATACCTGTGTTCTCTCTCCCTTGGCCTTCGATTTCGTTGCCCTCGTCCTCATTGCTTAGCGATCCGCCTGCATTTCCTTGCTCGTTCTTCTGCCTTCGAAACTCAGCTTTGTCATCAAGCTGCTGCCGTCGAACTTAGACTCTTCAAACCGTCGTCCATCTTCCTGCCGCCCTTCCTCCTTCACGTCCGTCGAAGCTGCGATCTTCTCCGCCGTCTAGTCGCTCGACCTGCAAGCAATTTCAACAAAACGACAAACGCACATTATACATAACGCATTAAATTTTTTGTGCAGATTCGATTTGTTTTGGATTAGTCGTAGGTTAGGATTTAATTTCGATTTAATTTGTTAGTCATTGGATAGCGTTAGTTTAATGATAACGTAGGTTTTGATTTAATTTGGTTGTTCTGACTTTAGCGTAAATTAATTTAGTTTAGATTTGATTCAGATATTTATTTATTTTTTTAGGATTTAATTTTGTTAGTTTAGATTTAAATCTTAGTTTTTTTTTTAATTCTTTCCGCTTTTGATTAGCGTTAGTTTTTTTAAAAGAGTTTTATTTTATGATAGGTTTTAGACTTCGAATTTTTGTTTTAGTTTGACTATTAGTTTTACATTTTTTTGGTTTAGTTTTAGTTTAGAGCGTTAATTTGGATATAATTTTTTTTTGAAAAATATAAAATTATAAAATATAAAATTCAAAAAATATTTTTAATTTTTGTTCTTAGAGTTTGTTTAGTCTTAGTTTTTCAATTTTTTAAAGTTTTGATTTCATGAGAAATGAAACAAAAAATAATAAAAAAAAATATAAAAATATAAAATTTCTAAAAATCTAAAAAATACAAAACATAAAAATTTTCAAAAAATCTCTATAGTCAAATGAGCCTCAAATTTTTTATCTGAAGTTTGACTGTGGAGTATTTTAATTTTCAAACTGGGTTATAATTGAAGCATCATAATTTCGAAAATACTTCAAGCATCGGGCATTTTGATCTTAAATGATCGTTTCATGATAAGCTTTGTTGATTGGCTCAAGTATCTTAATGAATGATCGTGGCCCTTTCTATTGAATATCATTGTGGTCATTTAGCAGCAGTTATACATCCAATACTTATCTTTAATTACATAACGGGATCTTGTTTGACTCCATAAAACACTGGTTTAAACATAATCAATCTGTGAAATCTCGTTAATTTTATCAAGTGTTTGGTGTTTTAGCTATATCTCCTAGATTTTTATTCTTCATTTATAATAGGGTCTACCTCCCTTAGCTTGCAAGGAGACAGCTTAGATAGAGAGATTGGGGATCAGGGTGACAACCCCCGATCTGAGCTGTTGTCACGGTGCCTAGACAATCTGTGCAACAACAGGATGCACACCTACTCACCACAGACAGTTTCAACACACCAGATGGAGGCAAATTTCCGGAAGGGGGACATAGAGTGGGCAGTGGAGCTACGTGTGTCAGAGGCATGATCTACAGGGCAGGCTGTACACCCAAATGTACAGTCCGTTCTTGAAAGGTATGCTATGGTATTTGGGGAGATACCACCAGGACAGCCCCCAGATCGGGGGTTTGAGCACACTATTGAGCTAGAGTAGGGTATCCAGGCTGTTATCACTACACCCTATTGGCACCCCAAGGCCTATCGGGATGAGATTGAGAGGGCTATCCATGAGCTCTTAGCTCTTGGACACATCTGTCCTAGCACCAGCCCCTTTGCTTCTTCAGTAGTGATGGTGAAGAAGAAGGATGGCACATTGAAGATGTGCATTGATTACAGGGCCCTAAACAAGAAGACCATGAAGAATCGATACCCCATACCACAGATTGATGAGTTGATGGATGAGCTGAGGGGGGCCAAGTTCTTCTCAAAGATTGATTTGAGATCCGGGTACCATCAGATTCGCGTGAGGGAGCAGGACATTCCCAAGACCGCTTTCCGGTGTCATTACGGCCATTTTGAGTTTTTGGTGATGCCTTTTGGGCTAACCAATGCCCTAGCTACTTTCCAATCGTGCATGAATCACATCTTCCGCAGTCACTTGAGGAAGTGTGTGCTAGTGTTTTTTGACGACATATTGATCTACAGCAGGACATGGGAGGAGCACCTCCAACATATAGAGGCTATATTGCGCATTTTGGAAGAGCATCAGTTTTATGCAAAGCTCTCCAAGTGTGAGTTTGGGTTGACCGATTTGCTCTACTTGGGGCACATCATCGGGGTGGATGGGGTAAAGGTCCACGAGGAGAAGATCAAGGCCATCAGGGAATGGTCGGAGCCGAAGAATGTGATGGAACTTCGGGGATTTGTAGGGATCTGCACTTACTACCGAAAGTTCGTCAAGGGATTTTACCAACTTGCTGCACCCCTTACAGATCTCACAAAGAAAGGGGCATTCAGTTGGATGGATACGGCGTAGAGGGCTTTTGACAGGCTCAAGGAGGTGATGAGAAGCTTTCTAGTGTTAGCATTGCCAGATTTTACACAGCCCTTTGTCTTGGAGTGTGATGCATCAAGAGAGGGGATAGGCGCAGTGTTGATGTAGGGAGGCCACCCCATAGCTTTCGAGAGCCAGAAGCTATTGCCACATGAGAGGTTGTATGCGATATACGACAAGGAGATGTTGGCCATCATGCATGCATTGGCCAAGTTTCATCAATACCTGGTAGGGAACAAATTCAGAGTGAGGACGGATCACAACAGCCTCTGATTCTTTTTAGAGAAGAAATAGTTGCAGGAGAGGCAGAAGAAGTGAGTCAGCAAGATCCAATCTTATGACTTTGATATCGAGTATGTCAAGGGAAAGAACAATGTTGTGGCAGATGTACTTTCTCGCAGACCGACAGCGTTGTCATTGATGAGTTTGGACACGGACTGGAGGGATCGACCGTTGGTAGAGTACTCCAAGGACCGTTTTGCTTGTGAGATTTTGGATGGACAGGTGATAGATGACAGGTACAGAGTGATGGACGAGGTGATCTATTTCAGGGACAGGATCTTCTTGACTGTGGGCTCCCAGCTGAAGAATAAGATATTGCACGCCTCGCATGATTCTCCATTATCGGGCCACCAGGGGTTTACCAAAACCTATAGGGCCATCAGGGAGAGGTTCTCTTGGAAGGGCCTCAAGAAGGACGTACTCCAATATGTCAGGGAGTGCAAGGTTTGCCAGCGTAACAAAGGAGAGATGAACCATCCCGCAGGATTATTGCAGCCTCTTACCATACCTAAGGGGAAATGGGAGAGTATCTCAATGGACTTCATTACAGGGTTGCCCACGGTATAGGGCAAGGATTGCATATTTGTAGTCATTGATCGGCTGACTAAATATGCTCATTTTTTCGCCATATCGGCACATTACACTGCAGCACAGGTAGCAGAGTTGTTTGTCAGGGACATTTTCAAATTGCATGGTCTCTCGAAGACTATTGTCAGTGACAGGGACAGCCGCTTCATGGGCGGATTTTGGCAGGAGCTTTTCCGTTTGGTGGGCACTGAATTGACATCGAGTACTAGTTACCACCCCCAGACGGATGGACAGACCGAGATAGTGAACAAGTGGCTGGAGGGCTGCTTGCTTAACTATGTTAGCAGGCAGCAGAAGGCATGGTTGAGATGGTTGCACTTGGGGGAGTACTGCTACAACAACACTCATCATATGTCCATTAGTATGTCTCCGTTTTATGCATTGTATAGATATCATGCTTTATCTTTTGCTAACATGATGTTTGGTGCTAGCAAGGCTCCTAGAGCCAAGGATTGGATCCAAGAGAGTCAGGATATACTCTGAGCTCTCAAGGATAACCTGGCTACAGCGCAAAACCAACAGAAGTTGTACGCCGACAGGGGACGAGTTGAGAGGCAGTTTGAGGTAGGTGACTTGGTTTATCTACGCTTGCAGCCATATCGGCAGTCCACGCTGAAGCAGAAGGGGGCTGAAAATCTCAAGCCTCGCTTCTATGGAACGTACAGGGTGATACGCAGAATAGGACAGGTTGCATATGAGTTGGAGTTACCCAAGGGTAGTAAGATTTACAACGTTTTTCACGTATCATACTTGAAGAAGGCACTGGGGCAGTAGGTGACTGCGACAGAGGAGCTTCCACCCACAGATGATGAGGGGCACTTGGTGCTACAGCTGGAGGCCATTATTGACACTAGGGAGAGGCAGCGACGGAGTAGGACAGTCAGGGAGTACCTAGTGAGGTGGAGGAATTTACCGGATGAGGATGCCACCTAGGAGAGTGAGAAGATTCTGCAACATCCATCATTACAGTTGCTTGAGGACAAGCAACATGTTGCCGAGGGAGACTGTAATATTACCAATTAGCAAATAGCTAATTGGAAATATTAATTTTGACTTTTTTGCCTTCATAGAGTTAAAATATAAATAAAGTGGGTGAAGGAACACTTAGCTCACACTTAGGATAAAAATATTTCCTAAAGTCACTTAAGAGACCTGTCTATTTGGCAACGTGGGGCCTAGTGGTCAAGTGGCAGCATAGGAAATGGAGCAGCTTAGGCAGCGTGGGGCCCAGCGAGCACAAAGTGAGTTAGACAGCATGGGCCAAGGGAGACAGCGCAGAGATTGGTGGGGCCTAGGTGAGGGAAAGGCTCACCAAGAATAAAAGGAGGAGGGGTCTCCTCATTCTCATTCATTCTGATTATGCATCTTTGAGATTTGTCTTCTGACATTGAGCACGCTTGTTGCTTAGCAAAGTCTGCACGTATTGTTCAGTACATCGGGTGTCTCCGTTCGAAGATCCCAACCTCAGCCCCGGGGGACTTCGATTGCCTGCTCGGGTGAGGAATTTCATCCTTGTTTTGCCGGAGGGAGTTGCAGCTACCACAGGAGGAGCATCCACTCAGAGAGACAACGCAGTCAGTGAGAGGGAGGACGCAGTCTTGTGAGGAGGTAGTTTTAGATTGGGGGTTAGTTGAAGGTTTCAGCCCGGGATAGTGGGTAAGGGGCCAGCCCTTCCCTATTCCAGCGTTTTGGAGGAGTTAGGGGCCATCTTTTGGAGCAAATCATTCAGAGCCAGCGTCCCTCCTTGAGGAATAGCGTAGTGCCTCAAGGGAGCCATTTTCGGGGGTCGGCCATTTCTGGAAAGCTTTCTAGGCTTTTCTGGGTATTGGGAGTAGAGGCCATTCCCGAAGTTTCAGAATTTTCCGAGGTGGGGAGCAGCCCCAAAGATTCAGTGCATTTCAGCAGTAGCAACAGCACAGTAGCAGTGCCAGCAGCTTGGAGATAATGCAGTCTTGAGTTAGCAGCCATTGCGAGTCCCATTCTGAGAGTATTTCTACGCTTGCCTAGTGCAAGCCAAGGTGCCATCATTCTGATCACCTTTGTACTCATTTTATATCTTTCAGATTAATAAAATGGCTCAACGTTCTCCATATTGGTTATTGTTCATGTGATATCTCTCTAGTTGTTGTTTGTCTATGTTTATGTGCTTTATATTGCTGTTTATTTCTACTTGGAATATTACACTTGAGCACTTAACTCCTTAGACCCTAAATCTGACTCAAGGGTGGACAATTGTAAGAAATATTACAACACATTTGGCCTACAATTGGGTTGAGAGTTGAAACTCATTTAAGCTATACAGATAAGTGTATTTACTTATGTTGTATTGTGAATAACAAATGATGTTATTATGTTTGATAATAATGAATGTATGTTGATGGAGGGATATTATATTCCTAATTATTTGTAATGAAATATTGTTATAATTACTCTCATGGTTTTGAAGGACTTGTAGTGCCTGTATTTGATATGTTCCTGAGTTGCAAGCTATTTACATGGTTTTGTGTGAATGTTGGATGTATTTAGTTAAGTGATATAATGTGTGAATTCCATTGTTTTGTTGAACTCTTAGTTAAACTGAGAGGGAGGGGGGCGGGGTGAATCAGTTTAACACATTCATGGACTCTTAAAACTTTTTCATTAACACTTTTTTACACCTTCATTTCATGTTCAACTTAACATGTGAGTAATCTTAGAATGTGAGCAGCAAGCATTACTATAATGTAACAGTAGACTTAATATGAGAGCAGCAAGTATTATGCAGATGATATAAACCAGATCAACACATAAACAACATGCACAGAGACACCAGATATAAGTGGAAACCCATAAAGGGAGAAAACCACATCTTATTATTGTTGTGATGCAAAGGCAAGCTCCAACTCCCTCTCACCACTGATTTTCTGTAGGCACCAACCTACGGAGGCTCCTACCTCAATTCTGCAAGCTACAACTTGCAAGGAAGCTCCAACTCCCTTCAATTTTCTGCAGGCACCAACCTACAAGAGGCTTCAACCTCAATCGACTACAATTACTGACATTTTATCAAGCTACAACTTGATGTGAAGCACCAACTCCTATCTATTTTGCGGGCACTGACCTACGATCAACCTCGATCGGCTACAAGCTGACATTTATCAAGCTATAACTTGATAGAGGCTCCAACTTCATTACTCTTTCAAAAGAAAAACACTTGCTGATTTACCTTGGATATCAACTTTGTTACGTACCTTCTCTTGCTATTCACAGATCTCCTCTCCTCGGCTCTTGCATCATCTCTTGCTCGACCCCTCCTTCTCTGCTCTGACTCCTCTTTCTTCTTCTCTTCTCTACCTCAATTCCATACTCAGCATTCTCTATGCTCACTCTCTCTCACCTCTTGTAGCTTTCTTATTTTATTCAACTCTCTTCAATTCTGCTGCACACTCTCTTCTTCTCTCTCTCTATTTTCATAACCTTCTCCCCTTGGATATTACCCTGTTTTATACAAAATAGATTTATGGTTGTTTTTATTCTATTGGGAATTCAAAATGGACAACCATGTCTCTTTGCCTTCTGCCTTCTCATATCTTTTATCCGCTCATTCAAAAAATATAACTATAGGTACCAATTTAACATTACAGTGGGATATTTGTTCTCTTCCAGGGACTTGCAAATGCATCCCAACAATATAAATTAAAATCATTTACATTTAATTACAATGAAAACTCCAGCTCACTCATTCAGCCGCTTGGCTCACTACGCATTTGTCTTTTCTTTGACTGTGTCTTTGTCCCTTTCGGCTCTATTTGTTTCCCTGTTCACTATCACAGGGTAACGACCATATTCCATACATATGTAACTATGATTGTGTGTCTACTGTATATATATGACTGTTGATCTGGCAATCTAAGTAAATACCCCAAATAAAATTAGAGTCTGGCGCATATAAAAATGTCTCTCCATTTTCTTTCCCTACGCTGGAAATTTTAATAAGTGTATGCGGTAGCTTATCTTTTGACATCTTTGATTTACAATCAATCCCTAGTTCACACTCTTCATATACGGAAAATTTACCTGTTTCAAATCTATGGTTAAACCATAGTCCAACCCACTTCATAAGCCATCAAATGAATATTTCAACTTTGGATTACAACTCAATATATCATAAGCCCAAAGCTTATCCTTTGCATATAACAATAATATGCTCAGCAAACAGTTTCATTTATACAAGGTTCAACTTGCGTTTAGAACTTGAAGTATAACTCGTTTTTCCGCATATGTTAACCTATGTCGAGACTTTATATTGCGCCAAATATCTGTTGGAAATGTTGCCATTGATGGCAAAAGAAAAGCCTGCACCGACCTGCTAAGAGAACTGCATAGAGCTACATAGGGGAAGAAGGCCATCAGATTGAAGATCTGGCTAGCCAATAGTTCTAAGTTAATTCATTGTGTAAATAAGAAATGTTTCAGTATATTTGTGCCTTGTGGATTTAAATCATGTGTGAATATTTGGGCTCTTGATGGATGATGATTGATTTCTGTGTAATTGAAGTTCGAATCCCATAAGTAAGGATATGAGAAAAGTGATAAAAATATGTACAATCTATAATAGGAATCTCTGTGTGAAATATGGAATTGAAATCCTGTGTATGATTGAGTTCTGGTGATACTCTGTCCCTGTGCATGCGCGAGAGTGTTTGACTCTGCAATTAATGTACTTCGTCCATGTGTTAATGTATATACTCCTGAATGCTTGTAGTTATACGCTCCTGTGTATATATTGAAAAGATATTAATCGTGTGCGAATAGACCGTGGAATGACTTATGTTCTTGTCTGATTCATATTGGTCAAGGGTAAGAGTCATGTATTACGATTCAATGAACTTAACAGTGGCATGGTGTTGCAATTCCACATAAGAAACAGAGGAGCGAGGTCGTAATGTGCAGAAATTAGTGTTGAGACGGTATGAGGAGGAGAACCCTTTTAAATAATAAAGGACGACGGAACGCGAATTTAGGCGGAACCTCGAGCCAAAAGGGCGGAACCACGAAGAGTGAACAGTAAAGGTGGTTTCTGGTTTTCATTGCAACACCTTTACATGGTGGGTGGTATTCAAGAGATTGGGAGCGATTCCATAGGACGGGCGACACGTGTCCTCGAGCGAATTTGCAAAACTGCTCTCACTGCGCACCATCGTGCATTATTGTTCGCGCATCTTCGCCGAGCGATATCCATCCGATAAAATGAGGCGGCGCGACGCGATAACAACCGTCATATGGAGATGACCGTTAGCATTGGGGCCCATACGCATGTGTTGAGGTTTGCGGGTTTAACCCAAAGTTGTGATTTAAATATATGCGCAGAAGATGGGATGGTCAATTAATATGGTTTTAATAACCCAAAGTATTATGTCGCGTATTAAGGGTGTAGGCCATATAATTACGATTATGAAGTCAGCGCCCAATGAAAATATGGGGACTATGATATGGTTGGATGCATAACGGTCTTGTTGCCGATACATGTCGATTAGCGTTACAATGGATAACGAAGGGTGTTAATGGTGCGGTTGCGCTTTGAAGTAAGCTTAGGGAGCAACGTAATCATAGTTTGTATTGAACAATGAGAAAGTTGAAGTTTCATCTGTTTAACAAAAAATTTGCGGATTTGGCCTGACTGAATACGCAGTGGAGGTTGATAACTCAGATTTACAGAATCTGAAATTAAAGATAGAGTGTCTTGGAGATTGCAGAGTTAAAGAAATGTGCAACAAAAGGATTCAAAAGTGCAGTGAACAGGTGGAATATGCGAAAGACAGTGAACAAAGCATGCAGGACGGCTGCATGAATGCTACAGAAATGACAAAACCAACTAGCTAAAGGCTAAGTGAAGTTTATATACTGTAACTGAAAATGTAAATGTTTTATTTGTTTTATATTGTTTGTGATGCAAAGGCAAGTATCCTAAGGAAAAGAAAAATCCCACTGTAACATGGAAATTTGTACAGATTGTTATAATTTTAAATGAGTTGGACAAAGGAATGAGAAGACAGAAGTCAAAGAGTCATGGTTGTTCACTCCAAATTCCTTTTGGAATACAAACAGTCATGTAATGAACTCTATATATAATATCAACTTGATATGCATAAAAGAGAGAGAGAGAGTAAGGATAGAGAATGAAAAGCATAGAAGATTGAGGCAGAGAAGATAAGGAAGAGAGGAGTAGAAAGAGATGCTACTGAATAGAGTTGATATCTGAGGTAAATCAACAAAAATTTCTTGTGATTAATTGAGGAAGTTGGAGCTTCCCTATCAAGTTGAAGCTTGATAGCTGTCATTTGTAGCTAACTGAGGTTGGAGCCTCCTATAGGTTGGTGCCTGCAGAAAATTGATGGGAGTTGGAGCTTCCTTGAGTTGTAGCTTGCAGGGTGAGGTTGGAGCCTCTGTGGGTTGGTGCTGCTTGAAGAAACGGTGGTGAGTGTAATATTCCCAATTAGCTTTGCTAGTGGAATATTACATTTTGTGTTATTTCTTTTGCTTTAGATAGGAATAATAAATAAAGTGAGAAATAAGAGGGGTCACCTCACTTTAGTCACCTCACTTTATAATAAAGGGTTCTTTTTCCTAGTAGCTTGACGTTGTAACTTAGAGAGGGGGCCTTGGGGGCAACATATTAAGATTGTTCATATACTAAGGTTGATTATAAAATTAAGCTATAAATAAGCTGATGAAAATTGAAAAATGCTAATGTATGTATTGAAAGCTGTTCACCCCCTCTCGGTTCAGCGCTAAAATTCAACATTTTGGTTAAAAGATATATTGAAAGTAGGTCCATCCATTCATGCTCTATTAATCTTAGAACATGAAAAACATACTTCTAGACAAATTCACCCAATAATAATATAATGTGGAAAATGAAAAAGAAATGAAAAAGTATATCTATCTAAAGTATCTTCTGAGTTTTTAGATATATTTTTTATTTTTTTTGAATGTATGTATTATTGATAGGTTAGCTTTCTGGATTAATGCTTACACTAATGAATTACATTGCTATGTTTGAATGGATATGAAGATTGGTATGGAGATTCTTAATCTTTTCCATAGTATTAATGTTGGTAGAAAATTCGAATCATGAAAGTAATTAACATGCTTCCCTGGAGAGGTTGAGAAAACCAAAGAAGTTACTTAGTCCATTTTCAAATCTAGCTCCAGGAATTTGCTTTTATAAATTTGTATGCAAGATGTCATTTCTCATTCTAGGATTATCCTTAGCGAAATGATACTTTAATTTTTGAATGGTTTAAGGATACCAACATTTATTAAGGATGTCATCAAAATGTTGAGTTCAACTAATGGTCAACACACTCACTCATTATCTATTAAATATATGTTGAAGCATCATAACGGAAAAGAAATAATTCTAAATTGTAGTCTCTTTTAAAAAACAATTAACTATATCTCCAACTATATTATATATTTGTATCCTATAAATCCCCAAAAGGCCATGCAATTGAATCCCCCTTAACCACGAAGAAAAGTCCCCCATCATATCTTATAAAGAAATTAAATACCTTCCAAAACTTATAATGATCACCCAATAAGATTTAAAAGAGTTAACTACTTCCAAAAATCTATAATGGTTATCCAACTAAATATAAAACCATTAACTACTTCCCAGAACCTATAATGATTCCCTCACTAAATCTCTATACCATCAATCTTCAAAAGACCATGCAATTAAATCTCCCTTAATCATTGAGGAAAATCCCCCACCAAATCCATTAACAAATTATAATAATTTCCCATGGGCTTCCTCCATCTGATTAGTATAAGATCAATATACAATTGTGGAATCAAGATACCACTATGAAAATGAATCAAGATAAAACAACAAAACTAGACTAAGCATCCAAATCCCTTAAAATCCATGAAGTATGATGAATCCATATAACCGTTGAGCTAATTAAACATTAATGATTTTTTAAGTTGAGAGATAAATGGGATCAAATGGTATAAATTCATGTTTCAGTGGTGATATATGATGTGACATCAAAAAATGATATATAATGGAAAAGATGTAGATTAATGAGTCAATCATTGGTTTACTACATGGTCCTTCTTAATGTTTTCCATATGGAGCATGGTCCTTAAGATTGATTTGATGCATTGGATGAGAATAAATTAATATCTAACAAGTGTTGGAAATACCGAGAGCAGGGTGAATCAATATTTCACTTCAACTAGTTAATTTTAACTTCACAAAGCATTAATTATCATTAACATTAGATCAAAATATATAATTTGCAACGTTGTTCAACAATGTACAACATCAAAGACAATAAAAAAGAGATTTTAGGTGGAAACCCTTATGGGAGAAAAACTAATGAACACTTTTAATAAAGGTATTTAATTATTACATCAACAGGAAGCTCCAATTTCCAATATTCTTCAGCAACAACTAGAAGGAGGCTCGAACCCCCTCATTTATCAACTCCAACTGAAAGGATGATCCAAACCATGATTTACTAGCTTCAAAAGGAAGGACACTCCAATGCCATTATTTACCAGCTCCAACTAGAAGGATGCTCCAACACCCTAATTTACTAGGTCTAACTAGAAGGACACTCTGGCACCTTGATTTACTAGTTCCAACTAGAAAGGTGTTCCAATAATCTCACTTACTAGCTCCAAATAGAAGGAAAATCCAACGCCCTTCCCAGGCTCCAAATTTCCCTAACACCACTCTACCACCCTAAAGTGGTCTGAGGCTTAACTTGAAAGAGAATTCACTCTCTCCCTTGCACCACCCTTCCACCTTGAAGATAAAGGATAAAAGAATAAGATTGGTCACAATAATTACATTTCTCAAACTATGCACTATAATTTCCTAAATGTCACAGAACTTCCTTTTTCAATGTCATGCCACTATCAAACTTTTCAAAATCCATCCAACTTTGAACTATTGTTGTCCAACTTCTTTTGAATAATTTGGATAAATTATTCTCCCAGAAGTAACAAATAACTATAAATTTTCTACATATTGCACATTTCTACACACTTTTCGATAGACTTGCCACACTCTGATAGTAGCCACTTTGTAGTTCTCCTGGCTTTGCCACAAATTGATAAAAAATAAAAATTAATTGATTTACATCATGGGTTCAAACTTGAAACTTGAGATATATAGAATACATGCCTTACCAACTCAATGATATGTTATTTATACCTCGTTTAAAATAAATTATTTGGGTGAAATCTATTTGGAGTTGTCTTTAGTGCGACTTTTTGGACTTTCTGATGTCGGAATCCCGTGGAAAAATTTGAGGTGAAATATTCATTTTTTGTTATTTAAACTAGTTTTTTGATGGTATATATGGATCCAGCACCCTGAAAAACCCCTAGGGAAGTTAGATTGTGTAGGGGTTACCCATAAAAATTGTGATTTCAATAAATTCCTTTCGAATTTTAGAGAAATTAGACTGGAAAAAACCACCGGAAATTTTCCAAAAAGTCTTGCTAAAGACAACTCGCATCCATTTCACATATTCATGCAATGATCGATGACCAAAATAGGGTAGGAACCATTCCACCATACTCAATGTATTATGAGCTATCTACCATATGGCCACGTGGTTCACACATGGAAGTTTGCAGGTCAATACATATACACCCACTTGGTTCACACCTAAACTTTTATAGGCCAATACATCTCTAGATTTGAGCCAATGATCAAGATAAACATACCAACTCTAGTCCTTCGTCTAATACAACACGACTAAACCAAATTTCTTTTGCTTACTCCATAGTAATTTCAGTTGGTCACTTTCACACTACATCAAAATTCTTAGACCATGCAATATTACAGACATATATGACTGATGAAAACTAGTCCAAATGCGCCTAACCTTTTATTAGTATTCACGAAAACCTCATCTAAATTTTTCTTGTCTAATGATATTTATAATATGTAAACAACTTGAATTACACACCAATATTATGTACGTACGTAATAATGACTCTTTTCCGTTGATTGATTTAATGTGTTGATTTAGTGTATTGTGTTGGAAAGGCAGAGAGGAGAAACACAAATTTAACACAAATAATTCCTGCACACAATAACAAGAGTTGTTGCTCTTCTATTGATCACATAAACTTGATTGAAATGAAATTGATTACAATGAACCCAGTGAAGGGTATTTAAACATTTTCGACTAGCGACTCGCCTAATATAACTTGACAGAGAACTACTCACTAAATTCATCTATCACTTAAACTTGACTTGACTCAACGCTTAGTTAACTGACTCTCTAAATATAGCAAAATCTTCATGCGAGAGTAATTAGCTTATTTTAACACTCCCCCTTAATTATGACTGGATGACTCAACATAACTCAAACATGACTTAACTATGCCTTCTAGACCTACAATAGAAATTGACTCAATTATCACTCAAACATGCTTGCTAGTCTATGTCTCAGCTAGGCTTACAATGACCCAAAAATTTTACAATTTTTCATTTTATTTTTCTTTTCTTAAGGATTTTATATGCTCGAAATTGCTTCATTATTTGTTGCACTTTATTTTTGTAGATTCCATATTTCATTACTTGTTGCTACTGCAATTTTTCTTTGAATTTTATTGAATTTGTACTAAAAAACAATCTGATCTTGTCTTCTACACATTTATCTTAAAATTTTCGTTCAACCATGGAATACTGCCATAGTGTTACATCTTCAAACTGTCTTCTTTGCTATTCTTCTTGTGCTTCAAATTCTTGACTTTCTTTCTACCATATTTATTGATAGCAAAATCTTATATCTTCTTGACTCCATTGCGGAAAAATGGTTTTAATGCATTATTTCTTGTTTACACAAACTTCCATACCACTCTCTTCGCATTCATCATTAGGTACTGCTTCTTTCTTGCTGTAATCTGCACACTCAAGATCATTATTCACCATTTCATTCAATTATTTTATTCCAGCTGCTGCTTTAAGAATCGTGTCAATTTGTTCAATTGGTTTCTGAATCCATTCTTCAATGAGCTTCAAATCTGCATCAAACTTATTAACAACCTTGATTTCAACTTCTTCTCCATGCTATTTTGAGTACCTGCATATTCAAAAAAAATGTTGAAAATATCTTTATTATTATCTTCAGTGAGAGCTTCATGCTCTACCTCTTCCTTATCTACCTTCTTTTCCACTGCATGGAGGTTGTCTTCCACTGTTATGTTGTTAGTGGATATTATTATAAAAAACTCTTCAATCACTTTATCCTCTTCTTGATCATCGACTGTTGTTAGATCATGTACTACTTCATGATCAGTTCCAACTGCTTCATATCTTGCTGCTAAAAAGGCCACTTCAACCTTCAATGTTTCATTAGACATGGCGCTTACCATATTACCATACAAAATCATTGTTTCAAAAAAGAAACCACACATATGATCAACATAATGTTCATCCACCCTATGGTGGGATATCCGAGCATGCATGTGCTCATTGTCAATTATATTGACAATTTTAGCTTTACCAAATTCATCAGCTGCGTCTAGATTCACCAATGCACATCTAAATTTGTAGTGATCATCCACATGTGTTTCATCACAGTGGTATTTACCATCTTCAACACCATCCATGTTACAATGGAGTGCTTGAGCATTGATATGTTCATGATCTGCTTCACTTACATAGTCTTCAACTTCTCTCTTTGCAATCCATGTTGCATCTTCTTCATCCACATGCATGCTTGCATACTGGGTTTCACCATCATATGCACCATCCATATTAAAATGGATTTCTTGAGAATTGATATGCTCTTGCTCTACTTCACATACAAAGGCTTCAACTTCTCTCATTCCAATTTTTGTTGCATCTTCTTCATCCACATGTATGCTTGCATAATGGGTTTCACCATCATCTACACCATCCACATTACAATGGATTTCTTGAGAATTGATATGCTCTTAATCTGTTTCACATACAGGGGCTTCAAATTCTCTATTTGCAGTCATTGTTGCATCTTCTTCCTCCATATGCATGATTGCATAATGGGTTTCAATTTTATAGTCTTCACGACCATCTTCCACCTTTTAGTGGGATTCTCCAAGCTTTATTGTCCTCCTAGAGTCTTGCTCATCTACTCTAAGATGTGCATCGGACTCAACAAACTATGACACCTCTTGTTGTTTCATGTCACTCTCCCTTACACCAAATTATGCTTCCAGGATCTTCCATGATTCCTTGGAAGTTGTAGCTTTTGCTACCTTGCACATAATTGTTGTATCCATTTCTTGTTGAATGAAACTCAAGGATAGCTAATCTTTGTCTTCTGCTAGACATCTTAGTTCCTTGGTTGCAGCCTGGACCTCTCTAAACAAGGAAACAAACTTTGCCTATTCTTTTTTATCGTTTTCCTTAGGCTTCTTCAATCACGCTTTGCGACCCATGAGTGTTTTCATAGCTGCTTGCATGATTGCATGAGGCTATCTTACATATCGCCCATGAAAAAAATATGATTTTTAATATGCACCCCCATAAGGCACAATCTTCACCTAAAAACCTATCATGCTTGAAAAAACATCAAAGTATTTTGTATACTAACAGACTTTGCAAAGCCCTAAATATTCTTGCCAATAAAAACTCCAAAAACCACAAAATATTTTATATGCACCTCTATTTTTTTTCATAAAAAAACATCAGAAAAAATATTTTTATTTCTGATATAAAAAAGTCCTTTTATAAAATCCCTTCTCAAAAAATCCTTTTTAAATATCTTCAATTTTTTTTTACAAACCTACTTTAAAAAATGGCCTCCTTTCATAAAATTAAAAAACACTTTTTCTAAAAGAATCCTTTTAAAATAATCCTTTCATATTACCATAAGCTCCAACTCCACTCATCGCACTTGCCCTTTCAAAATATTAAAAAACTTTGAATTTTCAAGCTAACGCGGCTTGGACCAATATCTTACTGCGTGTTAACGCTTCCGTCAATTGGGATTCACGCGTTAGTTCTTTAACACATCAAAATTTCAAGGAACCCACGCGCTTCATGGAGGCATTGAGTTAACCAATTTTAACTCGTCTATCTGCTGAGCCCTAGTGTGTTATAACACCCTGTGTGCCACAACAAGGTGTGTTATAGATCGAATCAAGCGAAAAAATATTTCTCTTCTCTCACTCATGGATTGCTACTAATCTGCCCTCTCTCTCAACTTTGATTTTTATGTCCTTAGCTCTGATACCAATATGTTGGAAAGGCATAGAGGAGAAACCAAAATTTAACACAAATAATTCCTACACACAATAACACGAGCTGAAGCTCTTCTATTGATCACGTAAACTTGATTGACATGACATTGATTACAATGAACCCAATGAAGGGTATTTAAACCTTTTCGACTAGTGACTCGCCTAATATAGCTTTACATGCAACTACTCACTAAATTCATCTATCACTTGAACTCAACTTGACTCAGTGCTCAGTTAACTGACTCTCTAAATATAGAAAAATCTTCATGTGGGAGTAATTAGCTTATTTTAATATATTGGAATATGAAAAACTAAATATTTAACGTGTTGATTTAGTGTATTGGAATATTGAAAACTAATGATTGCACGTACTGAATTTTTGTTGTTTACACATGTTACAATGACTTAATACGTTTGATATTGTCTGCTCCTAGGGAAAAATTTAGACTTCTACCCACTCCCTCAATTTCTATAATGAATAGGAACCGTGATAAAGGGTCCCATTTTTAAATGCCTCTAAAGGGATTAAAGTGTCAAAGGGAGTTCCTTTAACTAGAATGGAAAATAAAGTTAATGCAACTAAGGTTTTAACCCAATATCTCCATTCTTTGTAGAAGCCAAAGGCCAGGAGAATTTTCTCAACAAAAACACAACTTCGATGATCATAGATATTGACATGTATAGCTTGATTAACATGTTTGGGAATTTGTTTGATTTCAGTGAATGTATAGTTTCATGTGATACTATGATACCATTAAGAACTTTTCTCTTGCCCACATATGTACTTCTCTTGGGGGGTGATTTTATTCATGATGGGTTTGAGATGATTTGAAATAATATTGGAGAATATATTATAAATAACATTACAAACAAAGATAGCTTTAAAATTATCTTTAGTGTTTGGATTCTCAACCTTAGGTATCAAAGTTAAGAAGGTGGAATTGAAGGACCAAAGAATAATAAATAAAATGCAAGAATTCTCCGCAACTTGCGGAACTTTCTATTTTTGATAGACCAACAAGCTTGGAAAAACTGTATGGTAAAAATTTATGATCGTAGAAATTTTCTAATCGAAATTTCCATAGTTTTCTAGGAGACTTACTCATATGAAATTGGTTGGAGAAGAGCCATATTCTATTTGTGTGAGACCAAATGAGGAATTTCCCTTACCCCTATTTGGATGGAATTTTCTCTACAAATTAATGGTTCTATTAGGATTTGATTGAAGTGATATTTTAATTCCTTCTCTATGTCTTCCTGTTTTTGTAGTGTAGTCCCTATAGTCGTCTTGAGAGCCCTAATGTGATTATGATTTTTTTAGTTGATTACAAGTTGTGGAAAAACCTTATATTATTGTTGTCCTCCTTGAGCCACCAACTCTAGGACTTCGAATTCCAAAGAGTCTCTTCATGTGTAGGCTAGAGACTCCAAAGCCTTAGGCTCCTAACATTTTCCCTCTTGAATGATCCTTGATTGAACTATTTTCATCTCCTTTTCCAACTGTTGTTGCACTTGGAATATGTTTCCAAAGACTTCCTTATTCCATTATTTAATATTCTATCTGACTTGCTTCAACTTTTTTTTGAATTGATAGAATATGGATCCTTTATTGTATTCAAATTTAGTCCAAAAAGCATCGAACTTGGGCATGGAGTCTAGGTGGTCAAGCTATAATTTCTTGAATTTAAATGGCTTAGGTCTTAGGGTTGACTCACTATCCTACAATAAGTTGATAGGTTAGTGATTCAACCTCAAGAAGGGAAATATTTCTATAAATATGGTGAATCTAGCATGGAAAAAATATTCAAGGACAAGGAAGCAATATAACTTGACAACAATATAGTTCCCCCACTCCTTTATTATTCTATGTGTGGAATCAATTACTAGTGTGGATATGCACCAATCAAAAAGTATATATAACTCTTTTGAACCTTAAACATTTTTCACTCATTCTCCTTTGGTCACCTTTCTTCCCTTGAAAGGAAATGATCATGTTAAAATCACCTTCTAGCAAGTAGGGTTTCCTTTGGTATAAATCCCTAGAGTTTTTGGTGCTTCAAGGAAGGGAACCTTTAATAAGGGGTTGTAAGGGCCATAGATATTAGTTATATACCCTTGTTTTCAGGATTATAAGATAGCGGGTTAAGATATAATTCTCTGCCTCTAGTTTTTGCTTAAGGGAAATTTTAAGAGGATCCCAAAATAGGCCCAAACATCCTAAAAATCCATTCGTTTCTATTAATAAAACTTTACTATTCCACCAACACTTATTAGTATAGCAGTCATGGTGTCCTTATCCAACTTGGTTTCTTTATTAGAACCATCACTAGTTTTACCTATGCTTTGTTCTTTCTCATTGAGAATTTCTCAATAGGATCATTAAAATCCCACATGATCCATGAGAGAATATGGATATTAGATGTTGGGTTCGGAAGAAAAATATTTCTTTGGGAGTCTAATGGATTTCCCTAAGTGAAGACGCAATGGTCCCTATTAACACTAGAAAATCATACAGGCAGAAGACATTAGAAAATTTCAAGAAAAATATACAAATAAATATTTACATGGAAGAAATACATTAGAGGGGCTAAAAATTCAAATTTTCCTAAGGTCAGGAGTAAATTTTTTTGCACCACGCACAAGAAGCACTGACTCTGAGCACGCATTGTGAATTTTCATTCGATATTTGTGCAGTGCGCGACTATCCCTCCAATAGTTGCGTGGTCCTGGGGATGCAGAATGTCACCATCTGGGACCACTTGGCACACTTGGAGAAAAAGGTTCTCACTCAACCTAACCAAGTATAGCCGCCTTTGAGCTACCTTGAGGCTTTAGTGCAGCACACAAAGGAATCATAACCCCACTCTTGTGTCACCATCCGTCTTGAACCAAGAGAGGGAGGGAAACTTTGAAATTGGTCTATAAAATCCAACCATGGGAAGAGAAATGGGAGACACATTGTTATGCTGGCCAAATTGCTAATCAGAAAATGAGCTTGTGTGTTCCGGCAGCAAGAGGGTTGGAAGGATTTAGTTGTTAGCCACCCAACACCTCAATCCAAGAGAGAATATTTCACCACGTGTCCATCGATCTACCATCCTTTGAGAGGGAAGAGAGTCTTGCTGTAAACTTGAGGGGAAGAGACCCCCCTTGTTTGGATATTGGAGCTCCGTAGCTCGAAGGATCCACTACAAGAGATTTAGAATTCTATCTTCTACTACTATTAGCACCTAATAAAGGGATAAATCTCTCCATTGTTGAGTTATTAATGTTTTTTCTCTATTGAGCGTGTTTCTTTTGCAAGTTGTTTTGTTTTTTGTTTCATCGTTTATGTAGCACGCTATGTTTCCATTTAACTTAGCTTATTACATGTTGAACTTGTTCCACTAATGTTTGACAAACCACTTTGGCATGTGACTTGCATGTAGGTAATAATCCTCCCTAATAGGAAAAGTGTATTTCGTCCACCCATGCACCGAATACACTACCACAGGAAAGGCGACTCCACTAGATTCTTGCTTTTCAATTAATGGTTGTTGATGTAGGTCCTTCTTCCTGCTCAACTTGCTGTAAAATCACTCTTGCATCCTCTTAGCACCTTCAGTCACCCTTAGTGAGAAAATTTTCCCATAGGAGGAGGAACTTTTTGCTTCTGCCCGATCGCGCGCATCTGTTTAGGTAGATGCGCACTTTGCACCTGTGGGTGGATAAGCTGTGGTAGGCAGCAAACCCATTTTCACTTGTTTTTCCTCTTTTTTTGCAGTTGTAAAGTGTTGGAAACCCATAATAAATTTTCCATCACTATGTTATGTTATTTCATGACTGGTTAGGACTCTCATTTTAAATAATTTAGCTTAGAAACTAAGTATTTTTTATTTTCGCATTTTATTTTTTTCAAATCACACTTAGTTTAAGTAGGAAAAAGTAAATGGCCTTCAATCCACATATGTTGTCTGAACAAACGATTTGCTCATAAAATATAAAGAACACATATCATAATTAGCATAAAAGTAAGTGGCCCATATATCCACATATCTTTAGCTAGTTCAATTTTTTTCAATTTTTTCAATAAATTAGTTCAATTTTGCATTAGGATTCGGGACCAGGACCAAATTGTCGAAAAGAAAGTAAGTAATCTCTGCCACCCTTGCACCTCATGGTGAGCCTGGGTATGCATATCAATTCTTTCCTATGACAATTTTCCATCTCCCTATAGTGCAAACTTAGTCTAAATAGGCAAGGTGTAAGAGGCCCATAATCCGCACATTATTTATTTTTGCAAGGAACAATCACACATAGGGTAACTAGAAAAGGATTGTAACGGATCAATGCATATCCACATCTCCTAATACTTTTTATTGTACACTCCAAAGTACGCATGAAGCATTGGTAAGCATTGGACCAAAAGGAACTCAGTGTCTTAGGACCTTTATCCTCTTCTTATAGTTACTTCACCATGGCACACCCTAAGAAAATTGAGACTCTCTAAAAATAATTACTAATCGAACTCACTAAAATCTCCCCATAGGGGCCACAAAATAAATTTTAGATCAAGATAGGGCCATCAGGGGTAGGCATCCAATAAGATTTTTTCATCATTCTACATTTTGAAACATATATGTTGACTTTTTAGGGAGCTTCAAATTTGTCTATCCACCCACCGAAAAAATACCCGAGTGTTACCAAAGACCCATTTTAGAGGGGGTTAACCTTAGGCCCAATGTGTGAAGTACTCTTTGGGGCTACCTGACCCATCTAGTGCTCGGTACTGGTAACTAAATACCTAGAATCTGAAGACTCGAACGCTCATGTGGGATGACAATACTTTAGTGGCTAAAACTAGGGCATCCTTCCCTATAGGTGACAGTGCAGGAAACACTTTATCCTCTTAACATTACCTTGGTCGATTCTTTGAATGTCGGAAGGCATCGCTAGTTCTTTCGGGACATTAGCCCCAGTACCCATCAAAAGACATCTTTGCAAGGCCTAGTGACATTGAGAGTGTAAGGACTATTAGGTCTATCTAGGATTTTGAGTATCATACGCAAAACAACCAATCCATATTTTTTTCTTGCTTGATCACATAGCATTAAATTAAAGGAAAAATTGCCTCATGTTTTTTTGCTTTGTTTTATGCATGTGATCATATTTGCTTTGATAAAAATCTTCCTTCCTCCAAGAAACCAAAAGTATCACCAAGACTAAGCTAGTCGACACCATAACATACCCAACAGGACCTCGTCGATCTAGGAGTTTCTTGGACCTCCCCCCATTAGAGGGAGGAGTTCCAGGTCTTTCGCCATTTAGTCGTCGAAAACGACACACCGCCACCATTATCCGTTCATCCTTTATCAGGGCATCTATGATTGGAAACCCTCAAGGGTCACCGAACACCACACTAATGGAAACCCTAGTAGGGTCACCACACTCAACTCCTCTCGCAACTTTTAGAGGGAAGCGGAACGCGCACTAGTACTATGGTCAATTTTCTGACACTTTAGCTATGATAGTTTTTACATATTGTCAGAAATTTCCCCAATTTTTCTCAATTTTTTTAATCCTGCCAACAAGTTCCGCTCTTGCGATACTACCCAAAATGCGTCGCTCTTGCGACACTACCCAAAAAGTGTCACTCTTGGGACACTACCATAAAAGCATCGGAATATCAATGTCTATAGACAACATCATCGAAATAGTGACGTTTATGAAGGCATCATCGAAATAACGACATTTAGGGGGAATCGTTGGAATTGCGACGTTTATGAAGGCATCGTCAAAATAGCGACGTTAATGAAGGAATCATCGAAAATTATTAGAAAACATTAGGTCACTTATGACATGATATTACCCTGCACCATTATATTTATAAGCCAAGAGTGATTTGTGAATGGGGTCAGGTCGGGTCGGATCGTGTGAGGGCACCTAAGGAAAAGCGTTTGGGCAGTTCAGGTCGGGTCGTGCACTATGAGGGTGCCAAGGAAATGCGTTCAGGAGGTTCAGGGTGAGTTGGGTTGGGTCGTGTCAGGGCACCCAGGGAAACGCGTTCAGGCAGGTTAGGTTGGGCCGGGTTGTGCGAGGGCACCGAGGAAAACTCGTTCGAGTGGGTTAGGTTGGGTTGGGTCCAGTCATGTCGTATGAGGGTGTCCTTATCAAAAATGCTAAGTTTTAATCACACATGTGCCTTGTGCACATTTTCTGCGATCCGTTTTCCATTTTCTCCCTCATTCCATCATTCAGGAGTGTTGGGTCGTGCTGTGTGAGGGCTCCATAGGAAACGTGTTCGGTTGGGACCGCGTGAGGGAGGTCGTATCAAAAATTATAATTTGTGGCCACCCATGTTTCTTGTGCATGTTCATATGACCTATTCACCATGTTCTCCCTCATGCCTTCGACATTTGGGCAGGTCAGTTTAGGTACTCATCTCTTGTGATGGCACCCAAGAAAATGTGTTTGGGTGGGGCCGGGATGGGTCCTATGAGGGAGCCCAAGGAACGCGTTCGGGTCGGGTCGTGTTGGGTCATGTGAGGGTGACCAAGGAAACATGTTCAGGTGAGTCGGATCATTTCGGGTCGGGTCATGCCATGTGAGGCCACCTAAGGAAATGCATTCAGGCGGTTCAGGTTGGGTCGTGTCGTGTGAGGGCGCCCAAGGAAACATGTTTGGTTGGGTTGGGTTGGGTTAGGTCATGTCATGTTAGGGAAACCATGAAAACGTGTTTGAGTTGGTTGGGTTGAGTCATGTGAGGGCACCCAGGGAAACACGTTTGTGTGTGTCAGGACAGGTCATGTGAGGGCACCTAAGGAAATTTATTTGGGTGGTTCAAGTCTATTCGTGCCATGTGAGGGCACCTAAGGAAATGTGTTCAGGTGGGTTGGGTCAGGTTGTGTGAGGGATCCTAGGGAAATGCGTTCGGGCAATTTGGGTCAGGTCGGGTCGGGTCGGGCTCCTAGGGAAACATGTTTGGGCGGGTTGATTCGGGTCAGGTCGGGTGAGGGTGTCTGTATCAAAAATGTTAATTTATGACCGCTCGTGTGCCTTGTGCATGTTAGTGCGATCCATTTTCCATTTTCTACCTCCTACCTTCGTTCAGGCAGGTCGGGTTATGTCGTGTGAGGGCGCCACAGGACACACATTCAAGTCAGATCATGTGAGGGAGGTTGTATACAAATGCTAATTTTTTACTGCCTGTGTGCCTTGTGCACGTTCGTGTGATTCATTTTCCATTTTCTCCCTCGTACCTTCGATGTTCGGGTGGGTGAGGTAGGGTACTCAGGTTGTATGATGGCGCCCAAGGAAACACATTTGGGTTAGGTCAGGTCGGTCATGCCGTGTGAGGGTGTCGAAGGAAACACGTTCGGATCGGGTCGGTTTAGGTCGTGCCATGTGAGGGCGCCCAAGGAAACGCGCCGTTTAGGCAGGTCTGGTCAAGTCAGGTTCTATGAGGGCACCCAAGGAACGCGTCCAGGTCGGGTCATGTCGGGTTGTGTGAGGGCGCCCAAGGAAACGTTTTCAGTCAGGTCAGGTCGAGTTGGGTCGAGCCGTGTCTTATGAGGCTAACCAAGGAAACGCATTCAGGCAAGTCAAGGAAGGTTGTGTCCTGTGAGGGCGCCCAAGGAAATGTGTTCGAGTAGGTCGCGTTGGGTCGAGTCAGGTCGTGTCATGTGAGGGCGCCTAGGAAAACGCATTCGAGTGGGTCGAGTTGAGTCGGGTCATGTGAGGGTGCCCAAGGAAATGCGTTCGTGCCGGTCTGTTCGGGTCATGTGAGGGAACCTAAGGAAACACATTTGGGTGGGTTAGTTTGCGTTGTGTCATGTGAGGGAGCCTAAGGAAATGCGTTCGGAGGAGTCAGGGCCAGTTGGGTCAGGTTGGGTTGTGTGAGGCCACCCAAGGAAATGCGTTCGAGTGGGTGATTGGGTTAGGTCAGGTCATGTGAGGGCACCCAGAGAAACGCGTTCAGGTACGTCAGGTCAAGTCGTGTCTAGTTGTTTGAGGGTGGCCATATAAAAAATGCTAAGTTGTGACTTCCCATGTTCCTTGTGCACGTTTATGCAATTCATTTCCCATTTTCTCCCTCGTGCCTTCGTTCAGGCGGGTCAAGTCGTTCCATGTGAGGGTTCCATAGGAAACATATTTGGAGCATATCTTGTGAGGGAGGCCATATAAAAAATGCTAAGATGTGACCAAAAAAGTGTCTTGTGCATGTTTATGCAACCCTCTTGTCATTTTCTCCCTCGTACCTTCAACGTTTGGGTGGGTCAGGTCATGTGATGGCGCCCAAGGAAACATGTTCAGGTCGTGTTGGGTTAGGTTGTGTCATGTGAGGGTGCCCAAGGAAACACATCATTCAGGCGGGTTGGGTCGGGTCCTGTGAGGGTACCCAAGGAACTCGTCTGGGTCAGGTTGTGTGAGGGCCCCCAAGGAAACGCGTTCGGGCAGGTCGGGTCTGGTGTGGTCGAGTCGTGTCATGTGAGGCCACCCATTGAAACACATTTGGGCAGGTCGAGTTAGGTCATGTGAGGGCACCCAAGGAAGCGTGTTCTGGGCAGACGGGTTGGGTCAGGTTGTGTCGTGTGAGGGCACACAGGAAAATTTGTTTGGGCAAGTCGGGTTGGGTCGAGTTGTGTGAGGACGCCCAATGAAATGCATTTGGCGGGTTGGGTTGGGTCGTGTGAGGGTGGTCATATAAAAATGCTAAGTTGTGACCGCCCATACTCGTTGTGCACGTTCATGTGACCAGTTTTCCGTTTGCTCAATGTTTCCTTCGTTCAGGTGGGTCGGGTTGTGCCGTGTGAGGGCACCCTAGGAAACATGTTCAGGTAGGGTCAGGTCAGGTCATGTGAGGGAGGTTGTATCAAAAATGCTAAGTTGCAACCACCTGTGTGCCTTGTGCACCTTCGTGTTACCCATTTTTCGTTTTCTTCCTTGTGTGTTCATTCGAGCGAGTCGGTTCATGTGAGGGTGCCCAAGGACACACAGTCGGGTTAGGTCGAGTCATGTCATTTGAGAGTGCGCAAGGAAATGAGTTTGGACAGGTCAGGTTGGGTCAGGCTATGTGAGGGCGCCTAAGGAAATGTGTGGAGTGTTGAGATTATACCAAACTAAAAAAATATTTTTTCGAGTTTTTAGTATCAACTAGTTCTTGAGTTTTCTTTGTCCATCGATCATCAAATTTGGAAGAAATGTGTTAGATAAAAATGAAGTTAACTATTTGATTTCACTTTTATCTTTCATTTCACTCCTATATTTTATATTTTAAAAATATTTCTAAATGAACAAGGCTAAAATATTCTTTTTAAACAATCGAAAGTAAATATTTTCTTTATTTCACTCAGATTTTCAAAATATTTCGAAATGGACAATGTTAATGTTTTTTAAAAGAAAATAACTTCTGAGAACTCAACTAGGGGTGAGTTTATAAAGGATATATATCTATTTCATCCCCCTAAATATATGCATTTAAGTTCAATAATAAAATTCTATAATGTGTAATATAAACTAAAAAAATTCATCGACATATTTTTGTTTTGGCGGGCCACAATTTCTTCACCATAGTTGTTTAACGAGACCGTGATCTCCCTCAGTTTTGGTTTCCCCTAAAGGTTTCCCCTCATCTGATTCAGCAGGCCCTTTCTTCTTGTCCCATTTTCATTTTCCTTTGAAATTGGCCGCAAAGGTCTGCTCAAAAACTTCTGTCTCAGTGTTTCTCTTGAACTATTTCTTCCATCCGCCCTGTTGTAAGAGCTTGTTGCAGAGCTCTCCAAAATTTAGTTAAACCCATAAAGAACAGTTCCCCTTATTGTTTTGTAGGACCATCCATCAACCCCTTACCTTGAACTTTGATCGTTTGGACACCCGAGTGTACGACTCAGAAATAATTCCCCAGAACTCAAGTGAAAACCCCTTCAAGCTATTGGAGGATGTTGGACTAGATACTTTTGTGATTATATTGGGGCTGGTGCGCAGAGCCACAACCTCTTCAAATTCTTAAGAGGTTTTTATCCTACCGTTTTCACAATTTCCCAATTTTATTTTTGATTTTGTCTCACTAAATTTTACTGGAAAAGGGTTGTGAATGGTGCTGCTATCTTTATGTACGATTTTGATTCCTATCAAACACATCATATATTATTTCTTGGAAAACCCTTATAATTTATTTTTGGAACCCTAAAATTGATATCTTGAATGCAAGTAGTGGAACCCTAAAATTGATTCGGGGGTTTTGAATCGCATCGATGAACCCCAGAAAATATTAGCAAATGCGACAGAGTAGACAGGTCCTTTCCTTCCCTACCATGCCTTACTATAAGGTTAACCCGCCTTGCCTTATTTATCGATCGATTGCCAATCCATTCTCAAATGTCGTAACGGAAAGCCCCTAACAATCTCAGCATGCCCATAATAAGCAAGTCCGGTCATCATGCCCCTAACAGTCTATCTCTCCTCCTATAGATGTGTCTTTCCCTCATTTATCTCTATCCCAACATCTCTATCCCAAATCCTTTAAATTCTTTGTTAAATATTGAATCCTTGATAATAACAGGTGATTTGAAGCTGCATAAATTTAGGTTTCTTCATAGTCTAATAAGTTTCAATTCTACGCATTGATCCCACGTCCAAATAGTTTTAATTCAACAATTTTTTCGAGGTATGACCGATTAGTTCCTCAGTTGCTTGTGGAAATCGCCTATAGTTTTTGGCCTTATTTTATGCTTTTGGTTTTCTTTTCGAAACAAAGAAATCTAACACAAAACTTAAAAATTTTGACTAACCCAAACATGGGAAAATAGAACCCTTGAAAGTTACAAGTTAAAAAAAAAACTACAACAAAAACTCGAGGGATGATAGACTTATTTTTAAAAACAAAAAAGTGGAGCAGCAAGGATAAAATGACATTAACAGTACTATCATGGGTATTTTTTTCATAGCATGTGGGGATAAAATAGATCAGTTACCTCAGTGGTGTTGGAGGATTAAATTTTTCACATTTAGCTCCAAGTTCAACACTAAAATTTGGATCTAAGGGCACCATTATTGAGATTTGTAACTAGGGAAGACAAAAGAGCTAGGATATGTTGTAAGAACTCTTCTACTAGAGTGTAGCTTATTGATGACGAGCATGACCTAGGAAGCACCCCGATAATGGCAAGAAATTTTGTTTTCTTTCCTTTTTTCAATGATGAATCATCTGTCAAGATCATACCTCCCATGAGAGATGAGCTGAGCATACCATCTGTAGCTAACTTATACTATGCAGGCTCATACATGATTTCGAAAGTTTTGAGGAACAATGAATGGGGGAGAGAATACCCAAGATTATATGGTGTATTTTTCTTTAATATTAAAGGTAAAAACAGTCGTCAACTAGAGACCTTAAAACAAGAAGCAGTTCACTCACAAGCTATTATAAAGGTCAACTTTCACATACCAAAATACATTCTAAATCATACTCGTTAGATGATTGACCTGGACAGTAATATTTTATGATTATATGTAACACAATTTAAACGAAAATGCAGCACACAAATCCACTCAACAACAATTTGGAGAGAAAAATCTCTCAAAGGATGTCCCAATTTGAAGATAAAATTCTTGTCGCTTTCTCCTCAAAATTTGTTTCATCAACACAACAACTTCTCATGTGAATAATTGATCGTCGATCATTTATTTGTAAGGCATTACTATATCTACTCATTAATATTTCCTTAAGGATGTCCTAAGGAGAAATATTTTTTGAAAAGAATAAAGAATTGCTTTGTAATTCAATGTTTGCAATTTTTCTAGTGCCTAGTGTCCCTACATTTCTCCTGGAGAAGAATGATCCAAGAAACTCCTAGAATCCCTTAGCTTGTTGGATGATTTACATGCTATTGAAGAGTTTCTATTCTCATATTCAAAGTGAATGAATAATTTTCCACAAGAATTTATGACAATCCCATCATAGCATATCGTCAGGTCACATAGAATGGCCATTAGATTCTTAAATAATTTTCCCATTTCTTTCACTCCCTTCTTTTGACAGAAAATTCGTTCTTTGGCTGAGAGTGAATGAATAAATTCCTCATGTGGATTTAATCCAAAAACAAAGGATGATTTAACGAGTTCACAAACTTCAATCGAATCTTTCTTTTGTGGATTGAAAGAAAGAGAACGGTTGAATGGAAGACGTGAAAAAAAAAACTTTATAATCAATCTCTAGGAAATTATTCTTCCCTTAAAACATTTGAATCCCTAAAAATCCAAGTTTTTGAACCACTTTCTTAGCATATCTTTCATTTGTAATACCTACAATAAAAATAAAAATAAAAAACTTGAAGAATAAATATCCTTGGTAACAATTTCCTGTGCTCCAAGTATATGCTTCTCTAGTTACGAAATGATGGAATTCTCGTATATTCCTCTACTCATATGATTCATACAAATATAGATTTTAGTAAGCTCATTTCCTAGCTCTTTTGTAAATATGTTTCTCTGAGAAACATACTGAGCAAGAACAAAATATCCAAACCTGCACTAAAACCATCTAAGGATAAAAATTCAATCATAACGTTCAACTCAAAATGTTTCCCTCCAATTGATAGTTTTTCAACATGAGATCTCTCAAATTTGAAAGTTTCATTTTCAAAATATGTATTGTTATCAATTTTATTGTTTCTGGTGATGTAGACAAGTAGAAATAATATCTATATCCTAAATTTCAAATAGTTCCTGTGTTTCTGTGGCCTAATGATTTCTTTGTTATGGCAAGATATTTGAGACATTCAATTGGTTGCAGATTGTGTCCAAAGATCTAACTAAGACCGTACATTCCCACAAAGACCTAGACAATGATGGAGCTCCACATTATCACAAAGATATCAAATTTTATGACAGCCCTGCAAAACAACTTTTCAACCAGGGTCATGTCCAAGATATTTTTGCTTGTGCACTTGACCATGTTCGTAGTGTCACATTTTATAAGTTCCTTTACACTTCATAATTCAAGATGAAGCTTGTTCATGATTATGATTTTCTTTTTAGTATGTGTTTTTTCCTCTATTTGATTGTAAGCTTTAACATTCTTTTAAAAATTGAAACATTTTTTATTTTTATACTATTAATATATTGAAATATACTACAGTTCATGAATTGAAGTTTCATGTGAACAAATAGCATATTGTTACAATAATATTTTATTATTTTAGAGCATGTAAGGTTTTAGCACCATCTTGGTGGTTTACATCATATTTTGACTTGGAAACATGCATTCTTCCTATTTCGACTATGTGCAGGAAGAATAATGCTAGAATCATGTCCCCATCAAATGTTAGTTTTCCCATTTGAGTTTCATGGGTAAAATATCTGTCTTTGGTGCAATCAATTTCCCTATAGTTGTTATGTAAATAATGATCACATATGACATCATTTTGATTAAGTTTCATGAGTTTTGGTTGTAATATTGTATGTTGGAATCATAGCTACAACAAGTTAACTTGATTTTTTCCTTCTAGAGTTTCACCACGGCCACATTAATTCAATCAATTTATTGCCTGGCTATATAATTGTCAACCCACAACACAATAAATAACCATTTTCTGGCTTGCATTTTTTGATTGGGTAATTAGCTAGGGTCTTTGTCAAATAGATCAACCAAACATCTTAAGCCAAATAACTTGACTTATTCAAAACATTGTAGCAGTTTTTCTTCCAATGTACAAGGAGTAAGCTTCATCATTATCTTTAACATTTATTTTTTACAATTCAAATATTGAACTTGAGATTTTCAGCCTAGGATGCTTAAAACACATTCATCTCCCTTGAGAGGGCTTTAGACTTTAATTCCAAAGACGATATTGGCCTCTTTTCTACTGTGACAGGATTTCTACAAAGGCGTCCTTTCTTCTTGATGTGCAACAGAGTTCATGAAAATAAATGTTTATGCCTTTTAATATTTGGATCCTAACATCCACAATCATATTTCATTTTCCAAATTTTCGTATCATATCAATCATCAATAACTATCCCATATAACATTTCAGAAGTTCCAAAAAACTTATTTTCTAAAATCCAAAGGCTAGTGTCTTTTCCAATGAGAGGACAAATGTCATAAAGAATTTAATTACAAAATATTTTAAACTCCTTATCTGACCTTAATAGTTTCTTACTGATACAACTAGTCCTTTCAATCTTCAAGAGATATAAGGCATGTCAATACAATGTTTTCAAAATGATAATTGAGATTTTTATTTTAATACATACCTAATATTGGAATTATGGATCTCTGGAAATATAAGTTAGGTCGTCTTTCAACTCAATCAGGTCATCTCTCAGTAATGTATTATGTCCTTATTTTATGAATAGAACATAGATATTTCCACACTTCTTTTGGGTGACATAGATTAGGCTCCTTAAGTAATTAATAGGGGTTTCATTGCGGACATAGCTTAGCAAACATTATAGTGCTATATGCAAGACTTCATGTAAAAAAGGTCTGATTCAATGATGAACGTCCTCTATTTTGAGACCTTCGGCATTAGTGAGGAATATGATTATATCATATTTGCGCTTCTTATCTATACCTTAGAGATATTAACTTTTACTTCTCATCACCTTTATTAAATTTCAAACTTTGGACTTCTGGTCTATTTGCAGAGGTATCAACTCGGTTTAAATCACAGATATGAGACTTGATCCTTTTTGTATATGTTACAGAGATATAATTACGAGCTTTCACAAATGACTTCATATTGCCATAAATAATAGGTTCAAACTTTCACAGAGAGTATGATCGAACCTTCCAAGATAATAACTCATGCTTGGACTTCACAAATATTAGAGACTTAATTTCCACAGTGACCTCAGAACTCGAACTGATTTATAAATATATAACCATAAATTTCATAACCTCAGACCTCACTAACATAATGACCTGAGATTATATACATATATGATAGCTCGGACTTCCTCAAAGATATAGGATTAGACTTTGTCATCTGTCCACAAGGATATTGAGCTTCAATTGTCACTTCTTAGTGTCTTCAAAAATGTTTTGCTTCCGATCACATAATATATTAGCTTCCAAATACAATCATGATATTACAATACCGTATATTATAAGTGAGATGCATACTAGACTCTACAGTCTTAGAATATTGTCAAACTTCAAGGTACTTTAGGTTTCTTCAAGGAAATTCTTTAACATGAACCCTTCAATAATACATAAGGATATTGATAGCAACATTTTAAACTAATAGATACCTTTTATTTGTAGACTCGTCATACATGAAGAGAAATTTATGCTTCATTTTTTCACCCAATGCCTTCATCAAACAAGAATTGAAAATTCCCTTCCTCTTCAATATTTCTCAGCTTCCTAAACCAAATATGAGACTTTTCCATATTTTCTTTTGAGGATGTCTTGCACTCTAATCAAACAAACCTCCTTAGATAAGATAAGGACCCCATAACAACTTTTAGAAACTGTGAGGCAATCACAAAGGCAATGTAATGTCAATATTTAATCAATATATTGTGGCTTCATGAAGTGTTATGCATAGATTTTGTGATATTAGTTTTGTTTTATTGATAGGATGTTTCTTTAGTACTTATATTCTCTAAGGATCCATATTATAATGTAAAAAATCAAGAATTAGTACTAGTCTCATTCTCATTTATAGGATTCCATATCAAGTCTTAGCTCCATGTCTCCACTTATTGTATATGTTGCAAATACATCAAGGTCACCACGAAAACATGTTCCAACAAGGAGTGACCATAATCATTAATTAATTCTTACACTTATTATGCATTGGAAAAACTAGTGCAAAGACAGACTATCTATTGTATAGGTAGATTGTATAGAGAATGTGGGCACAGAGGATGTTTCAATTCTCTGGGTGCAAAAATCCTCAACTCTCTACCAACCATACAAAGATTGTGTGCCTCCAGTGGTTGAAATACCCTCTTCACACTACACTGATGAGGGATATAGATGCACTCTGGTGGTAGATTGATACTAACCTCAATCTATTAAACCAAAATAGAGTTTATAGATATGGTAAACTGTCATCTATCCCTCTATATATTTATGCAACATTAAAAATAATCCACCACATGATCAGATAAATATCCAAAGAGTGTGTGGTAGGAGAAAGAGCCATCTGAAATGTGTCGAGAATCAAACCAGGATTGGTTTTGATAAAATTCTACCAATCTACAATGGACTACATTATCAGTTTAGATGAAATTCTTGAGGATTAATTATTAATTAGGAAGAATCTTATTAATCACAAAATCTTTAACTCATAAATACATTATTAGTATTACTATGGTAGTGATATGATGCCATTTACCTATTCTCCATTGAAGTTGTGGCAAGTTAACTTAATAGAGGGCTTCCTTCCACTTCTCTGCTCCTTCACTTCCCACAAGACATTTTCAAAGCCTCTCAACCCTCTTTCACAGTGCATTCATTCAAATCACCAAACTACACATATGTTATCTAAACTAGTAGTGCTCTAGTCATCCAAAAATAGACATACATATACAGAAAGACAAAGATTTTATTCCTAAGTAGTGGTCATTATAGGGCTCTGGTTAGCCAGATAAAACATGCATGCAGAAAAAAAAGGTAGGAATTCACCATGGAGTGTGTTGTTGCCATCATTCTTAGGCAGCTGATATGTTTTCCCATTTAGTTTGAATTCTCCATCCTTGATACAGTTGGCTACATGACCCACCAAGGCACAAAAGTAAGGTCTACTGGAGTTCATGTCTTGCATTAACAAACAATCTCATATCATCACAAAATAGTCCACCATATTTCCCATGGTAACACATACATCTGAGATCCATTCCAATATGTGAGTAGAAACTGTAAATTTATCTTAAAACCATTGCATATGATGGCAGTACCAATTTCCAAAGGGAAATGAAAATATGTACCATGTATAAGGCAAGATTTTCATAGCCAAGAAGTACGTCTGCTAGATGTCCTGAATTAATAAATACCAATACTTAATGAGCTAGCTCCCTTTGAGTAATTCATGATGGTGAATTAGTTGAAGGGTAGGCTTTAGGGATGATTACCTTTAGCATCAGGGAGAGCGAGGGAGATGACGGTAGCTTCCCAATTGGTGAGATTTATATGCAGATCACCCCTGCTAAGTTGAAAGAAACTTGGGGCATTGATCCTTTTGTAGGGATTACCATAATGAGCCAGCTTGCCTTTCCCGTCCAAATTTCTTGGATTCAATTCCCATTTTTTCCCTTGACTGCTAGCATGGCATTTGCAGAGGTGAATGAAAAATTGAATACACCAAAAATGCAAGAGAATGGATGATATTGTCACCATCATTGATTGATTGACTGATCAAGGTATAGAGAGAGAGACTCACATACTCACATTAGGGTAATTTTAAGGTCTAAAATGGGCCTCCTAAGGAAATTATAAAATAATAGTGGAAATAATAAAAAAATATTTGATTATATCATCAAATTTTAGAGGGAAAAAATAAAAACCTACTTTTTCAACTCATATTTTCAAGTTATCTCCCAGAGTTTTTACTCAAATTTCAAGCCGGAGTACTCGTTGGATGAAAAATTAATTCTTCATCCAAGGAGTTCCCATTCTATATAATTTTGATGGATCCTACTACATCAAAAATGAGAAATACATGAAAATTTTGATTGCAATCATGTTTTTTCATGTATTTCTCATTTTTCGTGTAGTAGGGTCCATCAAAAGTATGCAACATGGGTACTCCTTGGATGAGGAATTAAATTTTGCACCCAATGAGTACTCCTGCTCGAAATTTGAATAAAAAATTTGGGATATAAGTTGAAAATACGAGTTGAAAGGGTAGTTTTATTATTTTTTTATTTTTTATTATGTTTACCCTTTTACTTGAAAAATGGTGAATCATCCCCCATGGTTGAAATCATCATCTTGAATCCTATTGGTTCTTATAAAGATTATTTTAGTTGTGCATCTTTCTTAGGAGGCCCATTTTAGACCTCAAAATTCCACTAATGAATACTAGACTATGGTGTGTTTGTATGCCTTAAGATAAGGTCGCGATGTAAGGCATAACATGGACTGTGTGAAACTACAGACAATCCGTGCACTGTGGCTACCAGAAAATTTAATATTTGGAATCAAAACATGTTACATTTTGGAGTTTTTGTAAAATCTAAATTAATTTTGTGAGATAACTAACATCTGTGATATTTATTTATATCCCATACTTTTCCATCAACATCTAAATTGTATTTCCTTTGCATGTGTAGAATGGAGTAATTGTGGCATCTTTATGATTTTTCATGTCAAACATACGATTATGACATGCATTCTCTTTTCTGTCGAAGATATTTCTACATTGTATTTGCTAAGGATGCATGTTCACCAAGACAAGTCAAATACTTCAAAAAATTTTATGTGTTTTGTATTACTGCTCCAGAACATATTATCTTTGTCTTTGTTTTGTATTATTGTTCTAGAACATATTCTCTTCGTCTTTGTCTTTATTTCACACGTTGTTTTAGGATTTGATTGTTTAGGTTATTTTAGGTTTTTGTCCCTGAAATTATTGATTGAAATGTCAAATAATCACTTTATAATTATGGATTTTCTTGTCTATTTGAGTTCATTTATATAAGAAAACTTCATAAGTAGATATTCTACCCTTAGTTTCATTTCAAAGTGTTGTAAGAATGGTGACCTCTATGAATAACACAAAATTATAATAAAGCATATGTTATTTAAATTTAAGCATCAAGTCTATCTGAAACATTGAACAAAGAAAATTTCAATGGAGTACAAACAAATATTTTCCAAATTCAAAATTAGGTTAATATTTTTGTTGTAAAATAGCTCAAACATTATATTTTTTTATTTTTGCAGAAGCTTATAGCGTATGATAATTTTCAAGGTGATGGTGGTGTATATGGTGGTAAGAATGGTGTAATATTTACTGATATCATAAACATGGTATGTGGTTGTGTTGTTAATGTAGCAGCACACAAGTAATATAAGTTTTGGTAATTTCCTTTGCATAAGCCAGATTCTGGAGTATATAGAAATAAAGTTGTTGAGTATTCATATACAAAATATTGTCCTTTTAAATGTTATTTCTATTTAATTGCAGCATTGTTCTACAAGTTTTTAAGGTGCTTCTATTCAACTAAGTTCAGAGGTATATTGATCCTTTGATTTTTTTTGTCTAAAGGATCTTAACATTGAAATTTTGTAATGTGTAAGGAAGCCTTTGTTGCAGGGCAATGTTGTATTCTCAAGAGTATCTTCAAAGATAAATATACAAAGCCTTCTCCAATATGCCTTTAATAATGTTCAAAGGGACTTCAAGAAGGTCTTCATAATATAATCCACTATCTCATATAACTTATGCAAGTTGCTATAGATGAAGCGTCTTATCACAATTCTTAGAAGAACTAAGGATCAAGGCCTCACTTTATTGGTGACTATCCCTACTTTGAATCTCCATAGGTTAAGGATGTTGCCACATGTGTATCTACCCACACATAGGTCAGCTAAAGATACTTTATCAAATAATCCAAGGGATAGTCTCCAAGCCTTGTACAATAGAGTTGTAATGATGATATCCAAAGTTGAATGTTCATTGTCTGCCATAAATTTGTTTCATTCTCATGTTAGATTACTGATCTTTGTTTTGAAGTGCTAATAGTCTGAGACACCACAAAGCCTTCAAAGGATGACAGGTCCAAGTTTTAAAGACTAAGGTGAGATGCTAACTGGTCTCCCTGTTCACACAAGTCCGAGGTTATATATGTGGGGGACTGTCCAAAGTGATTGTTTGAAAGAACCACAAGACCCAAATCCGAGTTTATGAGATAAGCCTTCAAGCCTTTCTATTTGCAATTCCAAGCTTCTAAAATTTCGTATTTGAGGGTCAATAATCAAGCTATATTCAAAGTTGACTGTAGCTTCGAGTCCTCTAACAGTATTGTCCCTTTCTATACCCTTGCTTCACCTCCAACCCTCTTCCCAAGTGACTGTTTAGGAAGAAAAGTTTGGAGTTTAAAATTTGAGCTGTTTCTAGCCACACAAGTCATATCCTGCATTTCTTCTACATATTCAATATTGTTTCCTCTTTTTTGTTGATGCAATGTGCGCTCTGTGTGGTCTAGAGAAACTTTCTAGTTTTATTTTTATCTAATTTGCATGGTATTTGTGGTCACTACCGTTATGAATTGTATTTATCAATAGTGATATTTATGATCAATATTCAATTTTTTTCATACAATTATGCATTTACTAAATAATAGCACGGGTTGAATTCTTTTGGTTGCATTATATCTGGAAATTACATATTATCAGTAACATTGATGGTTGTTCCCTGTTTCCTGAGTAACGGAATAAAGATTCAACATGATCTAGGAAGACATGTTTGAACTATGAGGCATCACTAGCCACACAAGTCATGGCTTGATTTATTTTACATCTTTGATTTTTTTTTTCCTTTCTCTTTTTTGTTGATGCAATGTGTGATTTTTTTGGTCTAGAGAAACTCTCTAGTTTGTTTTTTATCTAATTTGTATGGTTATTGTGTATTGGGCCATGAAAAAGGTACATTTTACCCTCATAATTAGCTTGATTTATTACTAAATTTCATGTGTTTACCTTCACTTTCGGAATAATTTGGAAAGAATTAATTATAAACAAAGGGTAAAACTAATTATCAACAAATTATGTAATTATGGGCAAAAAGGCTTACTTTCCCTGTCTTTATGTGCATGAAATATAAACCAATTAACTGATGTTCAAACGATTAAACAAAAACAGCCAAGAAAAGGAAAATATTTCATTCTGTTCATACAAACCAGCGACGAATGTGGAGGATCTCGCTTATTCTATAATGCAAACTGTTAGACAGCTGCAAAATCCTCAGGATCTCATGATCCTGAGGGTTTTTTGTTATCTGTTCTATTTTTCTGTAGGATATAAAAGATCAATAGATGGAATAGAATGGGATTTTTTGATCCATATGTTGTAATTGTATTTTATTTGCATTCCTTGATAACAGAGGCTTTCGCGCTCAGCAATGTTGTATCCTGACTGTTAAACTTAATGAAAGAGATAGTGGTTATTCTATAATTGTATTTTGAAGATCATCTGGCAGAGACTTTTGGAGGCTCTAGGCCCAGTCACTAGGAGCTCTACTACTGTCTTGTTTTATATTCCTATTTTCCTATTTTGCAATTAATCATTTCTATATTATAGAGTTGTAATTGACTTGAATTTCATTAGCATTGAGTGGTTTGCGTCCTATTGATTTAAAGTCTTAATCACTTTCATTTTCCTCATGAATGTTACTTATTGCAATTACTAGAGTTATTTGAATAGTTCAATTTCTGTTCATTCTGAGTGATCTTGTTTAGTTGATTAGTCATTGAGAATTTCAATTGTAGAACATGATTGTGCTACTTGTTGTTTAATTACTGCAGTATTCCCTATGTCATTAAATAGAATGTTCTAGATGTTAATCAGTAATTCTAGTTAATTGTGAATTCTTTTAAGATTTGCATTTCAATTTTCTTCCATAGAAAATAGTAGAATTAAGTTGAGCTAATTTCTTTGATTGAAATTTAAGAATTAGATTTTACTTCTGCAATGATTTCAATTTATTAACCTCTGATTTCACTTGCATAAATTGTGTTGAACACTCTTGAAATGAACAGACTTACCATGGTTGATGATTAATGTAGGCATTAGGATTGCCTTTAAATAGACATCTTAGTGAACCAACATTTTGGCGTCATTGCCGAGGAGATTGTTTACAAGTGATGTTTTTATTTTTATTTTTTCTGAAGAAGAATTGGGTATTAAAAACAAAAGATAAGAACATGTGTACCAGTAAGAAAAACGCTTGCCCATTGTCCCACTTTTCAACAAAAATATAGAGGTTGAATAGAAGTAGTTTTTTTATGAATGAATAGAAATAAAAATCTAGAAACAAGTCTGAACCCCCCATCCAAATCCACGAAACCCAAGGGACCGGTGACCCTTGGAAGAATAACAGTCATAAACAAAATTATAATAAAAGATGAATCTCAAGCATCTATAGGACCCAAAACCATTTCTGAAAAGAGTCCTACTATAATCCCTCAAGAAATGGGCTCACCATCTTCATCTTACGTCGAGATCCATAGAAAAATGAAATGGTCAGAAAAAGCTTTCAAATCACAAAACATCTAAATCCTGACCCTTTGCAAGAGGGAAATTATTGCAACTTGCAAGAAGGAGAGGGAGAAACCAGTGGTGTTGTGGAAACAAATTTAAAATCTCTAGAGCTTGGATCTCCTAAAATCTTGGTTGAAGAAGAAACACCTGGCATCCCAGACCATGGTAGTACTGTATGACCTTTTCAAAAACTGACTTCTAGTCCTACCTGGCTTAATCTCCTAGACCAGGAAATCCCTGAAGGTTATTGGCACATCTTTGATCAGATGGCACACAATCAATCCTAGGGACAAACATCAACATTGGAGTACCCCATTGTTGACCCAGTCGCTAATGCCCCTATGAAATCTATTCTATTACAAAACATCCCCACTTTCCATGGATTGACTTCGGAAGATCCAAATGCGTTCTTATTTGAATTTGATGTTTTGTGTAGGGGGTAAAACTACACCATTGACCCTCAAAAATTGAAAATTTTTCCCTCTACATTAAAGGGAGCAACTTTGCGCTGGTTTATAGGGCTCGGTGGAGGAACAATTAATAACTAGGATCAAATGAAAAAATCTTTTCTTGCTAAATATCAAGACTACTGCGGGACTAGATAATTAAAAGATGAAATCTTCAACATGATTGAAAAAGATAACGAGACATTAGAAGAATATGTTGAACTATTCCAGTACAATTTGCAAAGTTCCCCTTATATTGCATTGTCTAAAGATGTCCTAAAAGTAACTATGATAAAAGAAATGAAAGATGAATTGATAGAAACATTAAATCTAATGGGGAAAAGAGACATCTATCAGGAAATTTATGATGATATTATTTCATTATGTGTCAGGTGCTCTAGAGGCAACATGCGCATGAGACCAGCAAGATGGGATTCATCTTCTAGAAACAACAAAACTTCAGGCAACATCGTAACACGAACAAAAATCAGAAATGTATTATAAGACTTCAAGATCGATATCTTGGGTACCCTCATAACACAATTAGATGTCCTGCAGGCCAATTAGAAGCAAGAATTAGCGAAACAAAACTTGGATGTCTTTTTCCCAAGCTGACAAAAGAAGCATAGCCAACGAGAATTCCCATTGGACTTGGTCCAAACATGAGCCATCTGTACTAAATACCATGCCATTAAACAATGCCCATCACTACAAGGGTTGAAATCAGTCTTCAAAGAAGCAGAAGAAGAAACTGAACCAGTATATTTAATGAAACAATGTTAACAGTGGCAAGCTCGAACTGCAGGTATGTCAGAAGACCCATCTTAGTTCTTTCCTTCTTCACAATTTAATCAACAACAAAACCTTTGGACATCATGGAAAAATCAACCACCCTTTTCTACCTGGCCATCCCAACCATTTTCCATGCCCCCTTGGCCAAATCAATCCTTTCTAAGAAGCGATTGGCAAAATTATTCTTTCTCTTCTACGTTTTGGCAAAACAATCCATATTCATCCTAGTGGCTTGCCTCTACCTCACAAAATTCCAATTGGTCTCAAAATTGTCAACAACCTTTGAGAATAACCAATTCACCTATGGGAGTGGGTACTTAACCATAACCCACATTACCAGCTCAATATACATTACCACAGAATTCTCAATCTCTGATACACCCTCAACTACCAGCTCAACCAAACCCAAATCCCAACAATAGACCCGTGCAATTCATCCAAATTTTTTAAAATTCAAGCCTCGAAATCGAGGAAAAAGAATTCAGTGAAATTAGGGTGAGATTTGGGCACGTTATCAGCCTAGGGGAAATTGTAAAACCACAACAAGACAAATTAGAACCACCAACTGAAATTAATCCATCAACTGTGATCAACACAGAAATAATACAAGGAGAAGGCACAAGTGCACAATAAGACTCTGGGAAACTTATAAGTACCTCTCCCCCGTTCCTCGAAAGATTAGTGATACCTAAACCAATTGTTTATACAGATTTTGATCTTTTGGGGGAACTTAAAAACCTTTGTATTAAAATTCCTCTCCTCCAAGCCATTCAATACATCCCTATCTATGCTAATACAATTAAAGAACTGTGTACGAAAAAACCTGTGATGAAAACAAAAACTTCGCCAACTCTCCATGTCGTAGGAACCTTGTCTGATTTATTATTGGGCAGGGAGAAACCTATAAAGTATGAAGATCCAAGGAGTCCTATAGTTATAGTCCAAATATATGGCTTCTCTTTTCCAAACACACTAGTCCACTTGAGCACAACCATTAATATTTTGACTGTGGAAACCTGTGAAACTCTTGGCATCACCACTTTAGAACTAACCTCCACCTTGTGGAACTCGTTGACCAATCAATTGTTAAACTAGAAGGAAATTTATGGGACATCATGGTTTCCGTTAACTCATGGGAGTACCCTGTAGATTTTCTAGTCATCAATCCAAAAATCCAACTGGACAGACATCCCTTGATTTTGCGTCGACCTTGGTTGGAAACAATCGATGCTTACATAGGTTATCGTATAGGCAATATGACCATTGCTAAGGGGGGTGCTGTAAAAAACCTTGTTCTATATCCCCCCACCAAACCAAGTCTTCCCATTGTAAATATTCACAAATATCCACTAGAATACCTGGAAGAAAATATACGTTCACCACTCACAGTAGCAGAAGAACTTGAATTCAAAAATCAGACTTAAGATGACATAATTAACAATTTTATTAATCAACCAGCTGCTGCAGAAAATAAAAAATTCCAAATGTTAAGAGGAATTCTTGGTAATGAGGCACATGAAGATCCTTTAAAGGGTAATGATTACCACCACATACCCACAACTATTGTTCATAATAGCAGACCTGTTGAAGTTGAACTAGAAAAAATTTTGAACATCAATGAAAATCCGAATGACGACTGATAGAAGAAGCTCACTAATGTTTTACCAAAGTACAAGGGAGCTTTTTCTTGGGATTATTCAGACATGAACGACATAGATCCCCAACTGTGTATCGATCACATTTACACCAAAAAATATGCTCATCCCATCAGGAAACCTCAACGAAGATTGAAACTGCACCTTAAATATATCATGAAGGATGAATTACAGAAGTTGCTAGATGTGAACCTTATTTATCCTATTTTAGATAGTAAAAGGGTCTCTCCACTAGTAGTTGTCCCTAAAAAAAATGGTAAGTGGAAAATCTGTGTGGATTACAGGGAATTGAACAAATCCATGCACGAAGACCACTTCCCTCTTCCATTTATCGATAAAGTCCTTAATACATTGGCAGGGAAACGATTCTTTTCCTTCCTTGATGACTTCAACGGCTATAATTAGATTCAAATTTCCCCTGAAGCCTAGGAAAAAACCACGTTCACCTACCTATGGGGTAAGTTTTCTTATAGAGTGTTACCCTTCGTCTTATGTAACACTCCAGCTACATTCTAGAGGGCCATACTAAGCATTTTCGTCGATCTAATCAATGAAGGACTTGAGGTTTATATGGATGATTTCACCCCATATGGGGGTAATTTTGAACAATAATTTCAGACATTGGAAAATGTGTTGGAATGATGTATCACCACTAGGCTATGTTTGATTAATGAAAAGTGTTACATGATGATGACAAAAGGCGTGATCCTAGGACACTATATCTCCGCGGTTAGAATACAGGTAGATCCAGAAAAGATAGAGGTAATTCTCTTACTATCCACACCCTGTACTCAGATGGAGGGAATTAGTTTCCTCGTATATGCAAGATATTATCGTAGGTTCATTAAAAAAAATCACAAATTATTGTGCCTCTATATGCTTTAACTAGAACTGTCGAATTTAAATGGTTTGATAAGTGTGACATTTATTTTACAAATTTAAAGAAATTGGTCTCAAATGCACTAGTATTGCGTGGACCCAATTGGGAAATACCATTTCATATTTTGTTAGATGGATCAGACACAGCGATAGGAGCTATTCTCGGTCAAGAATAAGATAAAAAACCCTACGTTATTTATTATATCAGAAAAAATTTCACCGCTACTAAATTAAATTATATAGTAACAGAAAAGGAATTCCTAGTAGTCATATATGCCATAGATAAATTCAGACATTACATAAATGGCTATCAAGAATTTATGTATACCGATCATTCTTCCATTAGTTTCTTAGATAATAAACCAATTAAAAATGGGAGAGTGACTCGGTGGCTATTAATTTTGCAGGAACTCGATATCAGTATTAAATATCGTCTAGGAAAGGAGAACCCAGTCATAGATTTTCTATCTCGGGTCCCAACGAGAAATGATCTGCTAGTAGTAGAGGACCAGTTTCCTGACGAACACATGTTTGTTGTAGCAGTGAAAGTGCCATGGTATGCACATGTGGTAATTCATCTCGCAGTAGGAAAACTGCCCAAGAATTTAACAACAAAATAAAGGAAGTTGATTATCCAATGCAGTGCCCGTTTTTCTTGGATTGGTGGATATCTATTCCAGATAGAAGCTAATATGCACATATGAAGATGCATCCGGGAAGATGAAATTTTTGACATCCTAAGAGCCTGCCATGATGAACTTTATGGTGGACACTTCGTAGGCCACAGAACTGGGAGCAAAGTATTATAAATGGGCTATTATTAGCCCACTATTTTTAAGGATGCTAAGAAATATGTGTAGGCCTACAATAGCTACCAAAGAATGGGTTGCCCCAGTCAATCTGATGAAATTCCCCTACAACCACAATTGGTAATAGAACCTTTTGAAAGATGGGCATTGGATTTTGTGGTTCCATTCAATCCACGCTCAAACCAGAAAACTTACGTACTAGTTGCCAAAGACTATGTAACAAAATGGGTTGAAACAATAGCATTTCCAAGAGCTACAAAAGAAACCATTATTAATTTTATTTTATTTTCGATATATTTGTGTGTTATGGTTTACCAAGGGAAGTGATAACAGATGGGGGGTGCAATTCATTATACATAAGATTACAACCACTCTACGTAATGACCACATCATGTATAGAATCACTTCTCCATATCACCTGCAGGTCTCGACACATCGGCGGGACTGGGCTACTAGACTGTGAGAGGCCTTGTGGGCTTACCAAAGAACTTGGAAAAATACTACTGGATGTTCTCCATACCAACTCATATTTGGAAAATAACCAATTTTCCCTATCAAATTTGAAATAAATACTCTCATAACAGCGAGGGAATTGGGATTGTACTTGACAGAGGCTCAAATTAAAAGACTTAAATAGATAAACAAATTATATGAAGCCTAGTTACTTACTTTACAACGTACCTCAAACGTTCAACAGCAATGGGCTAAGTGGCATGACAAACTTATCAAGAAGAATATGTTTCAAGAAGGAGACTGGGCACTCCTCTACGACTCTAGATTTCAAGACTTCCCAGGTAAACTACTGACAAGGTGGCTCGGCCCATATGAAATTCAAGAAGTACATAAAAATGGCACTCTCACTTTGACCACCATATATGGGTCTAACTCTTCGTTCTGAGTAAATGGACATCGGGCACGTCTTTATCATAAACCACTCACAAAGGATTCTTTTTGCCAATATGTACGTGACGACCCCGCCATGCAAATTTTAGCTGCAGGGAGTAATGACCTAGCAGCTTTACCTTCATGAAAATCCATTCTTTTCATTTTTGTAAATAATGTTTATATTTTCTTGCATTTTATTGTGATTTTCATCACTATACAAATATAAAAAGTTCTTGTTCTTTGTTATTGTTTTTCAATTAAGTGAACACTGATCCTCTTTCTTTTTTTTGTGTTATTTTTGTTCAATCAATTGAACAGTTGTTGTTCAATCAACTAAACAACTTTTGTTTGGTCAAATGAAAAACCTATTTTCTTTTTGTAAGTTTGTGTTGTTCAATCAATTGAACAACCAATTTTCTTTTTGCGTGTTATTGATGTTCAATCAATTGAACAGTGTTTGTTCAATCAACTGAACAACCATTGTTTAGTTAAAAGAACAACAAATTTTATTTTTGCATGTTATTGTTGTTCAATCGATTGAAAAACCGTTGTTCGTTCAAAATAACATCAGATTTTATTTTGTGTGTTTTTGTTGTTCAATCGATTGAACAGATGTTGTTCAATCGACTAAACAACCGTTGTTCGGTCAAAAGAACAATGGAATTTATTTTGTTTGTTTTTGTTATTCAATCAATTGAATAGTTGTTGTTCAACCGACTGAACCACTACTATTCGGTCAAAAGAACAATGAATTCTATTTTGTGTGTTTTTTCTCTTCAATCGATTGAACAATTATTGTTCAATCGACTAAACAACCGTTGTTCAGTCAAAAGAACAATGGATTTTTTTGTGTGTGTTTGTGATGTCAATCGATTGAACAATTGTTGTTCAAACAACTGAACAATTTGGTCAAAATAACACTGAATTTTCTTTCGTGTGTTTTTTGTTGTTGTTCAATCAACTTAACATATGTGTTCAATCAACTAAACAACCATTGTTCGATCAAATGAACAACCACACTTTTATAATAAGTAGTTGTCTGAATGAATTTTTGCCAATTTTTTTTTTCATGCATTTTGTCAAGGGAATCATCTTGTGGATAAGGAATATGCATCTAATAAGGAGAAAAACAACGATATTAATCAAAATTATGAGTTTTTTACCTTTTATGGGTATATTTATTTTCAAACATCAATATGGTTCAACTATGTAATGGCTTGCTGGATATCTTTTCTTCAGAAATATTATAAAGAATTCATTATCTTAATACCATGTCGGTTTATCTTTTTACACTATCAATGGATGATCTTCAAGGGTAGGGTCAATTAGGAATAAGGGTATAACTTTTATTGCCATTTCTTTTCACTCCTCACACCATCCCTAACTCTTAAGGAGTTAATGAGCCTCCCTCTATTTATGATTCAAAAAAGCATACAAATATGAAAATAATATGCAAATCATTTATAGAGGATAGTGGATATCATCATGAGCCAGCCTACCGTGATCATGAGGAGATAACAAGTAACATTCCCATTATGGCCACCACACCAGGGTGATGACCTTCTAGCCAAGAAAAATTCTTGAAGAACAAGAGGTCTCATCACGAGCCGGCCTGATTACTTTGTTAAAACCTAGTGAATGGAACTGTGGTTATCTGGTTACCATGCCAACGCAATGGTCTCTCCATAAGAACAGCTAAATTATCTAAATACTAAATAGAGGATTCTAGCTCATTTTTGGGTTAAAAAGCAACATTATCGAGGCCATGGATGCCTGTTGGTAGCAGTGGCTCTACATGTGGCTTGGAGTTTTAGGATAACATCCAATAATTTTATATTCACTTATTTTTACCAACCCATTCCCAAAGTAGAACTTATCATTGGAATAGTGTTATCTTTATAAAAACCAGTATGGATGGTAAAACTACATTTCCATATGAATTAAATGAATCATGTCTGATCATTTAATCCTAGCATCTATTACCACTCTTTACCTATCATGTTTCAGTCACAACTTTCCATCAAAGAAAAAATAATTTTTATAATAATTATTTCTCTATTTTTTCATCTTTAATCATTTCCCCACCATCCTTATGATTTGAGCTGATTTGATTGATTTCTGCCACAATATGTTGCTCTAGTTATTATTCCATTTCATTAATGATCCTCAATGTCTTTCCTCATTTTCTACGCTCTAAGGGCGTGGAATTCCTTCTCTCATTGGAGGGAGAAAAGGTGTACAATATGATTAAGCATGCGAACTAATAATCAAAGTTCGTCGAAACCTGCTGATACGACAAACAAATATAATTTCATTTATACTCCTTTTAACAATTTCAAAGTATTTTCATGCATTATTTGTGCTATTATAAATTCATGAAGTCGTGAGTAGTGCATGCAGAAGTGGAATTTAGCCTCTGAGACTCAACAGTCATGGGTGGAATATCTGTCTGCAACAAGTCCACAATAATAAATATTATAGAACAGGCTCGTGCTATCCTGCAGAATGTTGGTTGGTTCTCATATCTCGAAAATTTATAGGGATTCCACACTAATATAGCACTAGAATTCCTGCAGGACGGACACATAATTGTGAAGGGTAGAGACATAAAAGTATCAGAAACTGTAATAGCTGAGGTTTCTAGACTTTTAGAAGTAGGAACAAAGTGGATTGATAAGCATGTTCTCTTACATGAAGCAGTTGTAGTGTTCCAAGACCCAGACGAGAATTTGGTACGCAAAGGAAAAGGGATTCACCCCCTGACTTTGAAGGAACCATGGCAAGAATTGGCAATCATCGGTCATAAATGTATTACATACGATGGATGCCAAGACATGGTAAAACCCTGACAGCTCAAACTTTTAGCCAAACTCAAGCAAAAAATTTCAGTTAGTTTTCTATTTTTCTTGAATTATTTGTTGCATGACTTATCTAGTCAGGTTAGGAGGGCTAAAAATCCACATACAGTTATCAACCATCATGGTATGATAAATTTGAATGTAACTCATGAATTAAATAAGTATCAGTTAACTTGGGACAACATTGTAAACCCTGTCCTAACCCCATTAGAATAAAACCAATACAATAGAGAAATTGACCAGCCAAGAAGGGAAATATCAATTCCAAGGAAAGAAATAAGAAAAGGGAATCATCCCTCAACCTTGGGTCCGATGAAACGAAGACGCTCTAAGAGGTTGAGTTCACAACAAAACGCCTCAACCTTGGCCGATGAGGCAAGGCCATATCATACACCTACTCTAAAAACAAAAGATGAATTCCTGCAGGGATATGAGGAGGAAATGGTCTGAGTGCTGGAAAGTATGAGTGCATTTCACGAAGAAATAAATCCCTCTGGAAATTTTGAGGGACAAAGTTTCCCCTAGACTAGTCTGCCTCTTCTGAAAGTTCTAGCCATACTGAGATTTTACCATCTGAGGAGGAAATGCAGAATTCAATGGATTCAACACCCTATGGTGGTGAATATTTGGAGGAAGAAAACGTTGCAGAGAGAACTCTTGAATATGAAAACTAGTTGGGTGACATTGTCCCATTGGACCATAATATTGATATAGGCACAATTCCCGTGGTGCCTGAAGAAAGCACGGTCCCATTGGACCATAATAGTGATATAAGCACGGCCCCTTCAGTACCTGAAGAAAATACTGTCTCAACATATTATGGCCTAGAAATTGGTACAACTCCCCATGTGCCTGAAAGAAGTAGTTTTCCCTCTTCTACTGGAAACCCTATAAAGAAGAATAAGTCATTTAGGGATAAGCTGAGGAAATTGCGCAAGAAATACAAGAATTTGAAAAGAACAGTCAATTAATTAAGGGAATGGTTAAAAGAGGCAGATAAGGCCTGGAAGCCTAAAAAAGAAACAGACACTATTGAAACCCAAATAGAATTAGAGACACACATTGCTGAAACCCAAACAGAATTAGAGGCATAGATAGAGGAAAATCAGATAGATGAAACACCTTATTATACTCCTTTGATAAAAGAAGCTGTTATTTCAAGACTTCAAGACAAATTGACACAGACCTAGAAGGAATTGGCTAACTATAAGAAGGAAGTGGTACCACACATGTGCATCACGAGTTGCTGGAAAAAATCAACAAGCTTTCTACAATCGAAGATGAGACTTTCGCCAAATTCAGAAGTTAATAGGAGAAGCTAAAGAAAGCACAAGCTCAGCTCGAAGAAGCCACAAAGCAAAAAAATACTATTTTCTTGATTTACTCAGATGTGTTGTCTTGTAGATCACCTACTACTAATTATGCTCTATTTTTATTAGAAAGATATATATTATTAAAGGTGATCCATTAGAGCAGGGAAACCCACCGAGTTTAAGACCACTACAGAATTTGTCTAGTGTTGTGGGGAACGAAATGAGAAGGTTCAGCTCCTCTTATGTGAACTATATCTTCACAAATTCTTTTTGGAAGATGAGAGAGATATTAACCCAAGTCCCTTCATAGGAGACATCTAGTTTCAAGCATTTCTCTCTTTTGTTGATAATCAAATCAAGTGGTCTAAAGCCTATAACAATTTTCAAAGAAGAGAACATGGTCTCGATCTCTAGGTTAGAGGGGAACCCACTAAAACTTTGCATATATTCACTAAACATAAGAGATTCATGAAACAGGAAGGGGTCTTAGCTAAATTGGGACCACTCCACAAGGACATTGTACAAGCCGGGAGAAAATACTTTTAGGAGATCAGAGAAGATGCTTTGTTAGAAGCTAAGCAAAGATGGCAGGCATCCACCAACAACATTAAGAATTAGGAGCCATTTAATTATAGAAAATTTAAAGCAGCTATTGTTCATTTTAACATATAGTAACATAATTTTATGCATGGATCCTACATGGATAGGGTGCCGCTATAGGTGTCATATCATATGGTACCCTCCTGAAGGCTATTACTATGATTATGATCTTCCAGAGGGTCATTTAAATCATGATTTTGCAAAAGTCAAATAGAAACGTGGTTTTATACTATATAAGGAGGAATTTTATCCTGCCTATTCCTTGACATTGTTGCATCTCAACCATCTCACTGCATGAGGACATGAAGTAAGGTAATCTGGGTGGTATGTTGGGCCATGAAAAATGTATGCTTTACCCTCATAATTAGCTTGATTTGTTACTAAATTTCATGTGTTTACCTTCACTTTTGGAATAAATTTGGAAAGAATTAATTGTAAACAAAGGGTAGAACTATTTATCAACAAATTATGAATTAATGGGAAAAAAGGTTAACTTTCGTTGTTTTTATGTGTAGGAAATCTAAACCAATTAACCGTTGTTCAAATGATTAAACAATAGAGGCCAAGAAAAGGGAAAGACCTCATTCTATTCATACAAACCAGTGATGAATAAGGAGGATCTCGCTTATTCTATAATGCAAATTGTTAGACGACTATGAAATCCTCAGGATCTCCTAATCCTAAGGATTCATTGTTGTCCATTCTGTTTTTTTTGTAGGATATAAAATATTAATAGATGGAATAGACCAGGAGTTGTTGATCCATATGTTTTAATTTTATTTTATTTACATTCCTTCATAACAGAATATTTCGCACTTAGCGATGTTGTGTCGTGACTATTAAACTTAATGAAAGAGATAGTGGTTTTTCTATAATCATGTTATGAAGATCATCTGGCAGATACTTCTGGAGGCTCTAGGCCTAGTCACTAGGAGTTCTACTACTATCTTGTGTTATATTCTTATTTTCCTGTTTTGCAATTAATCATTCTTGTATTTTATATAGTTGTAATTAATTTGAATTTCATCAGCATCGAGTGGTTTGCATCCTATTAATTTAAAGTCTTAATCGCTTTCATTTTCCTCATGAATGTTACTTCTCGCATTTACTATAGTTATTTAGATAATTCAATTGATTTTCATTCTGAGTGATCTTGTTTGTTTGATCAGTCATTGAGAATTTCAATTGAAAAACATGATTGTGTTACTTGTTGTTCAGTTAATGTAGTCTTCCCTATCTGATTAAGTAAACATCTATAAATGTTAATCAATAGTTCTGTTTAATTGTGAATTCCTTCAAGCTTTGCATTTCAATTTGCTTCCATAGAACAGAGTAGAATTAAGTTGAGTTAATTGGTTGAGTTATTTAATGATTTCTTTTAGAATTTCTTTGATTGAACTTCAAGAATTAGATTTTACTTCTGCAATGATTTCAATTTATTAACCTATGATTTCACTTTATTTATGATTGCTTTTAAATATACATCTTAGTGAGCCAAGATGGTGGTCACTACTATTATGAATTTTACTTATCAATAGTGGTAATTGTGATCAATCATTAAATTTTGTCGTACAAATATACATTTATTCCTTGCTTTTCTCTCTCTACACAAAACAATCAGTTGGAGAGAATTTGTAAATGGGGTAACTGAATGAAAATGAATCTTTAGAGTTATAGTAGTCTAGGAAATAAATTATAGATAATAATATGGTAGGGAAATCCTTAAATTCACGGGGAAATGTATTACCAGAAAAATGATTGTATTTTGGATACGCTGGAAACCATTCTGGGGTGATGCATCTTAATTTGTTTTTATATTTTGCAACGCAAGTGTATTTGGGGTCTCTGTAGATTTAATGCAATGTACATATGATTAAAAAGAGAATAGTGTGCCCACTACTCTTTTACTTATGTAGGAGTGATTATATTCTCGAGGTCTTAAGGTCTGTAGTTATATGACTCTATTATTACATAATGGAATATTTTATATTATAAAAAGGTGGTTCAAAATTTATCTGAATATTTTCACATGAGTTGATTTTGTTCTCACTTTCATCAATTCTCTGTCTGAACTTTCAGGCTGAAGGCATATTCAGAATAGATGTAGAAAATAGTCAAGAGGAGCATGTATGAGACCAACTGAATAAGGGGATTGTGCCAAATGATATAGATGTTCATTGTTTTGGGGGCTTGATAAAGGTATGGCTATTATAATTTCTAATTTCCTTTTCTTTTCAAGAAACTCGGAACCATATTTCACCCTGGTTTTGATGGGATAAAGAAATATGTGATATTATTAAAGCAAACTAGAGATTTACTCTGGCATGCATAATTGCTACTACCATACCCATAGTAAAAAATTTCATCCTGCTCCCCAGCTTGAATTACATTACGATATGAGCCTGTAACGTTGGAATTTAAGGATCGGTGTTGCAAATATATGCAAAATTGCAATTTATAATTGTAATGGACACTCTCAGATATTTAATAGTAATGTCTTTCAAAAATATATCATAATGATAACTCTATGTGTAATTTATAACTAGATAGCTTCCATATCATGTGAATATGTCACATGATTGAGATTGGAATTCGAGGAGATTGTTCTGCAAAATTGTCGAGTAAGAGCACAAGGTATACAAATAATATTATTTTAAGATGCAATACTAGAGGTATAGAACATGGTTATGAGGGAAGAAATTTCTTCCAAAAGTATTATTTTTTAAGCATTTATTTTTGGTCTACCTACTTGAAGCATCAGAATAGAAAAATTTATGACGACATCGTCCAAATAGTGGAGTTCATGAAGACATTGTCGAAATAGTAACATTTATTAATACATAATCAAATAACGACGTTTATGAAAACATCATCGGAATAGGAACGTTTATGAAGACATTGTTGGAATAGCGAAGTCTATGCAGACATCATCTGAATAGCAATGTTTATGAAAAAATCGTCAGGATAGAAACTTTTATGAAGACATCGTTAGAATAGCGGCGTTTATGAAGAAATCATCAAAATATCAATGTTTCTGAAGACATCGTCGGAATAGTGACGTTTATGAAGACATCATTGGAATAGTGACATTTATGAAGAATTGTGACGGGACAGGAAAGAAGGTTTTACCCAACCTCAAAGTGTCGCTCTTGGGACACCTATGTGTCACAAGAGCGACATTTTCACCATCGGAAATTGGGCCAAATGTGCTAGTGGCTACCCCTTCAGGGAGTCAGCAGAACATTTATCAGGGCACACCACAAGGTAATATTCCCCAAGAACCCCCCATAAACCATCACACTCAAACACCTATCTTTCCACATTACATAGTGGAAATCAATACTCAGTTACCCTTCTTAGCATCACTGAATCTTCCAGATCTAACAAAGTTAACTAGTGACCCCATTGCACGTAGCCTTAATTTTACTACCATGCCCACGAAGCTCCCTTCGGATATACCAAAATTCAAAGGGAAGCAAGCGGAACACCCAGGAAATCATATTATGACTTTCCACCAGTGTTTTTCTTCCAATAGTATCATTGATGATACTATTCAACTGAGGCTTTTTCAACGCACCCTAACAGGGCTTGTAGTGAAATGGTGTGTCGAGAAGCCTTATGCTTTGCATGGAACCTTTAGTGCTTTCACTACCATGTTTCTCACTTATTTTCAGTTGCCCATCCACCATGATTCAGGAATGGAATTTTTAACTCATTTTAGGCAAACACTTGTCGTCTATATATCGGACCATCTACATGAATGGTGACGATGTCGCAGTTTGTGTAAAGCCAAACTCGAAGATAGAGTGTTGTTGGACTTATTTTAAAAAAAACTCATAGCATATATCTCAAAAGACATGGCGACATAGAAACCTACCTCCGAGGATGATGCCATTAGCAAAGCCCAGCAGCTTGAACTCATCTACATCTAGTCAGGATATATTTACAATGTCCGGTCAAATGCCTCACGCCTGCAAACTTATAGAGAGTTACCGGGTGTGTCGAATATTGCAAACATTTTTAATGGGTCCTTGACTCAAGGTCACCTACGTAGCAGTATCCAGTACCCAAGATACTTGTACGATTCTACCCAAAATGTAATGCAACCTGACTACCACCAAAGTCAATCTGCACCTTTGCATAATATGACGAATAGGGTGTTACCATACCATCAACAACAGGGAGGCTTGTACCCTCCCTCACAAGGGAACCAATACTCAGCTAGGAATGCTGATGGAAGAGACCCCCCCCCCAACAATATTACACCAATCAAGGATAGGGGAACATATATTCCCCTTTTCCCACAAAAAATCCACCACCGTAAAACAACGCGCCGGTGAACCTAGTGCAACCATCCTAGGCTCAAAAACTCCAGTTTTACGACCTGGAGAACCGCAATAACTCTCCTAATGCTATGAAAATAAGCCTAGGAATAAAAAAAAGAGAGACTCTGGATAGGTTGGCAATAATCAACAATGCCCCATGCGATCTCATTCTGGGGGAAACCCTAACCGAAATCAAACCAAGAGCCAAATAACAACTTCCAAGGGAAAAACAAGAGATACAATCTAAGGACAAATCATTCTTGTGCCATATGTGGTGAATACAGCCATTACACTCACCACTGACCCGAACTCCCCGAACTAAAAAAACTTCAGACTAACGGTGGACAAGGGGGACCTACCCAACAACCTCCTGTAATGCAGGATCCTTTCCCCCACCAAGGAGTGGTTAACACCCAACAATAAAAACCACTTGAAAACAATATCAAAGGTGGCATCCACGAAATTTACATGACTAGCGAATAATTTTTCTTCCAAACAAGTAATAGGAACTATGATACCCCCCTGGACACCAACCCATCAAGTACGAGCACGAGTGCAGTTACTGCACCGTTAACCATATTCAAAGTACCTATAGAGCCCCTTCAAAAAATGATCAAGGGGCCAACCAGGCATGTAGGACATCAGTCTAAATTTTTTCATATTTATAGCATAGTGGATGATTTAGCACAATCACCAATTTCCATGTCAGCCTTGGAAGTCCTACAATCATGACCAAGACAATGGAAAGCCCTACTTTCCACATTAGGCATAATCGACCCTTCCAATTCACACCTAATTTTTTTTTACCTAGACAAAGGAACCCCTGGGCTTCCTTCTCTGGTCGCCTTCCAAATACCGGTTTCTGTCCATAACATCACCATGCACAGATGCATCGTTGACGAAGGAGCATCCACATGCATCATGTCCAAATATGTTTGGAAAAAGTTGGGATCACCTAAACTGAAAGCATCTGACATCATTCTTAGAGCATACAATTGTCGCTCTTCAGCCCTTGTCTGTCTATAACAAAATGTCTCTATAAACCTAGCCAGAAAATATAGTACATATATACATTGAATGCTTCGACGCACAACTAGACTACAATATACTCCTTGGGCAGAGTTATATGTACGCCATGACTGCAATCGCATCCTATGTCTTTCGGGTAATGATGTTCCCCCATGATGATCGGATCATCACAATCGACCAGCTCACATACTATGATAAGAAGCCCATGAAGACTCTCGATGTCATGTTACCATACATAGACACAACTACGGAACATCTTACGCAATATACAAAATTTGGTCACGGCCAATTCAAACCATCATTGATCCTAGGATCATTCTTAGGAGATCCCCCTATCATACCAAAGGGATTCCATGAAAGAACAGGGGCACTGGTGTGCATGTTGCTCTCAAAAAACACCGAAACTAGCCTAGACATAGAAACCAGTAGTACGAAGACCGAAGCCACTGGCACAACATTCCTACCCTACGTCATTTCACAAACCCCATTTTTATACCCCCCACCTAATTTTGTCTCAAAGAAATTCTTGGCAACTATAACATTGCCAAATATCCATTTTGAAATACCTGAGCATTATTTGGTCCCACTATCCATGCTAGGAAGTCCTCACAAATGGTGCCCCATTACTCCAATAGTCCAAAGTGAGTGGAGAACCAAAGGGAAACAATCTTGTCTGATTTTTCACGACAACCATCACGCTCAACATTGTCCTTACATCCCCCAATTTTGACCTCTGTTAGACACCATACACTCACTGGTTACCTAATACCCAGATGTAACTGGTCTACAACCAAAGCAGCCCTGTATAAGGCAGCCTGCGCCACATCATTACCAAAACCCTAGCAAGGCTAAGACAACCCATTGTCCTAGCAGGGCCCAAAACCATCCAAGAATTACATGTTTTCTATGTGATAGAAATGACCACATGATCAATCAATGTCAGGAACTCAATAAACTCACTGACATTCTTCACATGGTCACCACCATACCACAAGTCAATCTCTCGAATCAGGAGAATATCACATGCTGCTATTGAATAATTGCTCGCAATTCCACCATACTATGAATTGCGAATACCTCCCAAGGCTACGAGCGACAAGGGAAGAATTGAGTTTGAACTCCCAAAAAGAACTAGACCAACCAAAACCAAAGACTCGGAGATGGAATAAGCACAAACATGCCCCTCTACCCAATCATCTCCAAGCATCGACTTCGGGCACAAATAGTAGCATTGGTTATCACACCATCTACTCGATAGGCACCTTGCCACTATGCACCATTTTCACAATTCACAATCACGAAATAGAGTTGTGCCCCTTAATTGAAACATTTCGGCACCTCTACACTCAATCCAACTTCCAAATCCAGGAAAATGCAAGTACCCTTAGTACACCGCCAGAAGAGCATGATTTTTCTCTCTAACAAACCACCACAATGGAAATTATTCCACCATTCAATGTCGACAACACACAACACCATATAAAATTCATCTCATCATGCATGTGAACCATGACTTGTGTTGTCTACTCATATTTCATTGTTGTCTAGACCACTACAACTACCACAACAGTATTTGTACCATAGAAAGGTGAAAACTCAACCCGTTTGCACCCTGTCAACAATAGGGGATTTTTCAAGTCTAAAATGGGCCTCCTAAGGAAATTATAAAATAATAGTGGAAATAATAAAGTAATATTAGATTACATCATCAAATTTCAAAAGGAAAAAAGAAAAAAACTACTTTTTCAGCTAGTATTTTCAACTTATCTCCCTAAGAGTTTACTCAAATTTTGAGAGGCAACACTCGTTGGATGCAGAATTTGATTCCTCATCAAAGGAGTACCCATATTGCATACTTTTGATGGACCCTAATACATGAAAAATGAGAAATACATGAAAAACATGATTGCAATCATGTTTTTTAATGTATTTCACATTTTTCGTGTAGCATGGTCCATCGAAAGCATGCAACATGGGTACTCCTTGGATCGGTAATTAAATTTTGCATCCATCGATTACTCCCACTCGAAATTTGAGCAAAAATTAGGGAGATAAGTTGAAAATACGAGTTGAAAAATAGTTTTATTATTTTATTATTTTTTAATCTTTACTTTTTTACTCAAAAAATAGTGAATCATCCCCCATGGTTGACATCATCATATTGAATCTTATTGGTTCTTATAAAGTTTTTTTTGGTTGTACATTTTTCTTAGGAGGCCCATTTTAGACCCCATAATTCCTCTAATGCCTCATCTGGTTCCACAACATCAACTATGGAATCATATTCATGTCTATCGACCATCATTATTAGACCTGAACCAATTCCTTCCGGCTTCGCACAAACCAATTCCCCTTTAGACATCTTGTTTCATTCAGACGAGGATATTCTATAGGCCATGATGGGACCAAATTGTCTCTGGGACTCAATGCATCACTACTCGTTTTTTCTTCTAGAAAAATAAAATAAAATAAAATAAATAAATAAATAAAAATCGAACCTAACAACCCAGTAACCCAAGATATATACACCATCTAATCTAAATACTTCCTCCCATCTAGAAAGTTATACTGGTTCAAAAATCCCATACCAATGTCGATGCGTTTGAAGAAGGGAATATGTTGAATATTTCACCTACCATTAAGGTGAATATCTCAAGAAAACCAGGAAAAATCGAAGAAATCTCACTAGAGGCAGCATGTTACCCTGACGATATAGTCACTTACACAAACTTGTTACAAGAGTAAAAGGACATCTTCACATGGGATTACTTAGAAATTTCAGGGCTTAGCCACACTATTGTAAAATACCACATTGACAACTAGCCTGATATACCACCAGTCCGCCAAAAACAATTTCAATTACACCCATCTAAGGCAAAATCAATCAATCAAGAAATTGACAAGATTCACAAAGCCGAGTTAATCTACCCAATCGCTTACATGTTGTGGGTTTCCAACCCTATTTTCGTCATGAAAAAATAGGGCACCATTCGCGTCTACACCGATTTCCAAGATTTGAATAAAGCTTCTCCTAAGGACAACTACCCTATCCCATTTATTGACCAAGTCATTGATGTTTGCGTCGGTCATGAGGCCTTGTCCTTCATGGATAAATTCTCAGGGTACAATCAAATTCAAATCTAGCACACGGATCAGTACAAGATAACATTCACTACCCTGGGGCACATTCGGATACCAAGTTATGCCTTTCATTCTTAAAAATGTTGGAGCCACCTTATAGCGGGCCATGAATTATATCTTCCATGACCTGGCCCACCTCATCTTAGCTTACTTGGATGACCTCACTGTACAATCCAAGAAATGAAGTGATCATCTAGGGGATTTACGGTTAGTATTCCAACGATGCCGAAACTACAACCTACGATTGAACACTCTCAAATGTGTCTTCTGCGTTAATGCAGGTAGACTATTAGGGTTCATCATATCCCAACAAGGGATTAGAGTGGACCCCCTCAAAGTCCAGGCAATCAAAGAGGTGCCATCATCCAAAACTCTCAAGAAATGTCAAAGCTTGCAGGGGGAATCCAAATTCTTAAGACGTTTTGTCCCCTACTACACCACTTGTGCACAAGGATTTCATTTCCTACTCAGTCACGATATCCCATTCAAATGGGATAATCAAGCTCAAAAATCATTTGAGGTGCTAAAAGAAACATTATCTTGAACCCCTTTTATCAGCCCGCCATATTATGACAAATACTACACCCTATACCTATCAGCATCAGATACGGCCCTAGTTGGGGTGTTAGTCCAAGATGGACCAGATGGTAAAGAACACGTAATCGATTATGTCAGTAAGAACTTATCTAGCCCTGCTTTAAAATATGAACTTGAAGAAAAAAATTCCATAGCCCTTATACACGCAGTACAAAAACTTCAACATTACATCTTCTTGCGAACCACAACAGTCATAGCAGCTATCAACCCCATGATATATCTGCTAACCTACCATCTGATGAACCACAAATATGCTTGATGGGAAGTCATACTGCAAGAATTTGACCTGCAATTTAGCTCCCCCAAGAGAAAAAAATCTTTAATATTAGCTGAGTTCATCACTGACCCCCCAAGTCTGACTAAAGGATCCCCAGATAACAAGTCACTACCAGATGAACATCTATTTCTAGTGACGACTTAGGATCCTTGGTACAATGACATCCTCATATTCTTACGAACCCAAAAGTTCAAGCCAAATCTCACACATGATGACTGAAGGCACATATACCACCAGGCCCCTCGATACCTCCTGATGGGGGACGACATTTATCGATGAGGATTTGACACTATTTTATGTCGATGCCTCATGCATGACCAAGCAGAGTAAGCCCTAAATGACTGCCATAGTGGTGATTACAGAAACCACATCTCAGGGATGGCTACCACCCAAAAATTACTATGGACCAGGTATGTTTGGCCCACCCTATTCCACGATTACATTCAAGTAGTCGAATGGTGCGAGAAATGCTAACGCTTCACCCACACGGCAAGAGAACCTCCCACTCATGTACACTTGAGCATTGTAGCTGGTCCCTTTTGCAAATGGGGAATTGACTTTATGACTTTCAACCCTGCTTCGTATGGAAACCACAAATACATTATTGTAGTCATCGACTATTTCACCAAGTGGGCAGAAGCCATGCCTACATATGATAACAGGGTACAAATCGCAGCATGGTTTCTCTTCAACCATGTCATCGCATGATTCAGCATGCCTAATGAATTAGTCCCCAATCATGGAAATAGTTTCGAAAATTAAATATTCTAGGAGGTGTCTCATCACCTAGGATTCGCACATGAATTTGCGTCATCATGCTAACCCCAGTCCAATGCACATGTATAAGCTGTTAACAAACTACTCAAAACAATGTTACAGCATATGGTCAATAACCAAAAACAAACTGGCACCATATGGGTTTTTGACCCCTATGGGAATATCTCATGGCAGTTAAAACCTCAACAGGATTCACACCTTTCCAACTAGTGTATAGAGTGGAAGCCGTGATTCCCATTAAACGCGAAATCCCCAACTTACATGCAGCCATCGACCTCCTTGATGATACCCAACCTTTAGATAAATGGTTGGTATAGTTAGAAATCATCGTTGAAAATCGATGAGTCGCTCCAACATGATGAAACACATAAAGAGAGGTTAAAAGTATCATTCGATTGCAACATCACCCTTCACTCATTTTAAGAGGGGGAGTTAGTCCTCCACTACGATGTTGCAAAAGTGGCCTTAGGACCCAGGAATTTCGAAACATTATGGAAAGGTCCTGTTGTATTGTACAACAACCCTCCCCATTTCTAAATTTTTAGAATAAAATTCATTTAGAAATAGGTCCCCTTTTTTATCTTTGTTTTTAGATAGAAATAAAAGATTTAGAAGCAATCCGATCATTTTTGAATTAGAAATAAGAGTTCATTATTAGAAATACATATTGCATATCTTTATTAATAAGTGTGTATAAACAAATGAAACATTGAAATAATTTCCGATTCGATGTAATATAAAGACTTTATCACATCAAAGTATTTAAATGGAAAAAGTCTGATGTACAGTAATCACAATCACAAATCGGAAATATCATAAGCTGTATATTTATTTTCTAAAAAATTCCGATGCGATTGAACCAATCGCAATCGCAAATCACCAAAGTCTTAAACTTTCATATATGTTTCGATGCGATGCGATTGATCGCAGTCGCATTTTAGAAAAGCATTATAGAATACACTTGTTTTATAAAACCTCCAATGCGATGGGCCCCGTCGCCATCGCAAATCACGAATGCAATCTCTTTATTTGATCAATGGCACAACTCCAATGCGATGCAATCAATCACAATCGCATTTCGGAGGAACTAATATTACATTCACTCATGATATTAAAACCCCGATGCGATACACCATCATCGCAATGGGAAATCGGCGGAGATCGCAAAATCTTGTTTGTTGTCTCTTTTGAAAATGCCCAATGCGATTATTATTTAATCTTTATATTTTACATTGCGCGTATATTATGTATTAATCGAAATCACATAATTCAAAGGGAAGTTTTATGTCTCATTTTAAAACCGCCAATCTTCGATTGTACTTTTACAGTTAAATAGAAAATCAAACAAATAATGAGGATTTATTCTATTATGAATGCATGAGTGTGACTCTTTAGAGGGCATTAAAGTTTTAAACACAGAGATAATAAATGGAAATCAATGAATAGATTGTTTATACAGTTGTTCTCCTCATTTGCGTTTTCACCACAATTGAACTGTTTCTCCTTTGCAGAACCAAAGAACACCCAACCCTTTCATTCGCATAGCGAGGGAAACATTACCGGATACCAAAATTTCAAAGAAATCTAGGAAAGAAAAAGTTGTTGTCGCTGCCAAAGCCTCTGTTTTCACCATGGAACCTAAGGAGAAACCAGCGAAAATTACGCTGGTTACAGACACGTCGTGCCAAGGTCTTGGTAAATTATCCTGGGAAGAGGTATATAACCTCATCGAAAGGGAAAAGCCTAAAGTTACTGTGCCAAAAGCAACATTTCCTAACGAGGATGATTCAGAGTCTGATTCAGAAACCTCTCTTCAAGCACTCGCAAATTTTTTCCTACACCGAATTGCACCTCAGGCGAACATTTTCCCATATTATGATGTGATTCAGTGGGTAATTGAAAATGTGACCATTCAGAACATGACATTTGTTTCAACCTCTGGAGCAACATTTGGGTCATTTAGAGGAGAATACATTAAAGCAATGTATCACCTTTTGGACCCCCGGGAAATCTACAACAAATCCTTCATCCAGGAATTTGCTGTAAATAATTAAAATCAGGTGGAGCCAATTAGAGAATGGAGAAGGTATCCCGAAAAGCACAAAAACGAGGCATCAGGTATGTACTCAGTGGAATTCCTTTCGCCTCCATATTGTTATGCTGCAGTGATGATGTGCAGATTATTCAGAAATGACAATTCAGCTAGGTTCTCTATACAAATGGTACCTGTTAGAGTCGGTCCTTACAGCCCTCCGTCAGAGATCATTTCGCTTTTTGCATATCATTTTTAGGTGTCTCGCTTGTTCCACTTCGTTGCATTTCGCTAGGAGCATGCCATGTACTGACAAGGGGGTCTGCTTTTCCTGTGTTTCCTCATGCATGTACCTGCAGGGCTATTTAGAATTCCTCAAAAATCACTGAAGTTCATAGTCATTTCATTCATGGTCATAAATGATTAGTTTCGTTAAAAAGAGTCTTTAGTCCTAGAGTCTAGGGTTTTCAGTCTTTAGCATACATGTAATAAAAGCCCGCAGGCCATGAGGTTGATTTCGAAAGATTTTTGTTTCATATTTTTATTATCAAAAGTATTTGAAGACATTTCTAGTCCAAAACTCTGTTTTGGAACTAGAAATTGTCTAATTTCATGTTTGTAATAATTGTATTTATTTCATCATAAGAAGCTTCAGAGCAAGCCTCTGATCTTTGCCTAAGCCAAATGCCGCATCCCTGCAAAAAACAACAAGGTATCATCAGTCCAAGACTCAGAGAAAAGCAAGAAAAATCCAAAGAAAAGCATTGTATTAAATAATCAAATGTCAAAGTGCCAAACATTATGAAGTGGGTCATGGAGTAAATTTAAAATCAAATATGATTTTATAAGATATTTTATTCACATATAAGTCATGAAGAACCATTCATTTGCACGAATCCTCAAGGCAGAAGTCGAAATAGTGAAGTGGAAGGCCGAAGTTGTGTTTTACAAAGTTGTGGACAGGCGTTGGAAGAACGCGCTACTCGGAGAGGAGGCGCACTACCCATATAGGGCGCGCTACGCACATGACCATCCCAGCCTTTGTAAAGTGACAAGGGAGCTACGCACTTGCTGCGCACTACGCGTTGGGTAGGCGCACTACCCATACAGTGACAAAGCCAAAAAAATTTGTCTTTGCGTCTGATTTCGAGCTCAAACGCCTCCATCAACTTGCAAGTAGGTTTTTAATCATTTCTCAGTGATTTTTGAACAGGGTTTTGGTATCTTTAAAGTGGGAAATTAGTGAGTTTGATGTGGAAAGAGGAGAAATCTATAAACCCTATGTTCATAGCAAATTCAATTCTCAGGGTTTTAAAAGATATATTGACAGTCTTGTGAAGGGTTTGTAAACTTTTGTGATTGGTATATATGTTCATGCCTGTATTGCTTGTGGCGCCCTGGCACATTATGTACATCATACTCACGCTTTTTCTTTGCCATTCTACCACTGCTGTCACGTCCTTTCATGTTTTCACATAGTCTCATGTTGACTTATCCATATCCTCCATCGCCATAATATTACCACTATTGTCATTGCTATTGTTTCATTGCCACTGTCTCCTATTGAAAAACACAGTCCTTTGACAAATCCTTGGCCAGTATTGCAAAGGTTGTACCATACATTACACTGTCTACTCATTTGTCAAATTTTCTTGTGATCAAAACAGAGACTGTTTTTATGCCACTAAAACAGAGCTATTACCACTGTCACTTGTTTTCTTATGATGCTTTGGTAATTATGCAGCATATTTGGGTTTTGAGCATACATTGAAACTTTGTCTTCACTACACCTATATCAGCATACATATTGCAGACATTTTGTTTTCGAAGCCATGTCAGAGACGGATTCAGTTTATGAGCAGGAGTATGACAGTGATTCCACAGCAGAGGGTAATGTGCCATGGAGGCCTCACAAAGGTGGCAAAGGTGGTAAGCATCTCAGGGAGGAGCCTACTTCTTTGGCTCAATTGCAGGCATGTCCACTTGCAATGGATTTTTTTCGGTATCAGTCATGTTTTCGATACTGTGAGATGATTTCTCAAACCCAGCTTCATCGTGAACTAGCTCGTCTATTTGTTCTACATTTACATGATGGCCGTGTAAACCTCGCCGGAGTAGATTTCATTCTGTCACCAGTGACTATTGCTCAGGCCACCGGCATACCAAATATAGGAGAGGAATGGAATAAACGTCAGCAGTTAGAGAAATTCCACTATGAGCCATACATCAAACCTGGGTATATGAGGCACCTGAGCAGGGTTTTTCCTTTCAGATTCCTGAAGGATGAGTTTGCACCACTGATGAAGCTCATCATTCGGTATTTCAGTTGCGAGGGCAGATTCTCGCGTCTCTATGCGTACCATGTCCGTTTGTTGATGCATTTTACGAGGGTACGTATGATGAACATTCCATACTTCATGTATCGCAACATAGAGAGGATGATGATTTTTGTACAGAAGAAGACCCCAGCACAGCAGCATAGAAGTATATATCGTTACGCGCTGATCAAGATCGTAGTGGTACATCAGTTGACACAGCAGGGCATTACTTGGGAGGATTTCATCTCCCGTGACTTCTTCACAGCGCCACAGCCGCCTCTCGAGGTAGTTCATGATGAGGGAGAGCCTTCACACCAGCCTGACATTCCTGAGATCGAGCATATCAGTGCTCCATTGTATGTGACATACCGGCGAGGCCACAGGGCCTTATTTGCAGCTACACGACGAGTACTATCTCCACCCGGGGTGGAAGGGGTCTCGTTGACTCCATCAGCAGAGCGAGTATTATCTCCACATGATGTGGAAGGGGTCTCACCTTCTTCTTCAGCACAGGTACAGTTCCAGGACAGGGGCAAGAGGCCCATGCATGATGAGGGCCCATCAGGAGGCAGGGACACTGATTTCACGATCATTGATGTTGATGTGAGCTCTCCTAGCTCGAAACTGAAAGAGATCATCCAAAAGAAAAAGGCCGAGAATGATACGCTAAAAGAGAAATTGCAGAGGGCTCAGTGGGTGATAGACTACTTGGAGCAGTGCAACAAACAGCTAGAGGATGAGCACACACTGTTAGAGCTGCGGCGAATCCGTGAGGATCGACAATTGGCCCGGAAGAGACCTAGTGATATGACACCGGCTGATCGAGATTCTTGCCTCACGCATGTTAACATTCATCTGGAGAAATTTTTGGCAAAGGCCAATAGAGACAAAGACATGCTTCGTCACATGAAAGGTCATTATTGGGCCCGCATGCATGTCTGCAAAGCAAAAATGAAGATTCTGAAAAGGAGTTTGAGCGAAGCACTAAAACGGCGAAAGAGGCCTGGTCCACTCCGGATTTTGGCCGAGGCTTCATTGGCTAGGCATGATACATGATGGAGGGTCTTCGCTCCGAATTTGAGCAAATTCGGAGAAATTTTTGTCATTTTGAAATATTTTGGTCTCAAAACAGATTTTTCAGCTATACGAGTAGCGCGTCGACGTGCTCGCTTTTGTTTGGGACACTTGCTGAAGGAAAACTTTATATTTATGGGTTTTTCATGGTAATTTATGCATGCTCAAGTATTTCCGAAGCATTTCATCAAGTTCTGGATGATCAAAAGGCCCAAAAACACCATGAAAACCACCTTGCTGCCACCTTTTGCACCAGCAGGAAGTACTTCTGGGAGAATGAATTTTTGGAGGGGAAAATGAGCTCCAAATTGGGAAATTACACTTGGGTTGGATAGCCAACATCTAGGGCTTTCCAACTAGCTATCATGAGCTCAATTTGGATGCCGGGAAGTGATTCAAAATCAGGCTGAAAGGCGCGCTACCCATATAGCTCACGCGCGCTACTCATATAGATTTTTGGCTGATTTTTCATTTTCCAGCTCAAGATTTCGGCCAGTTGGACCAGTCTTGCTTGTGAATGTAATTTTTGAGTTTTCATGATGTAAATTGAGGGTTGGCATGTAGCTTTGGATCATTTTTACCTATTCTAGAAGATTCACTCTCAAAAAAGTGAAAATCATGTAAATGAATCAGTTTCCACTCTTTTAGAGGCAAGTTGTTAGCTGCCTAGATTTTAGCTCCTTGATTAGAATTTGGTTGAAACTAATCCCTGAAGAAGGAATTCGACCCCTAGAGGCATGGGAAGGGGTTAGAGTGATATATATATTGTAATTTTTGAGACATTCTACAGGTTGGACTCTTGGGAAACTTTTGGCACACTATTGTACATATTTTTCATATTTTGGCTAAGGAAAGATCAGAGGTTTTGTGGCACCTGTTGGGATTCTTGTGGCTTTCAGTTCTTGATGGTGTTTTCTCTCATTTTATTGTAATTTATTTCATGTTTAATGTATGCCATCTCTTCCTATGCTTCTGAAACTAAATGAATGAGTAGATGAGGTTGAATCCATTATTTACAGTGATCTGCCTTTGAATTCGTTTAGTTTTACATGTTTTCGCCTGTTTGGAGAGGATCCAAGTTCTTCTTTGCCCTCTTCAGCTCCTTTTCATTCTAATATATCCATATACCCAATCAAAATCATCAAGACTATTGCCTACCTCGCCCCAACTCGAATTCTGCAAAGATCTGGCCTTATCCCCAGACCCAAAAATTGTTTTTTCCCATTTCTCCAGCAAAAAACCAAAAAAAATCAAAATCAAACATTCCTATCTCTTTACTAGCCTAAAATCAGTATTCATTGTTCATTATAAGTCATCTCAGCCTCTCTAAAAATCTTTTGCCGAGATAGACTCGGAGAGAGCCCTCTCCTGTCCTCGTAGGGCTAGCTACGAGGCTGAGCGTGGTTTGATGTAGCCTTGAGTTTTACCTTATTTCAGCCTAAGGTAGATTCGAGCGCTAACAGTACCTTTAATTCATTCTGCTATAAACTCTGAAATAATGGACTAGGTTGTCATTCTTTCTAATAAGATAGCCAATAGGATTCTTGAGTATAGGAAGGAGAAAAACATAGGAAATACTACTCCTTTTTACTTTTGTGCTTATATTCTAGATGCCCTTTGTTTCAATTCTGAGTTTCCCATGTTAGGATGGAAATGGACCCCTAAAGATCCTACTCCTATTCATATATATCACAAGTTCTTGTGGAAGGGGAATTTTAAAAGCCATGTTTACAGACTTTGTCATGGTTTCCTCATCCCGTTTTATCAAACTGTTTTTGGCCGATTCCCTCCTAGGCTTTCTGAGAAGGATAAAGTTGATTTATCCTCGATTGGGGATTAGTTCGCAGAAGAAATATTCACGTATATTAGAGTTTTCAGAGTATTGTAGAACCACACATTCTTCCTTTGTATGTTCTAGATAAACTATTAGCACAGGAAATTTCATATCAGCTAATAGTAGAAGGCATGTCCAGGACTTTGAAGAATAGCAAGAAGCTAATGTGGCCTAATTTTCCTTTTAAATGTGGAGATTACACTCTCAATAATTTTGTTCATGCTAAGAAAGAAGTTGGAAAGATAACCAATCTCAAGCTTTCAACAGTCTAAGGCAGGCAATATGACCCAAGGAAGGTGGCATCTGATTTTATCACTTCGGTTTCAATAGCTCAATTTGAACACGAACCAGATCAGTTCGATAATTTATTTGTTTCTGTAGATAATTTGTCCCAAGTTTATGATTTGGCCAAGTCCAAATTCCAGACTGAAGAGATGAATAATTTTATGTTATTTAGAAGCCAGAGATTACTCAAATCTCCTCTGGATCAATTAAAATTTCCTATGCAAGAGGCTGAGTCACAGCAAAAGGAAAAAGAGGATACATCTAGCAAAGAAGTAACAGAGACATCTACCAACAAGGTCATCATACAGACACAGAAAGAAGTAACGGGAACTAATCTTGTTATGCAGAAAGAAGACATTAGCAGCAAAGTTGATACTGAGAAGAAAGAAACGGTTGCTAAACTTGATGGAAGTTATTCCTGAACATCCCACAGGTGAAATTATGTTGAAAATAGAAGAAATCCCTCTTCTAGATGTATTTTACAGTCCCAAGAATAGGGTTGTTGTGAGAAAGGAGAGAAAGAGGAGGGGAAGTGATCAAGATACACTTTCAACTTCACAGGTGGAGTTTATGAATATTGTTTATAAATATGCTGAGGTGAATCCATTTGAGGATCTCACTAAATTATCTCAATACCCAGGTGCCTGCAATGTTGCAACTATAGATAAAGCTTCTGAAGTCTCTCAGTTGATGAAACAAAAAGACTTACAGATAGCTATGCTAGAAGAACATGCCACAGAGAATCGGCAAAAGATTGTTCAGCTGGAGAAACAATTTCAAGATCAGGAGCTTAGATCTAAACAGCTAGAAGAGAAGCTTAGTATTGAAAAGACGAATATTGATGAAAAATCCTTGAACAAATAGCAGCAATTGAGTCAAGTGGTAGAAAAGCTACAAAATATTCTGCAAAATGAGAAAAATTCAAATATTGAACAAGAGAAAATGTTCCAATCAACATTGGACAATTTCAAAGATTATCCTAAGTTAGCTCAATTCAAAACTGAAGCTCTTGAAATAAACAAAATTCTATCTCAGTAGTTAAATGAATTTTGTCTTAAGTTGGCACAAGTTCAGCCTTTGTGCGAAATAACATCATCTTTGATAGATGAATCAGTCACTCTCAGGCAAGAAATAGATGATGCTGACGATAAAATTTCTGAGTTCCTTCCATGGTAGGATATAGAGCAGGGAAGAAAATCTAGCCTTCCCAGAATTAAGGAAATACATAAGGAAATTGTATTTGTGGAATGGGAACAGCAGTTGATGAAATCAGAAAGAGCCATATCAAGAGCTAAAATTTTGATGAATAATACAACACAATTGGTTAATGACAGCTTGTACGCCACTAATTTGATCTCAGATTGTACCCTGTGAAAATTACCAAAAGTAAAAGAAGCTAATTCCAGGTGGAAGGAAGAGATAATCAATAAAAATCAATATATTAGCAAACTCCAAGGAATTTCATGGGATATTATGTGGACTTATCTAATCAAGCCACACCGCCAATAGATGGTCGTCAAATTCCTTTCGAATGCTACTCATTGTATCATTCCTAAATTCTCTGATGCTACGTACACTGGGCAGTTACATTCAAAAATGAGTCAGCCAACAGAAGTCCAAGATATGCTCAAGATCTTCCATCTGGGCACAATAAACACAGGAGACAATCAATGAATCTGGTTCACTTTAAGATCGCAATTTTGTTTCTAGATTTTTTATTAGATAGATTGTAGTAAAAGTTTTAGTTATTTTGTTTTATTAAGTACATATTTAAACCCCTTTCATGCATTTAGAAAGGGGTCCTGAATTTGTAATATTTTGACTTGGAGATTACATTTCTGTACTCCATTCACTCTTATATTTTTACAAAGGAACACATTTGGTGGTTCTATGCAAAATTTCCTTTAAGAATTGCATTTATGTATCTTGGAGTCTGTTTTACATTGAAGTTGTTGGATTTGGATATCGAATTGCATCGGAAAGTATCAATATGGATATGGTATTTCTATCTATTCACTGTTAATTTCTTATGTTGTGAGATATTCTCTTTTAAATTTCTACCGTTTATGTGTACTCGTTTTACAATATTTCTTTATAGATATCATTTCTGAGTGTGTAGAAATATTTATTTTTTTCAGTATATGTGAATGATATATAAATGATGAATACAATGTGTTATTATAACTCTGTTTAATTTCTTAAACAGAGTTATCATTATTTGATACTGCATATTTCAGTTAAATTATAATACATTTTCATGGTTATATATTTGATTGAAACAATCTTTAAGTTGTATTCATATTTGATGCCCGGGATAGTTTTAGAATTATTTATCAGTTACAGATTAGATTAGATAGTTTTATTTCAGTCATTTAGTCCCATTTTCCATTCATCCAATCATTCCATCACCAACCCATTTAAATTATTAGGAAACTGGTCTTATCCATCCAATCAGAACCACCACACCGAACAGAAAAGGAGCTATCCTAAGGTCCCAACCGGGTGGTTATCCCCCAATGCTTGAAGCAGTGATTTTCGAGGCTTCAACCATTTTGGCGCTAGAAGGAGGGCTCAAGCTATGAATGGCAGATAAATCCAAACCTACAGGCCATTCTAAGAGCACAACACCCTCATCACCTTCAATTTCTTCTACATCACAAATCACTTGGGAAGAAATTGATAGAACTACTCAAACACCCACTACCAAAGTCTCAATTAAATCAGATAATCCACCTCCTAAATCTCCTGAAGTTGAAGCTTTAGTTCATAAACTTCAAGGATTCTCACTATCATTAGAAGAATCTAAAATATCTGAAGGTAGTGTTACCTCACAATTTGTTTCTTCTAGACTTCTTACTAGGTCACAAAGTGAAAAACTTGGTATTCATCCAAAGGAATTTCCTTTACCTAGTAGAGTTAAAACAAGAAGAACCCCATTGGAAATAGAGAGTGATATTAATTCTTCATCGCAAATTCAATCATCTATTTCCCACTCTCCAAATCAAAAAAGTGCAGTTGTCTCATCATCATCATCTACTCAAACAACATTTGTCCAAACACCGATTGTCTCTTCTAGTACTTCAACTGCTACTACTCATACACCAGTTGTCACTTCTAGTTCTTCTATCATCATCACAACAATTGAACAGATACCATGGACTAGAATGGGAGCTGTAAATATGGCTGCACCTTTACATGATTTACCTGATCATCCTGAAAAATGGCTGCCAAAATTTAGTCTAGATATTGGTATACAAGCAGAAAAACACATCAATAACTTTATGCTTGCGATAAATTTGAATGCAGTAGAGCATGAAGATGTCGTAGTCATATTATTTCCCTATACTTTGCAAGGGACAGCAAGATCCTGGTACTTTTCCTTACCTTCAGATTCTATCACAAGTTGGGATATGTTCGAAGAGAAATTTTTAACTAAATATGGAGATGATCGATCAAGAGCTACCCTAATCAATGATCTCTCCAATTTAAAGACACAACTGAAAGAATCCATCAAAGATTTTAATTCTCTATTTAAAAAATTCTTGAATAAGATCCCTACAACATCTAAACCTAGTGAGCAGGTTAGAAGTGAATGGTATATTAATGCTTTGCCCTCAAACATAGCAATTTTTGTAGATAGAGCTGCAAAATCAACTTTAGCTGAAAATATGAAAGAAGCTATTTTAGTTGAAAAACGAATGATTGCTCTAGATAAGAAAAATGCTATTAAGGAAAGAAAATCAAAGAAAGTCACTTTTAAAGATGATTCAAAGAAAAAGACACCAAGAGATCCATATGACATGGAAGGCTTACAGAAATTTCTTAAAACCATGTCTAATGAAATGGTTGAGATTAAAAAGAAAGTAACAGAGACTTCTACAAAGAGACCATTCAGAAATTTCAAGAGAAATCAAGTTGAATCTAAACCTCCCAGTTCAATCTCCAATGCAGAATCAGAAGAGGAAGAAGAAGAAGATACTCCTCCAGTATCAAATGAAGAAGAAGAAAGAGAAGAAATAGTTGAATTACATGGAATGTGGGATTTCATTCTCCCTAACTTGGACAATGAAATGCAACAAGAAGCTATGCCTATGAGTACAAGGAGAAAATCTACATCAAAACCTGTTCAACCTATTCCTAAGAAGAAAACTACAACTCCAAGTACCAAAGACAAAACTCCTGCAAAGAAAAATTCTCCTTTACCCACTCAAAATCAGCCATCATCTTCCAATACTCCCACGTCATCATCTAAGACTCTAGTGGTATTAGATCCGATGGAATATAACATTGTTGAAGACATGAAAAAGACTAGAGCGAACATCTCTTTACATGAACTCAAAAAACTTAAACATCAACAAAATTTGTTATTAAAAGAGTTAAATTCTACACCTATTGCTCCTCTACCAAGTGGTGTAGTTGCCAAAGTAGCTAAAGGGACTGGTAAGCCACCAGACAAAGTAGATGCCACAGATACTGTTCTTATTGGAGAAAGATCAAATTCTCAGACACCTCCATTTTAGTTGACTTATGAAATCTACAATAAGAATTTGCATAATTGTTTAATTGATTCCAATGCATCCTCTAATATAATTCCTACTTCAGTCTATGCGAAATTGAATATTGAACCACAAAAGTCTGCAGTTCACATTGTACAATTGGATCGCTCTAAAGTTCAAGTTGTAGGAGAAATCAATACAGTTACCATTAGATTAGCCTCCAATCCCAGGATTGTCCAAAGAATTTATATTCTAATTGCATATATTCTTGAATTCTATGGGTTAGTCTAAAGTAGGGACTAGTCTTCAATTCTTAACTATTATATCGTAACCGAATATTCCCACATGTGGCTTCCCTATAAAGGGAAACCAAATCAAATCAAAATCAAGCGAGAAAAACACATGACGCACACTGTAACTGAATTTTAAAAACCAAATGAACCTATAGCTTTCAAAAAAAATATCCTTGGAGGTTATTCTGCTGAGTCATTTCTTGGGAATTTTACCGCACCATAATCATCCTTTTCTATAAATACTTTTGTTTCTCAAATTGAAAATTTTTCGCAATCTGATTCTTCTAGAATTGTTAATATTTCTGATACATTTGTAGATAAAACTTTATTTTTGTCATTATATTTTGATGGATCAAAATCTAGTGATGGAGCAGGAGCAGGATGCATCCTAATTGATCCAGAAGGAGAGAAAATCATGCTATCATGTAGATTAGAATTTGAGTGCACTAATAATACTGCAGAATATGAAGCCTTGATTCAAGGGCTTTATAAAGCTATAGGGTTAAATGTAAAATACTTGAAAGTATATGGAGATTCCAAAATCGTCATAAGACAAGTGAGGAATACCATCCATTGTCTTTCATGACATCTTAAACATTATCAAACCCTAGTACAATACCTTACCACTCAATTTCTATCATTTAATATCTATTCTATCCCTAAAAATAAAAACACATCAGTTGACTTATTAGCTAATGTTGCATTCAAATTCCTCCCTGTTGAAGATTGAAGTCCTAATAGATTTTCAGTAGAACTAATTTTTCGCCCATCTGTTCCCAATAATATCACAAAATGGAGAGTATTCTACCATGATCAAGACATATTGAATTTCTTGACTTCGGAGAAATCCTATGATGAACAAATTATTGATGAAGATGATCATGATCTGCAAATTACTTCAAGAAGTAATGAAAATCCGATTCCTAAATCTTTTGTTAAACTTGAGGATCTATATGATATAAAAGACAGATTTAAGAAAGTTACTAATGCTAAACTTCAAAGTTCAACTTTGAAGTTTGAATTAGTGAATCTTGGCTCTGATTCTAAACCTCAGAATGTTAATCTAGGACTCAATTTAACTCCAGAAGAAAGATCTGCTTTCATCAAACTTCTGAGTAAGTATAAAAATGTCTTTCCTTGGAATTATGAGGACTTAAAGACGTATGATACTTCTGTTATTCAACACACAATTCCAATGCTATCTGATGTTAAACCTGTTCAACAGAAGTTAAGAAAGATTCATCCAAATCCTGAAGATCAAATCAAAACAGAACTCAACAAACTTTTGAAAGCCAAAATCATTTTTCCTGTAAGGCATTCTAATTTGGTTTCCAACATGGTACCTGTCAGGAAGAAAAATGGTGATATTAGAATCTATATTGATTTCAGAAATTTAAACAAGGCATGTCAAAAGGACAATTTCATATTGCCAACCATGGAGAAGATACTCCAAAAGGTAGCTGGTTTTGAACTCATGTCCTTCCTTGATGGATTTTCTATCTATAATCAAATATTATTACATCCAGATGATAGGTTGAAAACTACTTTCAGAACCAAATGGGGAACCTATTCTTATCATAAAATGCCTTTTGGTTTAATAAATGCAGGAGCTACTTTCTAGAGAGCCATGGATATAGCATTTAAGGGTCTGATCAATAGATCAGTTGTTATTTATCTTGATGACATAACAATATATTCAAAGAAGATGTAGAAGGTTTGGTATTTCTACATGATCTAAAACAAATATTTGAAAGATGTAGAAGGTTTGGTATTTCTTTAAACCCAAAGAAATCCTTCTTTGCTCTCGATGAAGGAAAAATATTAGGGTTTGTTGTGTCAAAAGATGGTATATATATTGACCCAGAAATAGTTAAAGAAATTTATGATGTTTCTTTACCTCATAACAAAAAGTCCATGCAATATTTTTTAGGACATGTTAGCGCTCAAATCTACCTTAGGCTAAATTAAGGTAAAACTCAAGGCTACATCAAACCAAGCTCAGCCTCGTAGCTAGCCCTACGAGGACAGGAGAGGGCTCTCTCCGGGTCTATCTCAGCAAAGGATCTCCAAAGGGGATGCGATGACTCAAAATTGATACTGATTTTAGGCTAGTAAAGAGATAGGTATGTTTGATTTTTTATTTTTTGGTTTTCGTTGGAGAAATGGGAAAAACAAATTTTGGGTCCGGGGATAAGGTCAGACCTTTGCGGAATTCGAGTTGGGGCGAGGTAGGAAATTTTCTTAATGATTTTGATTGGATATGTGGATGGATCAGAATGAACAGGAGCTGAAAAGGGCAAGGATGAACATGGATCCTTTTCAAACAGTGGAAAACATGAAAAACTAAATGAATTCAAAGGGAGAGCATTGTGAACAATGGATTCAACCTCATCTACTCATTCATTTAATTTAAGAAGCATAAGTGAGAAATGGCATACATAAAACATGAAGGAACTTACAATAAACTGAGAGAAAACACCATTAAGAACAGAGAGCCACAAGAACCCCAACAGGTGCCGCAAAACCTCTGATCTTTCCTTAGCCAAAATATGAAAAATATGTACAATGTGTGCCAAAGTTTCCCAAGAGTCCAACCTCTCAAACCTCTGAAAATGATTGAGAAATTACATCATATAGATCACTCTAACCCCTTCCCACACCTCTAGGGGTCGAAATCCTCCTTCTAGGAGCAGTTCCAACAAATTCTAATCAAGGAGCTAAAATCTAGGCAGCTAACAACTTGCCTCTAAAAGAGTGGAAATTGATTCATTTACATGATTTTCACTTTTTTGAGAGTGAATCTTCTAGAATAGGTAAAAATGAGCCAAAGTTACATTTCAACCATCAATTTACATCATGAAAACCCAAAAATTTCATCCACAAGCAAAACTAGTCCCAACTGGCCGAAATTCTGAGCTGGAAGTTGAAAATTCAGCCAAAAATTTAAGTGGGTAGCGCCCCTGAATTAAGTGGGTAGCACGCCTTTCAACCTGATTTTGAGGCACTTCCCGGCATACAAATTGAGCTCATGATAGCTCGTTGGAAAGCCCTGGATGTTGGCTATCCAACCCAAGTGGAATTTCTCAATTTGGAGCTCATTTTCCCCTCCAAAACTTCATTCTCCCAGAAGTACTTCCTGCTGGTGCAAAAGGTGGCAGCAAGGTGGTTTTCATGGTGTTTTTGAGCTTTTTGACCATCCAGAATCTGATGAAATGCTTCAGAAATGCCTGAGGATGCATAACTTACCATGAAAAATCCAAAAATGCAAATATTTCCTTCAGCAAGTGTCCCCAAAAAAAGTGAGCATATGGGCGCGCTACCCGCTTAACTAAAAAACCTGTTTTTAGACCAAAATATTTCAAAATGACAAAAATTTCTCCGAATTTGCTCAAATTCGAAGTGAAGACCCTCCATCATGCATCAAGCCCAGCTAACAAAGCCTCGGCCAAAATTCGGAGTGGATCAGGCATTTTCTGCTGTTTTAGTGCTTCGCTCAACCTCCTCTTCAGAATCTTCATTCTCGCTTTGCAGACATGCATGCGAGCCCAATAATGGTCTACCACCTTTGCCACCTCTGTGAGGCCTCCATTGCACATTACCCTCTGCTATGGAATCACTATCCGACTCCTGCTCATAAACTGACTCTGTCTCTGACATGGCTTTGAACAAGATATTTGTAATATGGATGCTGATATAGGTGCAGTGAAAACAAAGTTTTAATGTATGTTCAAAACCCAATAGATGTCACCCATGTACCCAAGTATCACAGAAAAAAAAAATCATAATGAGGATGACTCTGTTTTAATGGCATGAAAACTATCACTATTTCGATCATAAGTGAGTTTGACAAATGAAAACCAAATGCAGATGTATGGTATAATTTTATAATGATGGCCAAAATTTGTCAATGGGGCAACAATTATGGGACTGTGTTTTATGAACTGGAGAATAGGGACATCATGACAGTAACCATAGTAATACAAATGACCATGACAGTGGTAATATTATGGTGATGGCAGCAGTGATATGGTAATGGAGGCTATATACTAGTCAACATGAAACTGTGCAAAAATATGAAAAGGCATGAACAGCAGTGATAAGATGACAGCTGAGGGCGTGAGGATCATCTATACAATGTGCCAGGGTGTTGACATATCTACCATTCAAAGGTTTTCAATTTTTTCATACAACTTCCCATACAATTTCAAAACCCTTACAGAATTAACTTGCATGTGAATGAAGGATTCATATATTTCTCTCCAAGCATGGCTTGTTTTCCCAACATCAATGACATCACAACCATATTAAAAATCAACTTAGAAATGATTAAAACCTGTTTGCAAGCTTTTGGAGTCGACTTGAATCGAATCTGGGCGCAAAAAACGAATTTTTTGGGTTCTGTTTTAAGTGGGTAGCGCGCCTCCTCAAGTGGGTAGCGCCCCTCAAGTGGGTAGCGCCCATGTAATTTTGCACTGGCTGTGGCGCTCAAGTGGGTAGCGCCCCCCAAGTGGGTAGCGCGCACCTCAAGTGGGTAGCACCCACCTCAAACGCTGTCAACAACTCTGAAATCACGGCTTCGACCTCCAAAAACACGATTTCGACTTCTACATTGCGGATTTTTGGCAAATGAATTTGTTTTCCATGTTTTATACATGAAGAAAATATCTCATGCAATCAGATTTGATTTCAAATTTATTTGACAACCCACTTTCATAATGTTTCTGCACTTTGTCATTTGATCTTTTAATACAATATTTCTCTTTGGCTTTTCTGAGTTTTTGGACCAAAATGCTTGTTGTCTTTTGCAGGGATGCGGCACTGTAGCTTTGGAAAAGATCAGAGGCTTGCACTGAAGCTTCTCATGGTGAAATGGATACAATTTTTACAAAAATGAAATTAAACAATTTCTAGTTCTAAAACAGAGTTTTGGACTAGAAATGTTTTCAAATGCTTATGATAATAAAAATATGAAATCAAAACTTGCGAAACCAACCTCATGGCCTGCGGTCTTTATGACATATATGCAAAAGACTCGAAAACCCTAGACTCTAGGACTAAAGACTTTTTTAACGAAACTGATATTTAATGACCATGAATGAAATGACGATGAACTTCAGTAATTTTTTGAGGAATTTTTAAATAGCCCTGCAGGTACAAGCATGAGGAAACAAAGGACAACCAGACCCCCTCGTCAGTCAGTGGCATGCTCCTAGCGAAATGCAACGAAGTGGAACAAGCGAGACACCTAAGAATGAATATGCAAAAAGCGAAATGATCTCTGACGGAGGGCTGTAAGGGCCGACTCTAACATTGGCTCCAATGGGGATGGTGGCTCCATGGAGATGCCAAGAATGGCAGATCTCTGGGGGAGTCAGATAGTGCCTTCATCCATTGGGCGATGGAGTCATTATTTCAACAAACAAAACAAAACTTTCGGACATATTTATTGACTGCAGATTTGACTGAAAAGCGACTGAACTTGACCAAAACTAACTCGACTCTAAAACTGAAAGACTGATAAAACTGACTTGACAAACTTCAAACCAACCAACCTCCATCTCTAGAATTATAGCCTTCGCTCCGGGCCCCAGACTGAAGATGAGAGATCAGTACACACTTGCAATACAACAGAAGTAAAGCGATATATACAATGATGATGAAATCAGTAGAAAATACTCAGAAGTAGTATCGTTTCAGCAACCGACCATTGATCGGTCCTCCAGGACAATCATCTCCATTCATTTCCTTGAGAAGAAAGGCATTTTGACCCCGATACGCTGCGATCTTAAAAGGACCCTTCCATAGGTTTTCAAATTTGTCGTGCTTTCCCTTATCTTCATTCCGAGCATCCCATTTCAAAACCACCTCATCCAACTGAAACTTATCTGCTTTTTCCTTTCTGTCGTAAATCTTCTTTATGCGCTCCTGCAACTTGAAAGTATTTTGAAATACCTCCTCCCGTGTCTGTTGCAAATGAATCATCTGATTAATCCTCCGCTGCATGGGATCTTCCTCGCTACCAGCTTCCTGAAGCAATTTGACCACCGGGATAGCAAGTGAAGTAGGAAAAACCGTGTCTGTTCCGTACACCAACTCGAAAGGAGACATGCCAATAGACTTTTTTTGACTTACTCTATCAGCCCACAGTGCATTCACTAATTTCTTATGCCAGCCCTTTTTGTTGATTTCCAACAATTTCTTAATGATATTCACCAAGGATTTATTTGAAGATTCCGCCAAGCCATTTCCTTGCGGATGGTAGGCGGTCGAATGCCCCAAGGTGATATTGTACTTATAGAAAAATTCAACCATCCTCTTAGACTTGAAGGCCGCTGCATTATCTGTGATTATCTTACTAGGACACCCAAAACGTGACAGAATATTGTTTTCAAGAAAAGAGATAATTACCGCATCCGTGGCCTGTCGAGTGGGAATCGCCTCGATCCATTTTGTGAAGTAGTCTGTAGCTGTCAAGATCCATCTATGCTATCCAGAAGATGCTGGGTGGATTTATGTCACGTAGCGAATAAGCCATCTCCGGATCAAAACCATCCGGGAATTTAAGTAGAGCTGACTTTTTAGATGGTCTTAAATCATCTGGGATTGCATTGTACACTGTATTGAATCTAATGATATAAACCTGAACGGACTCACCAGGATTACGCTTGATGTTTGTATACTCTGAAGTGATCTGCAGTGGATCCTTTTTCATCTCCCATCGATCTAAGAACTATGTCTGAAGGTCTTGCAATGTATTGATACTTCTGGCCGGTAAAGCTCTGAACCATTTACGAAGCTCTCCTCCAAATGTCTGGGCAAACAATCTCATTGAAACATTTTCTGCATCAATTTCATGCAGGTCCAAAAATTCTGTCATCCGAACAATATGCTGCTGAGCTGATATACTCTGTGGTGTACCATCAAATATGGTAATCTTGCTCTGGTAATCAGCAGGCATAGCATCTAAATTGGCTGGCAAAACAAGAGGTGCAAATCTGGCTGCCATGACTCTTGGCGGATTTATAATCTGCTGTCTTGGAGACACAGGAGGACTGGGAGCAGTAGGAGTACGAGTTGTATGCGGTGGAGATGGAGGAGAAACTACTGTAGATTGCTGATCAGAAAACTCAGGCTGAACGGGAATGGTAGGAATAAAGGAAGGTTCAGTGGGAATCCGTGAACTAGATGCAAATTCAGATGGTCCAAGAGTTTGTGAAGCAGATTCAGTGAATTCGGGAGTGTTGGTAGCCACAACGGAATTTTGCAACTGTCTATCCAAGTGATATGAAGCAAATATGTATTGCAAATCTTCATCAAACAATGGATCCGGAACTAATCTTGATAATTCAGTTTCAGAAAAATTTACGAATAAGGATGTTTCAAATCGTGCATCAAAAGGAATTTCGTCAACATATATAATTTTCACAGGACAGGATGCAGATCTAGAAAGGAATCTGGAACTTCCAAAACTCACTTGACTTTCTCTTTCAGAACTTTCTTGACTTCCTTGTCTTCTAAGGATCCTAGGAATCAGATTTGGATTTTCAAATATTGTTGGTGGATCAGGGTCAGGATTTGACCTAGTATTCCTTCTTGAAGCCAGTGTATTGATTTTCTCGGGATAAATTTCAAGGAACACAATCAATTATCTTCAGCCTTTCGACTTCTAGACTCAATCATCCAAAGGTATAGAATGAACAAGTATACTGGGGTGATTTGCAAATCAAGTGCTACATTCACAAGCTTACCGGAGATTGACTAAAGTAGCGTTTATCTACTACCGCTTATGCATAGCAAAAGCGTTTCGAAAGCTACCTGCCGTGACTTCAGACTCCGTCTAAGACTCATGAATCGAACGCATCAACAAGAAAACCATTGAGATTGATTTTTTCCCCAGTATGGTCGCCACTATGTTAGCGCTCAAATCTACCTTAGGCTGAATTAAGGCAAAACTCAAGGCTACATCAAACCAAGCTCAGCCTCGTAGCTAGCCCTACGAGGACAGGAGAGGGCTCTCTCCGGGTCTATCTCAGCAAAGGATATTCAAAGGGGATGCGATGACTCAAAATTGATACTGATTTTAGGCTAGTAAAGAGATAGGTATGTTTGATTTTTTATTTTTGGGTTTTCGTTGGAGAAATGGGAAAAACAAATTTTGGGTCCGGGGATAAGGTCAGACCTTCGCGGAATTCGAGTTGGGGCGAGGTAGGCGATTGTCTTAATGCTTTTGATTGGATATGTGGATGGATCAGAATGAACAGGAGCTGAAAATGGAAAGGATGAACATGGATCCTTTTCAAACAGTGGAAAACATGAAAAACTAAATGAATTCAAAGGCAGAGCATTGTGAACAATGGATTCAACCTCATCTACTCATTCATTTAATTTAAGAAGCATAAGTGAGAAATGGCATACATAAAACATGAAGGAACTTACAATAAACTGAGAGAAAACACCATTAAGAATAGAGAGCCACAATAATCCCAACAGGTGCCGCAAAACCTCTGATCTTTCCTTAGTCAAAATATGAAAAATATGTACAATGTGTGCCAAAGTTTCCCAAGAGTCCAACCTCTCCAACCTCTGAAAATGATTGAGAAATTACATCATATAGATCACTCTAACCCCTTCCCACACCTCTAGGGGTCGAAATCCTCCTTCTAGGAGCAGTTCCAACAAATTCTAATCAAGGAGCTAAAATCTAGGCAGTTAACAACTTGCCTCTAAAAGAGTGGAAACTGATTCATTTACATGATTTTCACTTTTTTGAGAGTGAATCTTCTAGAATAGGTAAAAATGAGCCAAATTTACATGTCGACCATCAATTTACATCATGAAAACCCAAAAATTTCATCCACAAGCAAAAATGGTCCCAACTGGCCGAAATTATGAGCTGGAAGTTGAAAATTCAGCCAAAAATTTAAGTGGGTAGTGCCCCTGAATTAAGTGGGTAGCGCGCCTTTCAACCTGATTTTGAGGCACTTCTCGACATCCAAATTGAGCTCATGATAGCTCGTTGGAAAGCCCTGGATGTTGGCTATCCAACCCAAGTGGAATTTCGCAATTTGGAGCTCATTTTCCCCTCCAAAACTTCATTCTCCCAGAAGTACTTCCTGCTGGTGCAAAAGGTGGCAGCAAGGTGGTTTTCATGGTGTTTTTGAGCTTTTTGACCATCCAGAATCTGATGAAATGCTTCGGCAATGCCTGAGGATGCATAAATTACCATGAAAAATCCAAAAATGCAAAGATTTCCTTCAGCAAGTGTCCCGAAAAAAAGTGAGCATATGGGCGCGCTACCCGCTTAACTGAAAAACCTGTTTTTAGACCAAAATATTTCAAAATGACAAAAATTTTCCCGAATTTGCTCAAATTCGGAGCGAAGACCCTCCATCATGTATCATGCCCAGCCAACGAAGCCTCGGCCAAAATCCAGAGTGGATCAGGCCTTTTCCGCCGTTTTAGTGCTTCGCTCAACCTCCTCTTCAGAATCTTCATTCTCGCTTTGCAGACATGCATGTGAGCCCAATAATGGTTTACCACCTTTGCCACCTCTGTGAGGCCTCCGTGGCACATTACCCTCTGCTGTCGAATCACTATCTGACTCCTACTCATAAACTGACTCTGTCTCTGACATGGCTCTGAACAAGATATTTGTAATATGGATGCTGATATAGGTGCAGTGAAAGCAAAGTTTTAACGTATGTTCAAAACCCAATAGATATCACCCATGTACCCAAGCATCACAGGAAAACAAAATCATAATGAGGATGACTCTGTTTTAATGACATAAAAACTATCACTGTTTCGATCATAAGTGAGTTTGACAAATGAAAACCAAATGCAGATGTATGGTATAATTTTATAATGATGGCCAAAATTTGTCAATGGGGCAAAAATTATGGGACTGTGTTTTATGAACTGAAGAATAGGGACATCATGACAGTAACCATAGTAATACAAATGACCATGACAGTGGCAATATTATGGTGATGGCAGCAGTGATATGGTGATGGAGGCTATATACTAGTCAACATGAAACTGTGCAAAAATATGAAAAGGCATGAACAGCAGTGATAAGATGACAGTTGAGGGCATGAGGATCATCTATACAACATGCCAGGGTGTTGACATATCTACCATTCAAAGGTTTTCAAATTTTTCATAAAACTGCCCATACAATTTCAAAACCCTTACAGAATTAACTTGCATTTGAATGAAGGATTTGTATATTTCTCTCCAAGCATGGCTTGTTTTCCCAACATCAATGACATCACAACCATATTAAAAATCAACTGAGCAATGATTAAAACCTGTTTGCAAGCTTTTGGAGTCGACTTGAATCGAATCTGGGCGCAAAAAATGAATTTTCTGGGTTCTGTTTTAAGTGGGTAGCGCGCCTCCTCAAGTGGGTAGCGCCCCTCAAGTGGGTAGCGCCCGTGTAATTTTGCACTGGCTGTGGCGCTCAAGTGGGTAGCACCCCCCAAGTGGGTAGCGCGCACCTCAAGTGGGTAGCGCCCACCTCAAACGCTGTCAACAACTCTGAAATCACGGCTTCGGCCTCCAAAAACACGATTTCGACTTCTGCATTGCAGATTTTTGGCAAATGAATTTGTTTGCCATGTTTTATACATGAATAAAATATCTCATGCAATCAGATTTGATTTCAAATTTATTTGACAACCCACTTTCATAATGTTTCTGCACTTTTTCATTTGATCTTTTAATACAATATTTCTCTTTGGATTTTCTGAGTTTTTGGACCAAAATGCTTGTTGTCTTTTGCAGGGATGCGGCACTGTAGCTTTGGAAAAGATCAGAGGCTTGCACTGAAGCTTCTCATGGTGAAATGGATACAATTTTTACAAAAATGAATTTAAACAATTTCTAGTTCCAAAACAGATTTTTGGACTAGAAATGTTTTCAAATGCTTATGATAATAAAAATATGAAATCAAAACTTGCGAAACCAACCTCATGGCCTGCGGGCTTTATGACATATATGCAAAAGACTTGAAAACCCTAGACTCTAGGACTAAATACTTTTTTAACGAAACTGATATTTAATGACCATGAATGAAATGACGATGAACTTCAGTAATTTTTTGAGGAATTTTTAAATAGCCCTGCAGGTACAAGCATGAGGAAACAAAGGACAACCAGACCCCCTCGTCAGTCAGTGGCATGCTCCTAGCGAAATGCAACGAAGTGGAACAAGCGAGACACCTAAGAATGAATATGCAAAAAGCGAAATGATCTCTGACGGAGGGTTGTAAGGACCGACTCTAACAGGATGGATTAATTTTATAAAAAGATTCATTCCCAATTTTTCTCAAATTGTTTTACATATGCAAAATATGATTAATAAAAATTCAGTATTCAAATGGGGGTATAAAGAGAAAGAAGCCTTTGATGCAATCAAATAGGCAATCATCAATGCACCTGCATTGAATACTTCGGATTTTTCTAAAGATTTTATTCTATATACTTTGGCAACCGAAACATCCTATGCTACTATTTTAGCACAACTCAATGATCAACAAATTGAAGCACCTATTTCTTTCTTTAGCTTGAATTTGCAAGGGGATGAGATTAATTATTCTGATGTAGAAAAACAAGCCTTCACTGTGTTTAAGGCAATCAAACATTTTAGACCCTTTCTCTTAAAAACACATACAAAAATTATTGGCCCATTCTCTGTAGTGAGACAATTACTAATTCAAAAGGAAGTAGGAGGAAAAAGGGCTAATTGGGTGAAAGCTTTGCAAGAATATGATATTGATATTAAACCAGCCAAGATTGTTAGAGGTCAAGGTTTTTTCAGATTATTAGCAAGAGCTCATAACATACCATAAATCAAGATCCAGACAATGTTGTTCAAGTAAATCAGATAAGTGTTATAGATTATGAATCATAGTATGCTAATTTGATCTTTTACTTGAAAAATGGGTATGCTCCTTCTAATCTCAGCTATAAGAGTAAATGTGCTTTAAGATTGAAGGATACTAAATATGAAATCATTGATGATGTGTTATTTAGAAATAATTATTATTCAATCCTATTAAGATATCTTGAAAACACTGAACTAAAAAAGGTATTGCATGAATTACATGATGGACCAGCAGGAGGTCATTTTGGAGGTGATACCACAGCTCACAAAATCATCCATGCTAGATATTATTGGCCTACCTTTTCAAAGATACACATGATTATGTGAGGAAGTGTAAAATTTGTCAAAATGCTAGTGGAAGACAAAGGAAGGCAGCTTTTCCTTTGCAACCAGTAAACATTGAGCAACCATTTTAGCAATGGGGGCCTGACATCATTGGTGAGATAGTACCTCATTCTTCCAAATAGCACAAATACATCCTCACAGCAACAGATTACTTCACAAAGTGGGTAGAATCAATCCCTTAAAGGTAGCCAATTCTGATGCAATTATTGATTTCATCGATCAATTCATCATTACCAGGTTTGGTGTCCTTAACGCTCTTGTCTTTGACAATGCATCTTATTTTTCTAGAAATAGTATAATGGAATTTGCAATTAAAATATGTTTTAAATTGAAATATTCAGCAAATTATTATCCACAAGGTAATGGTTTAGCTGAATCCACTAATAAAAATCTCATCAAAATCATTAAAAATACCATTGATCAAAATCAAAAGAATTGGCACAAGTCTTTAATTTTTGCACTATAGGCTGATCGTATTACTCTTAAAGCTTCAATAGGAACTTCACCTTTCAATTTAGTTTATGGAAGAGAAACTATGTTACCATCAAATCTAGCTCTCCCATCATTAGCCCTAGTGCAATTCATTGAATAAAATCCTTCCTCGTCCATTCAGTTGAGATTTGATCAAATCCTTAAATTAGAAGAAGATAGAGAGAAAGAAAAATATATTCATGAAAAACATCAACAACTTGTAAAATCTTCTTTTGATTCAAGTTACACGGGCTCAAACAATTTGTCAATTGGTGATCTTGTTCTTTAATGGGATAAAGCACATGAAGAAAAAGGTAAGCATACCAAATTTCAGAAAATGTGGTTTGGACCATTTCAGATTGCTGAAAAGATAGGCTCATATACATTCATACTCCAAGATTTAACAGGAAAGAGAGAATCTCTTCCTGTAAATGGGCTTGTCTTAAAGAAATTGTTTTCATAAGGAGGTAACCCCTTCTTACTTATACATATTACTTTCTAAAATTTTTGTTGGTTTTGTAAATAAAGGTTGTTAATAGTCTCTAATTGAATTTTTACTATTAGAAAATTGTCTTAGGAAGAATGTTATAAATACTTATTTTGTGTAAATAAGAATTTTTAGGGAAATGATTACAATTTTAGATAGTTTAAAGTAAAATGTTAAACTTTCAAAATTTGTTCAAAACATTTACATGATCTTTTGAAACTTTGAGGAAAATGTAAATCATTATAAGTTTATTGAGCAGAGAAAGGTTATCTTTAAAAATTAAAGACTTTTTCAAGCTTTAGCAAACTAAAAACTCTGAAAATTGTCATCCATTGATTCTTAAGAATAAAACAATTTCACCACATCCATTTATATTGTGATTTTTTAGAATGTAATTCTAAGAAATTATATGGAAAAATTTAAGAGATAAGGGGTCTCATCATGAGCCTACTTACCATCAGCATAAGAAGTAATAAACCTGACATTACCAACACTGCATACCAAAACAGGGTAATGGCTTATAAAAGTAAGACAAGGGGTCTCATCACGAGACAACTTGTTCAGTTTAATTACAACTAGTGAATGGCATTGTTACTAACTGGCTACCAAACCAGAACAATGGCTCTTAAATTAGAAAATAAATAAAAGACAAAAAACATGAGATAATATGTCTTATGAATTTATTTTTAAAGAGTCATAATCTTAGTTGGATGGGATAATGAATGGTTGATGGTTAAAAGGTAACCATGTCGAGACTATGAACGTTTGCTGGCAGCTAAGGCAAAGCCTATGACAATAAAGTATATCACAAAAGCTAAACTTGGAGACGTCCACTTGCTTCATTATTAACAACCGATCAAAGCTTGAGATAACCCAAAAATGTTTTTATTCTTAAGGAATTAGAAAGAAATTGTAAGTGATTTTTTACTCTTCTTCAGAGTTAGATTTCATTTAAAAATTTCTCTACGATAGTTTTCATTATCTTTAAAAAAAATTACTTACTAGAAATATAGTGTCCATTTTATTTTTTCAGAGATAATTGTTTCTTCCAGTGAATTGCAAATTGTTGTATTGTACAACAACCCTCCCCATTTCTAAATTTTTAGAATAAAATTCATTTAGAAATAGGTCCCCTTTTTTATCTTTCTTTTTAGATAGAAATAAAATATTTAGAAGCAATCCGATCATTTTTGAATTATAAATAAGAAATCATTGTTAGAAAGACATATTTCATATCTTTATTAAAAAGTGTGTATAAAGAAATGCAACATTGAAAGAATTTTCGATCCGATGTAATATAAATACTTTATCACATCAAAGTATTTAAATGGAAAAAGTCCGATGTACAGAAATCGCAATCGCAAATCGTAAAAATCATAAGTTGTATATTTGTTTGTTAAAAAATTCTGATACGATTGAACCAATCATAGTCGCAAATCGCCAAAGTCTTAAACTTTCATATATGTTTCGATGCGATGCGATTGATCGCAATCGCATTTTGTAAAAGCATTATAGAATACACTTGTTTTATAAAATCTCTGATGTAATGGGCCCCACCGCCATTGCAAATGCAATCTCTTTATTTGATCAATGGCGCAACTCCAATGCGATGCGATCAATCGCAATCGCATTTTGGAGGAACGAATATTACATTTACTCATGATATTAAAACCCTAATGCAATACACCATCATCGCAATCAGAAATCGGCAGAAATCGCAAAATCTTGTTTGTTGTCTCTTTTGAAAATTCCCGATGTGATTATTGTTTAATCTTTATATTTTACATTGCGCATATATTATGTATTAATCGCAATCACATAATTCAAAGGGAAATTTTTATGTGTCATTTTAAAACCGTCGATCTCCGATTGTACTTTTACTATTAAATATAAAATCAAACGAACAATGACAATTTATTCTATTATTAATGAGTGAGTGTGACTCTTTAGAAGGCATTTAAGTTTTAAACATGGAGATAATAAATGGAAATCAATGAATAGATTGTTTATACAGTTGTTCTCCTCATTTGCGTTTTCAACACGATTAAACTGTTTCTCCTTTGCAGAACCAAAGAACACCCAACCCTTTCATTCGCAGAGAGAGGGAAACATTACCGGATACCAAAATTTCAAAGAGATACAGGAAAGAAAAAGCTTCTGTCATTGCAAAAGCCCCTATTTTCATCATGGCACCTAAGGAGAAACCAGCTAAAATTAAGCTAGTTACACACACGTCCTGCCAAGGTCTTGGTAAATTATCCTAGGAAGAGGTATATAACCTCATCAAAAGGGAAAAGCCTAAAGTTATTGTGCCAAAAGCAACAATCCCTGAAGAGGAGGATTCAGATTCTGAGTCAGAAACCTCTCTTCAAACACTCGCAAATTCGTTCCTACACCGAATTGTAGCTCGGGCGAACATTTTCCCATATTATGATGTGATTCAGTGGGTAATAGAAAATGTGACCATTCAGAATAGGATGTTTGTTTCAGCCTCTGGAGCAACATTCGGGTCATTTAGAGCAGAAGACATTAAAGCAATGTACCACCATCCGGACCCGCAGAAAATCTATAACAAATCCTTCATCCAGCAATTTGATGCAAATAATGAAAATCAGGCGGAGCCAATTAGAGAATGGATAAGGGCTCTCGAAAAGCACAAAAACGAGGCATCAGGTATGTACTCAGTGGAATCCCTTTTGCCTCCATACTGTTACTCCGTAGCGATGATGTGCAGATTATTCAGAAATGAAAATTCAGCTAGGTTCTCTATACAAATGGTACCTTTAATTCATTCTGCTATAAACTCCGAAATAATGGACTGGGCTATCATTCTTTTTGATAAGATAGCCAATAGGATTCTTGAGCATAGGAAGGACAAAAACACAGGAAATACTACTCCTTTTTACTTTTGTGCTTATATTCTAGATGCCCTTTGTTTCAATTCTGAGTTTCCCATGTTAGGATGGAAATGGACCCCTAAATATCCTGCTCCTATTCATATATATCACAAGTTCTTGTGGAAGGGGAATTTCAAAATTCATGTTTACAGAGTTTGTAACGGTTTCCTCATCCCATTTTATCAAGCTATTTTTGGCCGATTCCCTCCTAGGCTTTCTGAGAAGGCTAAAGTTAATTTATCCTCGATTGGGGATTGGTTCGGAGAAGAAAGATTCACGTATATCATAGTTTTTGGGAGTATTGTAGAACCACACATTCTTCCTTTGTATGTTCCAGATAAACTGTTAGTAGAGGAAATTCATATCAGCTAATAGTAGAAGGCATGTCTAGGACTTTGAAGAATAGCAAGAAGCTAATGTGGTCTACTTTTCCTTTTAAATGTGGATTTTACACTCTCAATAATTTTTTTCATGCTGAGAAATAAGTTGGCAAGATAACCAATCTCAAGCTTTCAACAATCCAAGGTAGGCAATATGACCCAAGGAAGGTGGCATTTGATTTTACCACTTCAGTTTCAATTTCTCGATTTTAACACGAACCAGATGAGTTCAATGATTTATTTTTTTCTAAAGATAATTTGTCCCAAGTTTATGATTTGGCCAAGTCCAAATTCCAAACTGAAGAGATGAATAAGTTTATGTTATTTAGAGGCCAGAGATTACTCAAAGCTCCTCTGGATCCATTAAGAGTTCCTATGCAAGAGGCTGAGTCACAGCAAAAGGAAAAAGAAGATACATCTAGCAAAGAAGTAACAGAGACATCTACCAGCAAGGTCATCATACAGACACAGAAAGAAGTAATAGGAACTAATCCTATTGTGTAGAAAGAAGACATTAGCAGCAAAGTTGATACTGAGAAGAAAGAAACAGTTGCTAAACTTGATGTACATACTGATCAGCAGTCTTCAGCCCAGACAGGAAAGGAAAGCACAGGTACTGATACCAATGTGAATACTGAAAAGGAGGACATAGGCAATGAAGCTAATGTACAAACAATAACAGGAAATATGAACAATAATCCAGATTTGCAACTTGGAAGAGAGAAAACTATTGATAAAGTAGTAGAATCTACTGAACTTATTGTTTCTTCCCATTTGTTGGACCAATGTAATCAATTTTCCCAACAAATAGGATTGCAAAATAATCCCCAAGTTAATGTTCTGGAAGACCAAAATATGGAAGTTATTCCTTAACATCCTACAGGTTAAACTATGTTGAAAATAGAAGAAATCCCTCCTCTGGATGTATTTTATAGTCCCAAGCATAGGGATGTTGTGAGAAAGCAGAGAAAGAGGAGGAGAAGTGATCAGGATGCACTTTCAACTTCACAGGTGGAGTTTATGAATGTTGTTTATAAAGATGTTGAGGTGAATCCATCTGAGGATCTCACTAAATTATCTCAATACGCAGGTGCCTATAGTGCTGTAACTATTAATAAAGCTTCTGAAGTCTCTCAGTTGATGAAACAAAAATACTTATATAGCTATGCTGGAAGAATAGGCCACAGGGAATTAGCAAAATATTGTTCATCTGGAGAAACAATTTCAAGATCAGGAGCTTAGATCTAAACAACTAGACGAGCAGCTTAGTATTGAAAATAAGAAGATTGATGAACAAGCCTTGAACAAACAGCAGCAGGTGAGTCAAGAGGTAGAAAAGCTACAAAATCTTCTGCAAAATGAGATAAATGAAAAGATTTAACAAGAGAAAACGTTCCAATCAGCATTGGACAAGTTCAAGGATTATCCTAAGTTAGCTCAATTCAAAGCTGAAGCTCTTGAAATAAACAAAATGTTATCTCAGCAGTTAAATGAATTTTTTCTTAAGTTGGCACAAGTTGAGCCTTTGTGCGAAATAACATCATCTTTGATAGATGAATCAATCACTCTCAGGCAAGAAATTAATGATGCTAATGATAAAATTTCTGAGTTCCTTTCATGGTAGGATACAGAGCAGGGAAGAAAATCTAGTCTTCCCATAATTGAGGAAAGACACAAGAAAATTGTATTTGTGGAATGGGAACAACAGTTGATGAAATCAGAAAGAGCCATATCAAGAGCTAAAAGTTTGATGAATAATACAACACAATTGGTTAATGACAGCTTGTACGCCACTAATTTGATCTTAGATTGTACCCCAGGAAAATTACCAAAAGTAAAAGAAGTTGATTCTAGGTGGAAGGAAGAGATAATCAATAAAAATCAACAGATTAGCAAACTTCAAGGAATTTCATGGGATATTATGTGGACTTATCTGATCAAGCCACACCGCCAACAAATGGCCATCAAATTCCTTTCGAATGTTATTCATTGTATCATTCCTGAATTCTCTGATGCTACGTACGCTAAGAAGTTACATTCAAAAATGAGTCAGCCAACAGAAGTCCAAGATATGCTCAAGATCTGCCATTTGGGCACAATAAACACAGGAGACAATCAATGAATCCGGTTCATTTTAAGATCACAATTTTGTTTCTAGATTTTTTATTAGATAGATTCTAGGAATAGTTTTAGTTATTTTGTTTTATTAAGTACCTATTTAAACCCCTTTTATGCATTTAAAAAGGGGTCCTGAATTTGTAATATTTTGACTTGGAGATTACATTTTTGTACTCCATTCACTCTTATATTTTTACAATGGATCACATCTAGTGGTTCTATGCAAAATTGCCTTTAAGAATTGCATTTCTATATCTTGGAGTCTATTTTACATTGAAGTTGTTGGATTTGGATATCGAATTGCAATGGAAAGTATCAAGATGGATATGGTATTTCTATCTATTCACTGTTAATTTCTTATGTTGTGAGATATTCTCTTTTAAATTGCTACCATTTATGTGTACTCGTTTTACAATATTTCTTTATACATATCAGTTTTGAGTGTGTAGAAATATTTATTTTTTTTGTATATGTGAATGATATATAAATGATGAATACAATGTGTTATTATAACTCTGTTTAATTTCTTAAACAGAGTTATCATTATTTGATACTGCATATTTCAGTTAAATTATAATACATTTTCATGGTTATATATTTGATTGAAACAATCTTTAAGTTGTATTCATATTTGATGCCCGAGTTAGTTTTAGAATTATTTATCAATTATATATTAGATTAGATAGTTTTATTTCAGTCATTTAGTCTCATTTTCCATTCATCCAATCATTCCATCACCAACCCATTTAAATTATTAGGAAACTGGTCCTATCAATCCAGTCGGAGCCACCACACCAGACGGAAAAGGAGTTGTCCTAAGGTCCCGACCGGGTGGTTATCCCCCAATGTTTGAAGTAGTGATTTTCGAGGCTTCAACATTTTTGGTGCTAGAAGGAGGGCTCAAGCTATGAATGGCAGATAAATCCAAACCTACAGGCCATTCTAAGAGCACAACACCCTCATCACCTTCAATTTCTTCTACATCACAAATCACTAGGGAATAAATTTATAGAACTACTCAAACACCCACTACCAAAGTCTCAATTCAATCAGATAATCCACCTCCTGAATCTCCTGAAGTTGAAGCTTTAGTTCATAAACTTCAAGGATTCTCATTATCATTAGAAGAATCTGAAATATCTAAAGGTAGTGTTACTTCACAATTTGTTTCTTCCAGACCTCTCACTAGGTCACAGAGTGAAAAACTTGGTATTCATCCAAAGAAATTTCCTTTCCCTAGTAGAGTTAAAACAAGAAGAACCCCATCAGAAACTGAGAGTGATATTAATTCTTCATCTCAAATTCAATCATTTGTTTCCCAAGCTCCAAATCAAAAAAGTGCAGTTGTCTCATCATCATCATCTACTCAAAAAACATCTGTCCAAACACTGATTGTCTCTTCTAGTACTTCAACTGTTACTACTCATACACCAGTTGTCACTTCTAGTTCTTCTATCATCATCACAACAATGGCACAGAGACCATGGACTAGACCAGGAGCTGTAAATATGGCTACACCTTTACATGATTTACCTGATCATCCTGAAAAATGGCTGCCAAAATTTAGTCCAAATATTGGTATAAAAGCAGAAGAACACATCAATAACTTTATGCTTGCTATAAATTTGAATGCAGTAGAGCATGAAGATGTCGTAGTCAAATTATTTCCCTATACTTTGCAAGGGACAGCAGGATCCTGGTACTTTTCCTTACCTTCAGATTCTATCACAAGTTGGGATATCTTCAAAGAGCAATTTTTAACTAAAAATGGAGATGATCGATCAATAGCTACCCCAATCAATGATCTCTCCAATTTAAAGACACAACCAAAAGAACCCAGCAAAGATTTTAATTCTTGATTTAATAAACTCTTGAATAAGATCCCTACAACATCAAAACCTAGTGAGCAGGTTAGAAGTGAATGGTATATTAATGCTTTTCCCTCAAACATAGCAATTTATTGGATAGAGCTGCAAAACCGAATTTAGCTGAAAATATGAAAGAAGCTATTTCAGTTGAAAAATGAATGATTGCCCCAGATAAGAAAAATGCTATTGAGGAAAGAAAATCAAAGAAAGTCACTTTTAAAGATGATTCAAAGAAAAAGACACCAAGAATTACATATGACATGGAAGGCTTACAGAAAGTTCTTAAAACCATGTCTAATGAAATGGTTGAGATTAAAAATAAAGTAGCAGAGACTTCTACAAAGAGCCCATTTAGAAATTTCAAGAGAAATCAAGCTGAATCTAAACCTCCCAGTTCAATCTCCAATGCAAAATCAAAAGAGGAAGAAGAAGAAGATACTCCTATAGTATCAGATGAAGAAGAAGAAAGAGAAGAAATAGTTGAATTACATGGAATGTGGGATTTCATTCTCCCTAAGTCGAACAATGAAATGGAATAAGAAGCTATACCTGTGAGTACAAGGAGCAAATCTACATCGGAACCTACTCAACCTGTTCCTAAGAAGAAAACTACAACTCCAAGTACCAAAGACAAAACTCCTGCAAAGAAAACTTCTCTGTTACCCACTTAGAATCAGCCATCATCTTCTAATCCTCCCACATCATCATCTAAGACTCTAGTGGTATCAGATCCGATGGATTATAACATTGTTGAAGACATGAAAAAGACTAGAGAGAACATCTCTTTACATGAAATCAACAAACTTAAACATCAACAAAAGGTGATATTAAAAGAGTTAAATGCTACACCTATTGCTCCTCTACCAAGTGGTGTAGTTGCCAAAGTAGCTAAAGGGACTAGTAAGCCACCAAAAAAAGTAGATGCCACAGATATTGTTCTTATTAGAGAAAGATCAAATTCTCAGACACCTCCATTTGTGTTGACTTATGAAATCTACAATAAGAATTTGCATAATTGTTTAATTGATTCTGTAGCATCCTCTAATATAATGCCTACTTCAGTCTGTGCGAAATTGAATATTGAACCACAAAAGTCTACAATTCACATTGTACAATTGGATCGCTCTAAAGTTCAAGTTGTAGGAGAAATCAATTCAGTTACCATTAGACTAGCCTCCGATCCTAGGATTGTCAAAATAATTGATATTCTAATTGTAGATATTCCTGAATTCTATGGGTTAATCTTAAGCAGGGACTGGTCTGCAAAGCTTAACGGTTATATCGCAACCGATTATTCGCACATGTGGCTTCCCTACAAAGGGAAACCAAATCAACTCAAAATCGAGCGAGAAAAACACATGACGCACACCGTAACTGAATTTGAACAACCAAATGAACCTATAACTTTCAATAACAATATCCTTGGAGGTTATTCTGCTAAGTCATTTCTTGGGAATTTTACTGCACCACAATCACCCTTTTCTATAAATACTTTTGTTTCTCAAATTGAAAATTTTTCACAATCTGATTCTTCTAGAATTGTTAATATTTCTGATACATTTGTAGATAAATATGTAGATAAAAATTTATTTCGGTCATTATATTTTGATGGATCAAAATCTTGTGATGGAGCAGGAGCAGGATGCATCCTAATTGATCCAGAAGGAGAGAAAATCATGCTATCATGTAGATTAGAATTTGAGTGCACTAATAATACTGCAGAATATGAAGCCTTGATTCAAGGGCTTTATAAAGCTATAGGGTTAAATGTAAAATACTTGAAAGTATATGGAGATTCTGAAATTGTCATAAGACAAGTGAGGAATATTATCCATTGTCCTTCAGGACATCTTAAACATTATCAAACCCTAGTACAAGACTTTACCACTCAATTTCTAGCATTTAATATCTCTTCTATCCCCAAAAATCAAAACACATCAGCTGACTTATTAGCTAATGTTGCATCCAAACTCCTCCCTGTTGAAGATTGCAGTCCTAATAGATTTTCAGTAGAATTGATTTTTCGCCCATATGTTCCCGATAATATCACAAACTGGAGAGTATTCTACCATGATCAAGACATATTGAATTTCTTGACTTCAGAGAAATCCTATGATGAACAAATTATTGATGAAGACGATCATGATCTGCAAATTACTTCAAGAAGTAATGAAAATCTGATTCCTAAATCTGTTGTTAAACTTGAGGATCTATATGATATAAAAGATACATTCAAGAAAGTTACTAATGCTAAACTTCAAAGTTCAACTTTGAAGTTTGAATTAGTGAATCTTGGCTCTGATTCTAAACCTCAGAATGTTAATCTAGGACTCAATTTAACTCCAGAAGAAAGATCTTCTTTCATCAAACTTCTGAGTAAGTATAAAATTGTCTTTGCTTGGAATTATGAGGACTTAAAGATGTATGATACTTCTATTATTCAACACACAATTCCAATGCTATTTGATGTTAAACTTGTTCAACAGAAGTTAAGAAATATTCATCCAAATCTTGAAGATCAAATCAAAACAGAAATCAACAAACTTTTGAAAGCCAAAATCATTTTTCCTATAAGGCATTCTAATTGGGTTTCCAACATGGTACCTGTCAGGAAGAAAAATGGTGATATTAGAATCTGTATTGATTTCAGAAATTTAAGTAAGGCATATCAAAAGGACAATTTCCCATTTCCAACCATGGAGAAAATACTCCAAAAGGTAGCTGGTTCTGAACTCATGTCCTTCCTTGATGGATTTTCAAGCTATAATCAAATATTAGTACATCTAGATGATAGGTTGAAAACCACTTTCAGAACCAAATGGGGAACCTATGCTTATCAGAAAATTCCTTTTGGTTTAATAAATGTAGGAGCTAATTTCCAGAGAGCCATGGATATAGAATTTAAAGGTCTGATCAATAGATCAGTTGTTGTTTATCTTGATGACATAACAGTATATTCAAAGAAGAGATCCAATCATCTACATGATCTGAAAAAAATATTTGAAAGATGTAGAAAGTTTGGTATTTCTTTAAACCCAAAAAAATCCTTCTTTGCTCTCGATGAAGGAAAACTCTTAGGTTTTGTTGTGTCAAAATATGGTATATATATTGACCGAGAAAGAGTTAAATAATTTTTTATATTTCTTTACCTCATAACAAAATGTCCATGCAATCTTTTTTAGGACAGATTAATTTTGTAAAAAGATTCATTCCCGATTTTTTTCAAATTTTTTTACCTATGCAGAATATGATTAAGAAAAATTCATTATTCAAATGGGGGTATAAAGAGAAAGAAGCCTTTGATGCAATAAAACAGGAAATCATCAACGCACCTACATGGAATACTCTGGATTTTTCTAAAGATTTTATTTCGTATACTTTGGCAACCGAAACATCCTATGCTGTTGTTTTAACACAACACAATGATCAACAAATTGAAGCACCTATTTCTTTCTTTAGCTCGAATCTGCAAGGGGTTGAGCTTAATTATTCCGATGTAGAAAAACAAGCCTTCACTGTGTTTAAGGAAATCAAACATTTTAGACCTTTTCTCTTAAAAACACATACAAAAATTATTGTCCCATTCTTTGCAGTGAGACAATTACTAATTCAAAAGGAAGTAGGAGAAAAAAGGGCTAATTGGGTGACAGTTTTGCAAGAATATGATATTGATATTAAACCAGCCAAGATTGTTAGAGGTCAAGGTTTTTGCAGATTATTAGCAAGAGCTCATAACATACCAGAAAATCAAGATCCAGAAAATGTTGTTCAAGTAAATCAGATAAGTGTTACAGATTCTGAATCACGGTATGTTGATTTGATCTTTTACTTGAAAAATGGGTATTCTCCTACTAATCTCAACTATAAGAATAAATGTTCTTTAATATTGAACGCTACTAAATATGAAATCATTGATGATGTGTTATTTAGAAATAATTATGATTCAATCCTATTAAGATGTCTTGAAAAGACTGAAGCAAAAAAGGTACTGCAGGAATTACATGATGGACCAGCAGGAGGTCATTTTGGAGGTGATACCACAGCTCACAAAATCATCCATGTTGGATATTATTGGCCTAACCTTTTCAAAGATACACATGATTATGTGAGAGAGTGTAAAAATTTTCAAACTGCTAGTGGAAGACAAAGGAAACCATATTTTCCTTTGCAACCAGTAAACATTGAGAAACCATTTGAGTAATGGGGGCTTGACATCATTGGTGAGATAGTACCTCATTCTTCCAAACAGCACAAATACATCCTCATAGCAACAGATTACTTCACAAAGTGGGTAGAATCAATCCCTCTAAAGGTAGCCAATTCTGATGCAATTATTGATTTCATCGATCAATTCATCATTACCAGGTTTGGTGTACCTAATGCTCTTGTCTTTGACAATGCATCTTATTTTTCTGGAAATAGTACAATGGAATTTGCAATTAAAAGAGGTTTTAAATTAAAATATTCAGCAAATTATTATCCACAAGGTAATGGTTTAGCTGAATCCAATAATAAAAATCTCATCAAAATCATTAAAAGGACCATTGATCAAAATCAAAAGAATTGGCACAAGTCTTTAATTTTTGCACTATGGACTGATCGTATTACTCTTAAAGCTTCAATAGGAACTTCACCTTTCAAATTAGTTTATGGAAAAGAAGTTGTGATACCATCAAATCTAGCTCTCCCATCATTTTCCCTAGTGCAATTCATTAAAGAAAATCCTTGCTCATCCATTCAGTTGAGATTTGATCAAATCTTTAAATTAGAAGAAGATAGAGAGAAAGAAAAAAATATTCATGAAAAACACCAACATCTTGTAAAATATTATTTTTATTCAAGTTCCTCCAGCTCAAAAAAAAATTCAATTGGTGATCTTGTTCTGAAATGGGATAAAGAACATGAAGAAAAAGGTAAGCATACCAAATTTCAGAAAATGTGGCTTCGACCATTTCAGATTGCTGAAAATATAGGCTCATATACATTCATACTCCAAGATTTAACAGGAAAGAGAGAATCTCTTCATGTAAATGGGCTTGTCTTAAAGAAATTCTTTTCATAAGGAGGTAACCCCTTCTTACCTGTACATATTCCTTTCTGCAATTTTTGTTGGTTTTGAAAATAAAGGTTGTTAATAGTCTCTAATTGACTTTTTACTATTAGAAAATTTTCTTAGGAAGAATGTTATAAATTCTTATTTTCTGTAAATAAGAATTTTTAGGCAAATGATTACAATTTTGGATAGTTTAAAATAAAATGTTAAACTTTGAAAATTTGTTCAAGACATTTACATGATCTTTTGAAACTTTGAGGAAAATGTAAATCATTATAAGTTTATTGAGCAGAGAAAGGTTATCTTTAAAAATTAAAGACTTTTTCAAGCTTTAGCAAACTAAAAAATCTGAAAAATATCATCCATTAATTCTTAAGGATAAAACTATTTCACCCCATCCATTTAAATTGTGATTTTTTAGAATGTAATTCTAAGAAATTATATGGAGAAATTTAAGAGATAAGGGGTCTCATTACGATCCTGCTTACCATGATCATAAGAAGTAATAAAACTGACATTACCAACACTGCATACCAAAACAGGGTAATGGCTTATAAAAGTAATACAAGGGGTCTCATCACGAGCTAGCTTGTTCAGTTTAATTACAACTAGTGAATGGCATTGTTACTAACTGCCTACTAAACCAGAACAATGGCCCTTAAATTAAAAAATAAATAAAAGGAAAAAAACATGAGATAATATGTCTTATGAATTTATTTTTAAAGAGTCATAATCTTAGTTGGATGGGATAATGAATGGTTGATGGTTAAAAGGTAACCATGTCGAAACTATGAACTTTTGCTGGCAACAGAGGCAATGCCTATGACAATAGAGTATATCACAAAAGCTAAACTTGGAGAAGTCCACTTACTTCATTATTAACAATCGATCAAAGCTTGAGATAACCCAAAAAAAAAAATATTCTTAAGGAATTAGAAAGAAATTGTAAGTGATTTTTTACTCTTCTTCAGAGTTAGATTTTATTTAAAAATTTCTCTAAGATAGTTTTCATTATCTTTAAAAAAATTTACTTATTAGAAATATAGTGTCCATTTTATTTTTTCAGAGATAACTATTTCTTCCAATGAATCACCAATTGTTGTACTGTACAACAACCCTCCCCATTTCTAAATTTTTAGAATAGAATTCATTTAGAAATAGGTCCCATTTTTTATCTTTCCTTTTATATAGAAATAAAAGATTTAGAAGCAATCGGATCATTTTTTAATTAGAAATAAGAGTTCATTGTTAGAAAGACATATTGCATATCTTTATTAACAATTGTGTATAAACAAATGCAACATTGAAATAATTTCCGATCTGATGTAATATAAAGACTTTATCACATCAAAGTATTTAAATGGAAAAAGTCCTATGTATAGTAATCGCAATCGCAAATCGGAAATGTCATAAGTTGTATATTTGTTTGTTAAAAAATTCTGATGTGATTGAACCAATCGCAATCGCAAATTGCCAAAGTATTAAACTTTCATATATGTTTCGATGTGATGCGATTGATCACAATCGCATTTTGGAAAAGCATTATAGAATACACCTGTTTTATAAAATCTCCGATGCGATGGGCCCCGCCACCATCGCAAATCGCAAATCACAAATGCAATCTCTTTATTTGATCAATGGTGCAACTCCAATGTGATGCGATCAATCGCAATCGCATTTTGGAGGAACGAATATTACATTCACTCATGATATTAAAACCCCGATGCGATACACCATCATTGCAATCAGAAATCGACGGAGATCGCAAAATCTTGTTTGTTGTCTCTTTTGAAAATGCCCAATGCGATTATTGTTTAATCTTTATATTTACATTGCGCATATATTATGTATTAATCGCAATTGCATAATTCAAAGGGAAAGTTTTATGTCTCATTTTAAAATTTCCGATCTCCGATTATACTTTTACTATTAAATCTAAAATCAAACAAATAATGACGATTTATTCTATTATGAATGCGTGAGTGTAACTCTTTAGGGGGAATTTAAGTTTTAAACACGGAGATAATAAATGGAAATCAATGAATAGATTGTTTATACAATTTTTCTCCTCATTTGCGTTTTCACCACGATTGAACTGTTTCTCCTTTGCAGGACCAAAGAACACCCAACCCTTTCATTCGTAGAGCGAGGGAAACGTTAGCAGATACCGAAATTTCAAAGATATCCAGGAAAGCAAAATATGTTGTCGCTGCAAAAGCCCTTGTTTTCACCATGGAACCTAAGGAGAAACTAGCTAAAATTAAGCTGGTTACAAACACGTCATTCCAAAGTCTTGGTAAATTAACCTAGGAAGAGGTATATAACCTCATCGAAAGGGAAAAGCCTAAAGTTACTGTGACAAAAGCAACAGTTCCTGACGAGGATGATTCATATTCTGATTTAGAAACCTCTCTTCAAGCACTCGCAAATTCATTCCTGCACCGAATTGCAACTCGGGTGAACATTTTCCCATATTATGATGTGATTCGGTGGGTAATTGACAATGTGACCATTCAGAATAGGATGTTTGTTTCAGCCTCTAGAGCAACATTCGGGTCATTTAGAGCAGAAGACATTAAAGAAATGTACCACCTTCCGGACCCACAGAAAATCTACAACAAATCCTTCATCCAGGAATTTGCTGCAAATAAAGAAAATCAGGCGAAGCCGATTAGAGAATGGAGAAGGGCTCCCGAAAAGCACAAAAACGAGGCATCACGTATGTACTGAGTGGAATCCCTTTTTCCTCCATACTGCTACGCCACATCGATGATGTGCAGATTATTCGGAAATGACAATTCAGCTAGGTTCTCCATACAAATAGTACCTTTAATTCAATCTGCTATAAACTTTGAAATAATGGACTAGGTTTTCATTCTTTCTAATAAGATAGCCAATAGGATTCTCGAGTATAGGAAGGACAAAAACACAGGAAATACTACTCCTTTTTACTTTTGTGCTTATATTCTAGATGCCCTTTGTTTCAATTCTAAGTTTCCCATGTTAGGATGGAAATGGACCCCTAAAGATCCTGCTCCTATTCATATATATCACAAGTTCTTGTGGAAGGGGCATTTTAAAATCCATGTTTACAGAGTTTGTCACGGTTTCCTCATCCCGGTTTATCAAACTATTTTTGGCTGATTCCCTCCTAGGCTTTCTTAGAAGGCTAAAGTTGATTTATCCTCTATTGGGGATTGGTTCGGAGAAGAAAGATTCACATATATCATAGTTTTCAGGAGTATTGTAGAGCCACACATTCTTCCTTTGTATGTTCCAGATAAACTGTTAGCACAGGAAATTTCATATCATCTAACAGTAGAAGGCATTTCAAGGACTTTGAAGAATAGCAAGAAGCTAATGTGGCCTACTTTTCATTTTAAATGTGGAGATTACACTCTCAATAATTTTGTTCATGCTGAGAAAGAAGTTGGCAAGATAACCAATCTCAAGCTTTCAACAATCCAAGGCAGGCAATATGACCCAAGGAAGGTGGCATTTGATTTTACCACTTCAGTTTCAATTGCTCGATTTGAACACGAACCATATGAGTTTGATGATTTATTTGTTTCTGTAGATAATTTGTCCCAAGTTTATGATTTGGCCAAGTCCAAATTCCATACTGAAGAGATGAATAAGTTTATGTTATTTAGAAGCTAGAGATTACTCAAAGCTCCTTTGGATCAATTAAGAGTTCCTATGCAAGAGGCTGAGTCACAGCAAAAGGAAAAAGAGGATACATCTGGCAAAGAAGTAACAAAGACATCTACCAGCAAGGTCATCATATAGACATAGAAAGAAGTAACATGAACTAATCCTATTGTGCAAAAAGAAGACATTAGCAGCAAAGTTGATACCGAGAAGAAAGAAACAGCTACTAAACTTGATGTACATACTGATCAGTAGTCTTCATCCCATACAGGAAAAGAAAGCACAGGTACTGATACGAATGTGAATACTGAAAGGAGGACATAGGCAATGAAGCTAATGTACAAACAATAACAGGAAATATGAACAATAATCTAGATTTTCAACTTGGAAGAGAGAAAACTACCGATAAAGTAGTATAATCTGCTGAACTTATTGTTTCTTTCCATTTGTTGGACCAATATAATCAATTTTCCCAACAAATAGGATTGCAAAATAATCCCCAAGTCAATGTTCTGGAAGACCAAAATATGGAATTTATTCCTGAACATCCCACAGGTGAAATTATGTTGAAAATAGAAGAAATCCCTCCTCTGGATGTATTTTATAGTCCCAAGCATAGGGTTGTTGTGAGAAAGCAGAGAAAGAGGAGGAGAACTGATCAGGATGCACTTTCAACTTCACAGGTGGAGTTTATGAATATTGTTTATAAAGATGCTGAGGTGAATCCATATGAGGATCTCTCTAAATTATCTCAATACGTGGGTGCCTATAGTGTTGCAACTATAGATAAAGCTTCTGAAGTCTCTCAGTTGATGAAACAAAAAGACTTACAGATAGCTATGCTGGAAGAATAGACCACAGGGAATCAGCAAAAGATTGTTTAGCTAGAGAAACAATTGCAAGATCAGGATCTTAGATCTAAACAGCTAGAAGAGTAGCTTAGTATTGACAAGAAGAAGATTGATGGACAAGCCTTGAACAAATAACAGCAGTTGAGTCAAAAGGTAGAAAAGCTACAAAATCTTTTGCAAAATGAGAAAAATGCAAAGATTGAACAAGAGAAAACATTCCAATCAGCATTGGACAAGTTCAAGGATTATCCTAAGTTAGCTCAATTCAAAACTAAATCTCTTGAAATAAAAAAAAATGCTATCTCAGCAGTTAAATGAATTTTGTCTTAAGTTGGCACAAGTTGAGCCTTTGTGCAAAATAACATCATCTTTGATAGATGAATTAGTCACTCTCAGGCAAGAAATTGATGATGTTGATGATAAAATTCTGAGTTCCTTTCATGGCAGGATACAGAGCAGGGAAGAAAAGATAGTCTTCCCAGAATTGAGGAAAGACACAAGGAAATTGTATTTGTGGAATGGGAATAGCAGTTGATGAAATCAGAAAGAGACATATCAAGAGCTAAAAGTTTGATGAATAATACAACACAATTGGTTAATGACAGCTTGTACGCCACTAATTTGATCTCAGATTGTACCCCAGGCAAATTACCAAAAGTAAAAGAAGTTGATTCCAGGTGGAAGGAAGAGATATTCAATAAAAATCAACAGATTTGCAAACTTCAAGTAATTTCATGGGATATTATGTGGACTTATCTGATCAAGCCACACTACCAACAGATGGCCATCAAATTCCTTTCGAATGCTATTCATTGTATCATTCCTGAATTCTCTGATGCTACGTACACTGGCCAATTACATTCAAAAATGAGTCAGCCAACGGAAGTCCAAGATATGCTCAAGATCTACCATCTAGGCACAATAAACACAGGAGACATTCAATGAAGCCGGTTCACTTTAAGATCACAATTTTGTTTCTAGATTTTGATTAGATAGATTGTAGGAATAGTTTTAGTTATTTTGTTTTATTAAGTACCTATTTAAACCCCTTTCATGCATTTAGAAAGGGGTCTTGAATTTGTAATATTTTGACTTGGAGATTACGTTTCTGTACTCCATTGACTCGTATATTTTTACAAAGGATCACATCTGGTGGTTCTATGCAAAATTGCCTTTAAGAATTGCATTTTTGTATCTTGGAGTCTATTTTACATTAAAGTTGCTAGATTTGGATATCGAATTGCATCGGAAAGTATCAAGATGGATATGGTATTTCTATCTATTCACTGTTAATTTCTTATGTTGTGAGATATTCTCTTTTAAATTGCTACCATTAATGTGTACTCGTTTTACAATATTTCTTTATACATATCATTCTGAGTGTGTAGAAATATTTATTTTTTTCAGTATATGTGAATGATATATAAATGATGAATACAATGTGTTATTATAACTCTGTTTAATTTCTTAAACAGAGTTATCATTATTTGATACTGCATATTTCAGTGAAATTATAATACATTTTCATGGTTATATATTTGATTGAAACAATCTTTAAGTTGTATTCATATTTGATACTCGGGTTAGTTTTAGAATTATTTATCAGTTATAGATTAGATTAGATAGTTTTATTTCAGTCATTTAGTCCCATTTTCCATTCATCAATCATTCCATCACCAACCCATGTAAATTATTAGGAAACTGGTCCTATCAATCCAGTCGGAGCCACCACACCAAACGGAAAAGGAGTTGTCCTAAGGTCCCGACCAGGTGGTTATCCCCCAATTTTTGAAGCAGTGATTTTTGAGGCTTCAACAGGTCCTTACATCATAAAACATTGCCTCCTCAAGGGAGCATACATCATGTCATACCCCGACGGTACATGCCGAGCTAACCCCATCAATGGGCTATACCTCAAAAAATTTCACCCATAGCGGTAGGAAGTCTCAACCTTAGAGTTAAGATGCATGTAACATAATATTTTTAGATGATCGCAATCGTTGACGACTTTTTCTAAAAAATTATCTGGCGTCATAGATGGATTGTCCCCCAATCCACTATTTTGGATTCGTTGATGGAGCATCACGATGGTCGCAAAATATAATAGCAGCCGCCTGGGCCATATACTATCCTGACCGGTCACCATTCCTCGCCAAGGGAGTATGTATCAGATCATCTACCAATAATCAAGTAGAATTTGATGCAGTCATCGAGTTTTTGATTCATGCCTCCAACCAAGGTATTCACCATCTACATGTCTATCTTGATTCCCAGCTAGTGGTTTCACAGTTAAACCAATATTTGGAAGTATGGAATTCATGCCTATTTAGGAAGTACTTACATGCAAGATGATTAGTCGTCATTTTTATCACATTACATTTTCACATGTACCAAGAAATCAAAACTAGACAACCGATCACATAGCTGACCACATCCTATACTGGAATGAATCTCATATAAACCACCATCCTTAAAAAATAAAAACATGAAAACATAATTATCCATCAGAGGTACATAACATCCATTATAAGAAAAAATAATAGCCATAGACACGTCATAAGAGCCGCAAAAATATACATATCACATATATAGATCAAAAAATATATGAGTCCTAGTATACAAGTGATGTCCCTAACCATAATGTTAGTCAAAAAATATATCTACATGTCATCAAAATATGGAAGCATCCTCATAATGGATGCTTTCCTTGAGCATACAAATATCCCTAGGGCTGAGCCCTGCCTGGTTGTTACTCTGGATCCATGGCTGCACCCGGTGCTAGTATAGGTGCAACAGCCAAAATTGCAAGTGTCACACGGCACAAAGTCAGACGATGCACCCTCTCTCAAGCCATCACTGTCTCGAGCCATACATTGCCCAAATCATCAAAAAATCCCTGGGTCAGCATACCCTGGGTCTATCTCTCTAAATTAATCCATGAGTAAGTTGGACCAACTGTGTGAGCGTCTGCAGCCTCGGCCCGAGCCTCTGCCACCAGCACTGTATGGTCAACAACATCCAATTTCTCTTCAACCACGGCAACACGAACCTCGACTGTCACAGCCCATGCCTTAGCTGCTTCAGCATGGGAAAGGATGGAAACATCACCTATGACAATTGTAGCACTACTACCCTCCCCTGAAGGGCCCCCAACACCTCCCTGACCTGCAATTTGGGCCTGACCGGCCCCACTTGGGACCCTCCTCAAAGGTTTATGTCCAAACAAGCGGACAGTAGGACGCCCCGCCGAACCCACATCTGCAAGAGAAACAAAAAATAGTATTACTGTCACCATAAAATACGTAAATAAATACATGATAAAATCCTCAAAAATGCAGAAAACATCAAAGTTCGTACCTAATGGACCCCATGCATAACGAGCAGGAAGACCCATATCCGGGTCCCCCCGGAAGTCCATCCCTGAGTATGGGTAGTCCAGAAAAATCTACGGGTTTGACTCGAACCACACCTCAACGGTTGCATCCCAATAGTTTCCAGCCTCCCCTCCTCTACCATAAGGCATCACAAGTGCCCACCGCCGCATCTGAGGATTCCTAGGAGGAACCAAGTGAACTGCCGCAAAAGGTCTGAGTCTCACCACCCTCTCATACATGGTACTACATAATATGCTCTCATACGTGAATATATTGGAAGACCTCCTCTGGGCCTTGCCCAGCTGTGTCACCATGCCTTGGTAGACATGGCGAGCCCAGTCACTGAAGTGACCAGCCCAAATGATCTGGATTTATGTAGGAATGCAACAGAATACACATATAACCATAAATACAAAAATTCAACAAAAATAACACTTCATATAATTAATATGAAATTTGCTCCTGGTTTTCCCAAAAAAACATCGTTTAGGGCCTCAAAACGACTCCGAAAGTTCAGGACTTGAAAAATGCTAAAAGTAGTAAACTGTGCTATAATTGAGGAAACTGAAAAACTGAAAGAAACAATAATGGGGCCCCAAGTGGAATAGGTGGGTGGCCACCAATATCCACCTGGATCATTCCTCCCCCCTTAGGAAGCAATGGTCCCTATTGCATTGATTTCCTCCATGAGATGAGTAAACTTCTACTGAACTTGGTCCCTGGTGAACCACTTGCCTTGGTGCAGGAGTTGGCTAGCTTTGACAACCTGATATAGTTATATATTCTAGGTGTTCTTGATTTACGTGTCCATGATACAATATATGGTGGCATGTTCCATGTAGTCTGGGTTTAACTCTATTGGTGTGAGTTGTTCTGCAATGTCAAAGGTGTCTAGTAGATGTGGGAAGTAGGGCCGAAGGCGATCCACATTTAATACTGGGTGCATACCAAGGAATGGTGGAATACTGAACTTGAAGGCATTGTTCCCTACATCCTTGGTGATGGTGTACGACCCATAGCGGAGTGGGCGAAGCTTGCAGTGGTGTGGAGTGTGACGCTCCCTCTGCAAATGTATCCACACTTTGTCACCCACCTAAAATTTGTGTGGCACCCGATGTTGATCATGGCGTTGCTTGTAATTAGAATTAGCTCTTTCCAATATGTCATGAACCTATTGGCAGATGTGTTTAATGTGCTCAAGGAAGTTGTTTTCTTTGTCAGCCTGAGACTAGACATGAGCCAAATTGGCATGAGTAGTCGCAAATGGCATGGCTACATCAATAGGACATAGTGGCTAGGACCCTAAGCCCACCTAATGGGGTTGTGGCCAGTTGAGAAGTGGAGAGCCTTGTTATAACTCCGTTGTACATAGGGAAGACTCTCATCCCATGTGCATGGATGCTTTGAATTGTACATGCGCAAAATTTGTACAATCATCCTATTGAAGACCTTTGTCCACCATTAGTTTGGGGATGGAAAGTTGTGGAATTGGTGAGCTTAGTGTCTAGCATTGACCAAAGCCTGGACCAAAATGTGTTGAGGAACTTGCTATCCCGATCTAAGATGATAGACTATGGGATCCTAAAGTACACCCACACCCATTCAAAGAAGAGTTTAGCAATGACTTCTGATGTGATATTCTTCTTCCAGGCCGACATAATGGCCATCTTCAAGAATATGTCAACGACCACGAAAATACAGTCGTTTCCATGCTTAGTAGAAGGAAGGCCCGACATGTAATCCATGGATATGGATTTCCAAGGTCAACTAGGGGTAGGTAGCAGAGTAGATAGGCCTTGCTTCTTGATGGCCGGTTTGGAAATGGCGCAAGCAGTGTAGGATCTGATGTACTTCCCAACATCTTGTTGAAAGTTCGGCCAATAGAAATACTTTTTCAGTATTGTCACTGTTTTCTCAACCCCGAAATTCCCAGCGACTCGTCTATAGTGTGCTTCCCAAATCATCTTGGCACGCTCGCTTGAAGGAATATAAGGTGTCCCAAGTGACATAGTAGTGCATCCTGGAGGGGAAATTTTGGAACTTTCATACCCACCAAGAGTGTCTTGTATGTGTGGCCAAATTCCGGATCGCTCTTGTAGAGAAGTGGATAATCAGAAGTCTCATGCCCATAAGAGTTGAGAACGATGGTTAGCGCCACGATCGGTGGTTGGCTGAGGTATTCTACATCATTATTGGTGTTTCCCTTCTTGTACTTGATGTTCAAATGAATTTTTTGTAGATATTTGGACCACTTATAATGGAAAACATTCCACAACTTCCATTGTGTTTGTATGAACTGTAGGGGTCGGTGGTTTGTGTGGATGATTGTTTCCTTCCCCAAAATGTAATGCTTCCATTGCTAGCAAGCCTACACAATGGAATACATTTCTTTTTCATGAGTGGGATACATACAGACTATGTCAAAGAGTGTGTCACTGTGATATGCCATTGGATGCCCCTGTTGAGTAAGAACTACCCCAATAGCATAGTCATAGGCATCTGTCTTGATCTCAAATGATTGTTGCAAGTCTCATAATGTGAGAACTGGGGCAGAGTAGAGGTGATGTTTCAATTTTACAAACGCCTTCTATTGAGATTCTGACCAAAATCATTTTTCTTGCACTCCTCCCTTGGTGATTTGACTCAAGGGCCAAGTGATATGAGAGAATCCCAACACAAACTTGTGGTAGCAATTAGAAATACCTAGAAAGATGTGAAGCTCTGTTAGAGTGGTTGGGGCTGGCCAATCCCAAATTACTCAGATCTTGGTTGGATCCACATGCACCCCCTATTTATCAATAATTTATCCCAGATACTGAACCTGGGTCATTCCAAAAGTGCACTTCTCCAAATTGGCACACAACTTGTGTTGTCGCAGTGTTTGGAGGACCTGTCAGATGTGGTGGAGGTCTCTTCCCAAGTTTGGCTGAAGATGAGGATGTCATCCAAGTACACTACTACAAACAAGTTGGTGAATGGCTACAATATATCGTCCATCAGCCTCATGAACGTTGCGGGAACACTTGTCAACCCAAAAGGCATGACCAGCCATTTGAAAAGGCCCTCCTTGTCTTTGTAGGTAGTCTTCCACACATCGGAGGGTTCGATTGGTACCTGATGATACCCAGACTTCAATTTGATCTTTTTGAAGTATTTCACCCCTTTGAGTTGATCCACAAGGTCATCAATCCATGGGATCGGGTACCTATTCTAGACAGTGAACTTGTTCAACGCCCGATATTCAATACAGAGTCTCCAAGTCCCATCCTTCTTCTACACCAATAGGGTGATGAACTTGGTCGGATGTAAACTTTCTGCAACAGCTCCTGAATGTGCCTCTTGATTTCATCATTTTATAGAACAGAGCACCGATAGATCGGTCCATTGGGCACTGATGCACCTAGGTTCAGATCGATGGGGTGCTTGACCTGACAGTGCAAAGGCACCCCTGTGTGTGAGGTGAAGATGTCCCCACACTCCTCCATGACCTTGTCCATTTGTTGTTGTCATGCAGAGGAGCCATGTTTGGAGGTCATGGCCACTTTCTTCTTCTTGCCTTGGGGGTGGATTAACAGGAAAACAAATTTCCCTATTTTGGAAATGAGCTTAGTGCATTGTTTTGTAATAAACAAAGAGATAGCGACAGGCGATGGTACCTCTGGTATCCTGTACAACTTATTGCCCAAAATAACAATAAAATTGTGAGGTCAGGACTCATAAATAGCATGTCGCTTACGCAAGTATGGTTGGCCTAATAATACATCACAAACATCAAGAGGAGAAATTTTGATTCGCAGATCCAAAGTCTTGCTTCTTTTGTTTGAATTTCTTCTCAATCTTTGCAACATACTGGTATGTCATACAAAGCGAGGAGATGCCGAGGAACTCCATTTCCTCCTGAATGTATCTATGCAAACAACTGCGGTACTTCAGCAAAAAAATTTCTCTGAATATTTGATACCCAACTTTATGTGCAGGGTATGGAATGGATTTGTCAGCTCATGCACATCTTGATCCCTTTGTTGCCACAACGTATTCCATTGTATGTACTTGTCCTCATAGCTCCCCACGGGATAATATTATTCCTTGATGGAATCTCGGAAATAATTCCAAGTGGGTACGGCTGAGAACAGAGACGGTTACCCCTCATCCTTTTTCTCACATTAGGTTTCCCACCATTCCTTGACATGGGGGTTAGCTTTGAGGAGTGAAAAAATAATCTTCTCCCGGTCGGAAAAGTCCTGAACCAAGAAATATCCTTATAATATATTCAACCATATATCTATGGCATCTGCATCTATTTGGACCTCAAATATGGGAATGTCAAATTTTACTTGTACCTTAAAAGGAGTTGCGCCTCCAGAGTGGCTGTTGGATGTAGATGTGTCGCTGGTGGGCAGTGGTTGAAGGATCTGGGAAAAGCTATCCATCATCGTGTTCCTTTATTTTTCAAGGGCCTCCTCAAGCAATATTTTGATAGGATCTTCTGCTCCCTCATATTTCTTTTCGTCCCCCATGGGCGGCCGTCAGGGTTTGCAAGGTTGATCTTGCAAAGGTTCAACTAGACCGAGCCCTAACTCCTTATACCTCGACCTTGTTGGGGACATGCAAAGAAGTATCAAGAAAGAGTAGACCACTCTGATACCACTGATCCAGATTTATGTACGAATGCAATAGAATACACATATAACCATAAATACAAAAATTCAGTAGAAATAACACATCATTTCATTAATATCAAAGAACTGAAATTTGTTCATAGACAGAATGGAAATAAACTAGCTATGGCATTGGTAGCTTATCTCTGAGAAGTGATGTGGTGGCTATAGGCCTCTGAACTGTGTTACAATTAGGCTCAAGGGCCTATTTATTATTTAGAAACAATGGAAAACCCTAAACATCCAAAAAAATAACCCTAGGAGATGAAGCACCAAAACTCTGGGCCCCGTTTGGGAACATGGGTACATCAACTTCCTAGGGACGTAACTTTGGCATATGATGTTCATTTGACGTGCACCATACCTTGTTAGAAATATCTATCCATGGACTACAACTTTTTAGTAAGAAAAATTGGTCTACAATCCATGTTTAGACTCATGTTTCTCCCGGTTTTCCCAAAAATCGTCATTTAGGGCCTCAAAACAGCTCCTGAAGTCTAGGACCCGAAAAACTACTAAAAATAGCAAATTGTGCTATAATTAAGGAAACTGAAAAATTGAAATAAACAATGGTGGGGCCCCAAGTGGAATAGGTTGTTGGCCACCAGTATCCACCTAGATCACCAAAGCTAGTGAAAAAATCCAATATGTGTACCCGACACCCTATTAGGTGATGAAGACCATGTCAGGAAAACTATCATCACCAAAGCACAACTCTTAGCTAATCTGTCACAAAGCTAATGCATACACATCCCTATGTGATCGCTTCGGGACCATAGTGATCCTGAGCCTAGCAGCGGATGTTCACTCCCCCAGCCGAGAGTAGGTGTGGAAGAGCCTCCCCCTGAGGCAGTAGATCGGTCACGAAGTAAATGCTTGTCTCCGACTGGATGAAAATGTCTCTATGATGCAACACCATAACGCACTATCTCTTGTTCCAACAACGGACTAGGAATCGAAGTAGACCATCCTGTGACCTCTATAGGTTGTTCTCAAGAAATTTGAGCAACCCATACTATGCCAAAACCCCTAAGCACCAAGGTCTTGGTCCACAGCTGCTTAAAGATTGAGCCAATCTCTCTCAAGCCACAACATCCTATTAGCAGAGAAAAATAAAAAATCAGTGACTAAAACCCAAAAAATAAAATTAAATTAAAATTTTTAAGCATCATTGTGCTTGTGTAGAGATCAGGCATGATGACAGTGTGTCTGTATCAGATACAAACTTGTGAATCATCACGCAAATCCTTCACCAAGTGTGAAGGCCTCGTGCGAAGGTTTCCTTATGCACGAGGACCAGAAAAAAAGAGATATAAAGTCCATACAAAATCACATTTGTATGGACCCCCTAGGCAAAAAAGTGACAAAATTGAAAATCTGGATGTTCAAGACCCTACTTGACACTGACGACATGAATCTCGGGTACTAAATATGACCGCAATGACAAGAAAGGATCGAGATTAGGGGCTCAACTCTGACCTTGGAATATCAAACGACACAAATGAGTTGAAATGAGCCATTTTGGCCGAAATATCGCCCTTTCCTCATTATTCGACAGACCATAACTGGAGCTCAGAAAGCCCAATTGCAAAACTACAAGAAACAAAGTGATCAACACTTCATCATGTTCAAGCTAGGCCCCATACATCAATGCCTCAGAAAAAGTTCAAATTTTCAGTCACAACAGGTATGCCTTCTCTTATTGTTGTACACTCAAAGCTATTTTAAATATGCTTGAATAAAAAATATTCTTTTACTTGGGGTATTGGTTCCAGGTATTAAAAACATGCCAAATCACCATTTGCCCCACCTAAAAAAGGTACAAGAGCACGTACCATTCTATCCCTAGCATGATATGCTCCCCAAAAAGATTTTCATATCCTGACATCACTTCTCCAAAGAAATCAACCATATGTTTCATTCACCTGACCATGTTTATCATCACCCCAACTTTCACATGATAAACATTCTCGCAGGTCAGCAGAGCCTCATCCTCCATGGCATCTGTCACTTATGTGGACCATACACCAAATGTCTAGAGCCATGGCCATAAAATCCAAGTCCGAGAAGCACTTCATGTTTATTCATTCATCATACATCAAGTCTAGTTTTACCCATGTCATGTTAAACCCTGCTTTCCCGGGCTACCATTCTCATAAGCAGGTCAAATACATGCGACCACGTCTTGCACTTGGCCTATCACACCCACACCAACATAGCTCATTTTCGACACTTTTTCATTCGCTTCATCACCCCCGTACCGAGACCAACCAATGGGGCCCCCACCATCAGAAAAACACATTCCTCACACCCTAGTGACAGATTATTTTCATGTTTATAGGGGCACCCGTCTTCGTGCTTATACATCCAAACCCATTCTATATTCTTTCGGAAAGTGTACAATTTTTTTTTAGGAGAGAAATCCCACCCATCCATTCACATTTCTCACCTGGAAACAATCCCTAATCATCCTTGGTTGGAGCTACGCATTCTTTACCACACCCCACCATGAAACTCATAACAACCATACACCCACCTTAGATGTCCTACCAACTCCAAGGATTTCCTCACCAAAAATTGTTATGACTATTGCCACTTGCATTTAAAGCTCCGACCTCGAGTCACTTAACTAACATCATTGTTTATATTCATTTCTTGTCATCATGCCTAAGTTAACCTATCACACCACACCCTTCTACATCAGAAACGTTGGTCCCTTGCATCATTACTCATCTCGGTCGGTTGATGCTTCCTTCTTTTCGACCATAGAAAACATTTTCCAAGAAGCAGGTAGTACCTTGGATGACTCCCGACCTCAATAGGGGAATCCCCAGATGGCACTATGGGAATCATCATTACCCATTGATGTCATCGATCCTCTTGAAATTTTACTTCAAGATAAACTTTCATGTCAATATGGTATCGTACTCCATGACCGTTTCACTCTATCAGAATTCGTTGAAGACCCGTGACATAATAAGCATCTCTTTCAGCAATGCTTACATGGGAAGGCCCGCAACAGTCAAAGACCCATGCATACAATGAGCACTTGTTCAAAACAAACATGACATACTAAGATTATGCGTGTGGGCACCATATTCAACCTTATTTCAAGTAAAAAACACCCCTGAGAGCGTCAACAACCATCATCATCAACCAACAGCAGGTCACTACCAAAAAGTGACATAAATAGAACAAGTATCTGTCAGATAAGATTAACTAGTCAAAACATCACGAGGATGGGACATGTCCGCCTTGTAGAAATATTTTATTCATTCTATCTCTTGCAAGTTTCCAATAGAGCACGATGTCTTTTTTACTCACAGCAAAGGGTCTCCAACATTAGTTCTCAAGCAAGTTACTCTCTCTCTCTCTCTCTCAAAAGGACTACACACAAAAATAAATTATAATGTATTTCGTCTATACAGTCCATCCTAGACCTTATGCATTAGGGGGTAACTATTAACACTGGAAAATCGTATAGGCAGAAGAAATTAGAAAATGTCAAGTAGAAGGTACAAATAAATATTTACAGGGAATAAATACATTAGAAGAGCTAAAAATTTAACTTTTCCTAATGTCATAAGGCAAAAATTTTGGACCGCACATAGCAAGCACTGGCTCTGAGCGCGCATTGTGTATTTTCCTTCAATAGCCATGTAGTGTGCAGCTATCCCTCCAATAGCCGCGCGGTCCTGGGGATGTGGAATGTCACCATCCAGGACCTCTTGGCACACTTCGAGAAAAATATCCTCACTCAACCTAAGAAAGTACAGTTGCCTTTGAGCCACCTTGAGGATTTAGTGCAACACACAAAGGAATCATACCCCCACTCTTGTGTCACCATCCATCTTTGACCAAGAGAGGGAGGGAAAAATTGAAATTGGTCTATAAAAGCCAGCCATGGGAAGAGAAATTGGAGACACATTGTTATGCTAGCCAAATTTCTCATCAGAAAACCAGCTTGTGTTGTCCAACAGTAAGAGGATTGGAAGGATTCATTTGTTTGCCACCCAACACCTCAATCCAAGAGAGAAGAGTTCACCACATGTCCATTGATCTACCATCCTTTGAGAGGGAAGAGAGGCTTGCTGAAAACTTGAGGGGAAGAGACCCCCTTTTCTTGGATATTGAAGCTATGTAGCTTGAAGGATCCACTAGAGGAGATTTAGCATTCTATCTTCTACTACTACCAACACCTAATAAAGGGAGAAAGCTCTCGATTGTTGAGTTATTAGTGTATTTTCTCTATTGAGCGTGTTTCTTGTGCATGCTGTTTTGTTTTTTGTTTGATTTTTTATGTAGCATGCTATGTTTCCATTTAACTTAGCTTATTACATGTTGAACTTGTTCCACTAACATTTGACAAACCACTTTGACCTCTGACATGCATGTAGGTAAGCAGCCTCCCTACTAAGCAAAGTGTGTTTCGTCTACCCATGCACCGAATATACTACCACGGTCCCACTTCCTCCAATTTTTACTTTGATATCTTGTGCCCTTTTTTCTTCTCTTCCACGTTTTATATCTTTTAAGTCTTTATTGGATTGGTGTGGACCCCAACTCCTCTTGTTGGGTTGTGCACCTGCATTGCATTGGCTATTTTTCCAGAGCTTTTAACTAGTTCTCTTTGAAGCTATTACAACAAACAAGCTTGGAGATTAGTGAGAGATTTCTTTCCATGCTTGGAAATAAGAGTTGAGATATCAAGTTCCAACAATTTCACCTACATGTCCCTCGTCTTTTCCTCTTCCTCTGAGTTTTGTGAAATTTCTTCTTCTACGATCTCCATGTTTCAATCCCTACTATCATTTTTTTTATTGCTTTAAAAGGGTTCTTCTTTGCCTATTTTCTACCTTTCGTGGTTCCCTACCTAGTGTTTTCCTTTGTGGTCTTACACTTTGATGTTTCTCATCTTGATCGCATGCCCTTCTCCATGTCATATTGAGCTTGGAAACTATTGTTGTTTGCTACTGTTATTATAGGCATTGAATTAGGGCTCTTTGTACCAAATTTCCTCTTACTAGGAACCTTCGTGAAACCTCCTCATTTTCACTTCCTTTACCTTTATCTATGCCTTGCTACATTCGATGAGTAATCTCATAATATATGTTTGTTCTCATGGCACTTGTAGCAATGGAATTGATTGTGTTCATAATCCAGAGTTTGAACCCACTCTATGTATTGGTAGGTCATGTTAGTTGATTATGGAAGGGTTCCTGAGGCATTAATGCAATCATATATCCTTGCATATAATGTGTATTTCTGTGACTTTTTGACCTCCAAGATTTTGACGAAGGAACCCAATGTGTTCCCAATTGCATTTATGGTTTCTTTCTCCCAAATTACTTATAGGAGAGGGTGCATCTAAATCTAAACTAGATCCCTTTTAAAGTTCTCTTTTTAGGATTAAACCTTTTAATCCAATACCTCAAATACAACCTTATTGAGTTATAGAAATAAGGGTCTTCCTCAAAGATATAAATAAGGGCCTTCCTCAAAGATATTTTTCTAAAATCTTCAATGCAAACAACTATTGCTATGAAGAAACCCTTTGAACCAAGTTCTAGGTCAACTTGTCTTTTGTTTTTCCATTTGGAGTTCATTCAACCCATGACAACCTTATTAGAGAGCCAAATGCCCATATCTTTTCTAATGATTGTGAAATCCTTCATATATATAATTTATTATCAATATTGGGAGAAGCGACTTCATACTTCAGGTCATTCTTATTTTTTTCCAAACATCCGTTTTACATCTTGTTGACTTACTTTCTCTTACCTTGTTTAAAGTGATTTAGATCCTTCTACCCATATTTCCTTTCCTCACTCCACCTATTTCTTCTACAAAAGGAAAAATAGTCAAGGTTATATTGAATTGTTGCCACCCTTATTTTATTTTTTTAACATTATAATAACTTAAATATTAGGAATTTGGCTTTTGTGATCCATAATCTGTGAGTAAAATCTTTCGGTAAAAATCACATCAAAATAATTTTGGTCGACGCGTTTCCCGGGGTACCATTCTCATAAGTATATCAAATACGCACCACCGCGTCTCACACTTGGCCTATCACACCCCCATCAGCATAGTTAATCTACGACAATTTTTCATCCGAGTCATCACCCCCATACCAAGACAAGCCAATGGGGACCCCACCCTCAGTAAAACACATTCCTCACACCATAGGGACGGACTATTTTCATGTTTATAGGGCTACCCATCTCCGTGCTTGTACATCCAAACCCATTCTATATTCTTTTGGAAAGTGTACAATTTTTTTTAGGAGAGCAATCCCACCCATCCATTCACATTTCTCACCTGGCAATAGTCCCTAATCACCCTTGGTCAGAGCTACGCATTCTTTACCACACCCCACCATGACACTCATAACAACCATACACCCACCTTAGATGTCCTACTGACTCTAGGGATTTCCTCACCAAAAATTGTTATGACTTCCGCTACTCGCATTTACAACTATGACCTCAGGCCACTTAACTACCATCATCAGTTATAGCCATTTATCACCATCATGCCTAAGTTAACGTATCACACCATGCCCTACTACATCAGAAACCCTGGTCCCTTGCATCAGTACTCATCTTGGTCAGTTGATGCTTCCTTCTTCTCTACCACATCAAACATTCTCCAAGAAGGAGGTATTACCTTGGAGGACTCCCCACCTCAATAGGGGCATCCCCGAATGGCACTATGGGAATCATCATTACCCATTGATGTCATCGATTCTCTTGACATTTGACTTCAAGATAAACTTTCATGTCAAGATGGTATCGTACTCCATAACCGTGGCACTCTATTAGAATTTGTCGAAGACACGTGACTCAATAAGCATCTTTTTTAGCAATGCTTACACGGGAAGGTCCCCAAGAGTCAAAGACTCATGCATACAATGAGCACTTGTTCTAAACAAACATGTCATACCAAGATTATGCGCATGGTCACCATATTCAACCTTCTTTCAAAGAAAAAATGCCCCTGAGGGTGTCAACAACCATTGTCATCAACCAGCAGCGGGTCACTACCAAAAAGTGACATAAACAGAACCATTATCTGTCAGTCAAAACATCACGAGCATGGGACATGTCTGCCTTGTAGAAATATTTTATTCATTCTATCTCTTGCAAGTTTCCAATAGAGCACGATGTCTTTTTTACTCACGGTAAGGGGTCTCCAACCTTAGTTCTCAAGCAAGTTACTCTCTCTCTCTCTCTCAAAAGGACTACACACGAAAATAAATTATAATGTATTTCGTTTATACAGTCCATCCTAGACCTTATGCATTAGGGGGCAACTATTAACACTAGAAAATTGTATAGGCAGAAGAAATTAGAAAATGTCAAGTAGAAGGTATAAATAAATATTTATAGGGAATACATACATTAGAAGAGCTAAAAATTTAACTTTTCCTAATGTCATAAGGCAAAAATTTTGGACCACACACAGCAAGCACTGGCTCTGAGCATGCATTGCGTATTTTCCTTCAATAGCCACGTAGTGCGCAGCTATCCCTCCAATAGCCGTGTTGTCCTGGGGATGTGGAATGTCACCATCCAGGACCTCTTGGCACACTTCGAGAAAAATATTCTCACTCAACCTAGGAAAGTACAGTTGCCTTTGAGCCACCTTGAGGCTTTAGTGCAACACACAAAGGAACCATACCCCCACTCTTGTGTCACCATCCATCTTTGACCAAGAGAGGGAGGGAAAATTTGAAATTGGTCTATAAAAGCCAACCATGGGAAGAGAAATGGGAGACACATTGTTATGCTAGCCAAATTTCTCATCAGAAAACCAGCTTGTGTTGTCCAACAGTAAGAGGATTGGAAGGATTCATTTATTTGCCACCCAACACCTCAGTCCAAGAGAGAAGAGTTCACCACGTGTCCGTTGATCTACCATCCTTTGAGAGGGAAGAGAGGCTTGCTGAAAACTTGAGGGGAAGAGACCCCCTTTTCTTGGATATTGAAGCTCTGTAGCTCGAAGGATCCACTAGAAGAGATTTAGCATTCTATCTTCTACTACTACCAATACCTAATAAAGGGAGAAATCTCTCCATTGTTGAGTTATTAGTGTGTTTTCTCTATTGAGTGTGTTTCTTGTGCATGTTGTTTTGTTTTTTGTTTGATTTTTTATGTATCATGCTATGTTTCCATTTAACTTAGCTTATTACATGTTGAACTTGTTCCACTAACATTTGACAAACCACTTTGACCTCTGACATTCATGTAGGTAAACAACCTCCCTACTAAGCAAAGTGTATTTCGTCTACCCATGCACCGAATACACTACCACTATCCCACTTCCTCCAATTTTTACTTTGATATCTTGTGCCCTCTTTTCTTCCACGTTTGATTTCTTTGTCTTATTGGATTGGTGTGGACCCCAAATTCCTCTGTTGGGTTGTGCACAGCATTGCATCGTTGCCTTTCCAGAGTTTTTTAACTAGTTCTCTTTGAAGCTATTACAACAAAGAAGCTCGAGATTAGTGAGAGATTTCTTTCCATGCTTGTAAATAAGAGCTGAGATATCAAGTTCCAACAATTCCACCTACATGTCCCTCTATTTTTCTTATCTTCCTCCCCGAGTTTGCCACCCAACACCTCAATCCAAGAGAGAAGAGTTCACCACGTGTCCGTTGATCTACCATTCTTTGAGAGGGAAGAGAGGCTTGCTGAAAAATTGAGGGGAAGAGACCCCCTTTTCTTGGATATTGAAGCTCTGTAGCTCGAAGGATCCACTAGAAGAGATTTAGCATTCTATCTTCTACTACTACCAATACCTAATAAAGGGAGAAAGCTCTCCATTGTTGAGTTATTAGTGTGTTTTCTCTATTGAGCGTGTTTCTTGTGCATGTTGTTTTGTTTTTTGTTTGATTTTTTATGTATCATGCTATGTTTCCATTTAACTTAGCTTATTACATGTTGAACTTGTTCCACTAACATTTGACAAACCACTTTGACCTCTGATATGCATGTAGGTAAGCAGCCTCCCTACTAAGCAAAGTGTATTTTGTCTACCCATGCGCCAAATACACTATCACAGTCCCACTTCCTCCAATTTTTACTTTGATATCTTGTGCCCTCTTTTCTTCTCTTCCACGTTTGATTTCTTTTAAGTCTTTATTGGATTGGTGTGGACCCCAAATCCTCTTGTTGGGTTGTGCACCTGCATTGCATTGGCTATTTTTCCAGAGCTTTTAACTAGTTCTCTTTGAAGCTATTACAACAAAGAAGCTTGGAGATTAGTGAGAGATTTCTTTCCATGCTTGGAAATAAGAGTTGAGATATCAAGTTCCAACAATTCCACCTACATGTCCCTCGTCTTTTCCTCTTCCTCTGAGTTTTGTGAAATTTCTTCTTCTACGATCTCCATGTTTCAATCCCTACTATCATTTTCTTTATTGCTTTAAAAGGGTTCTTCTTTGCCTATTTTCTATCTTTCGTGGTTCCCTACCTAGTGTTTTCCTTTGTGGTCTTACACTTTGATGTTTCTCATCTTGATTGCATGCCCTTCTCCATGTCATATCGAGCTTGGAAACTATTGTTGTTTGCTAATGTTATTATAGGCATTGAATTAGGGCTCTTTGTACCAAATTTCCTCTTACTAGGAACCTTTGTGAAACCTCCTCATTTTCACTTCCTTTACCTTTATCTATGCCTTGCTACATTCGATGAGTAGTCTCATAATATATGTTTGTTATCATGGCACTTGTAGCAATGGAATTGATTGTGTTCATAATCCAGAGTTTGAACCCACTCTATGTATTGGTAGGTCATGTTAATTGATTATGGAAGGGTTCCTGAGACATTAATGCAAACATATATCCTTGCATATAATGTGTATTTCTGTGACTTTTTGACCTCCAAGATTTTGACGAAGGAACCCAATGTGTTCCCAATTGCTTTTATGGTTTCTTTCTCCCAAATTACTTATAAGAGAGGGTACATCTAAATCTAAACTAGATCCCTTTTAAAGTTCTCTTTTTAGGATTAAACCTTTTGATCCAATACCTCAAATACAACCTTATTGAGTTATAGAAATAAGGGTCTTCCTCAAAGATATAAATAAGGGCCTTCCTCAAAGATATTTTTCTAAAATCTTCAATGCAAACAACTATTGCTATGAAGAAACCCTTTGAACCAAGTTCTAGGTCAACTTGTCTTTTGTTTTTCCATTTGGAGTTCATTCAACCCATGACAACCTTATTAGAGAGCCAAATGCCCATATCTTTTCTAATGATTGTGATATCCTTCATATATAGAATTTATTATCAATATTGGGAGAAGGGACTTCATACTACAGGTCATTCTTATTTTTTGCCAAACATCATCTTGTTGACTTACTTTCTCTTACCTTGTTTAAAGTGATTTAGATCCTTCTACCCATATTGCCTTTCCTCACTCCACCTATTTCTTCTACAAAAGGAAAAATAGTCAAGGTTATATTGAATTGTTGCCACCCTTATTTTATTTTTTTAACATTATAATAACTTAAATATTAGGAATTTGGCTTCTGTGATCCATAATTTGTGAGTAAAATCTTTAGGTAAAAATCAAATCAAAATAATTTTGGTCGACGGGTTTCGAACCAGCTAATGTGATTCATCGTCAAGACAAAATGATGAACCACACTGGCTGGTTGCGTCAACCAAAATTATTTTGATGTGATTTTTACTAAAAAAATTTACTCACAAACTTAAATATTATTTTATAATAATTTAAATATTATTTTATTTTATAAAATAATATAAAACATCAAAAAAATATGAGTTACAAACCCCACCCTATAAACACGTAACTTATTTACATCCAATGAATTATTTTTATAATTCACAACCTACATCTTGATAATTGAAATATGTGACTTTTCTTAATGGAAAGTCAAAACTTCTCAATTCCATCATCCTTCTAAGTTAAGTTTGTTATTTCCTAAATGTTAAAATAGAGTCAATTTCTTGGGATGCGTTACTTTCGGATTTTTTTGAAGTAATTAAAATAAAATTAAGGTATTAGGCCATTGAAAATCTGAATTAATGGAAAAAACTAGCGCTAAAATGCGTTAATTATTATTTTATTTCTCCTTCAATTCCTCTGTATTTTTTTTTTTATAACTATAATAAAATTATAAATATAGCTTTCCAAGTTAGATGAGACAAATAGCCATTGGATAGGAAGTACTACATTGGGTCATTTCTGCATTTCATTGTCAGTTATTCACATTTTCCCCTCAACAGTGCGAGTCTAGGTCGAGCAAAGAATAGAGAAAGAGAAGGCATAGGTTTGTACTCTGTGGCTGAATATGGAATTCTGGGCTTGAATGGTTATGATTCGAAGGTGATGTAATTAGAAGCTTAGCTGAATCTTCGCTGAAAAGCCTTTAAGCTGTTAGACAGCTAGGCCTAGTATATCTCTTTGGCATTATTTGTGTAATTAAAAAAAGTGGGCTCATTAAACCGACATCTGATTTTCATTCTGTAACATATAGTGTAATCAGTGTGATGCCAGAAAAGTTTTGAGGAAAATTCTGGCATTAGTAAGCCCACTATAAGACTATAAGGGTGCTCTTACGCTATTTTAAATCTGATTTCATATCTGCTGAAACCTCAAACAGCTGAATTTTAGACAGGCAAATTCCAGCACCTTTAAAGCCAACATGTTTGCCAAGGTGAGGGTAATTTGCTTTTGAATTTTATATGGATCTGCTCTGTTCCCTGTCATATATGAAACATATACATTAATATCTTCATGAATTTATTTTGAGTTGTTATGAGTGCAGGAACAACCCCGCCTGAACAGGAACAGACAGATTGTTTCAAAGCCACCTGCAGCAGCAAAGGGTAAATGGATATCTTGAAACTTACAATATTTTAAGAGCAAGATTAGATTAGACTAGATTTTGTGGGGCATGCTGGCTGAGAAGTATTCATGCAAAATATCAGGTCCTGCAATGGCAGCACCCAACCAGAATACACTACTAACCAACAACAACAATAGGAGGGCCTTAGGAGACATTAGCAATCTAGTGGGAGCTCTGAACGCGCAATGCAATATCAGCAACAATGGTGTCAGGAAGTATGTTTTTTTGATGTTATCAACTTATTTATTACTGATGAGGTCATGTATAATAAATCATTCCCTTGTAACAATAGGAGGGCCTTCGGAGACATTGGCAATCTTGCGGAAGATCTGAACGCTAAATGCACTATCAGCAAAGATTGGGTTAGAAAGTATGTTGTTTGATGTTATTAACTTATTTCTTAGGTCATGGTATAGTAAACAATCCCTTTTCACTAAAGTCTAATCCTGCCTCTCTTCTGTTGGGTTCTTGTTTTGGGGATTCTGTTCTATTTGGTTGTCTCTACCATAAATATCCTATCTTAAACTTGTGGACTGCCTACTGTTTCAGGAGGCTGTTTGGGGATTCTGTTCTATTTGGTTGTCTCTACCATAAATATCCTATCTTAAACTTGTGGACTGCCTACTGTTTCAGGAGGCCAAGAACAAAATTGGGTGTCAATGCTAACAAGGGAGCCAGTTCTAGCACTCAGGTAAGTTTAATAAGGAACATTTAAGCAACCTGAAAGATTGTTTTCTAGTCGAAATGTCAAACAGATCCCAGGGTTTTTGTAAATGACAAACTTCAGGGGAATTGAAATAGCAACCTCTGTGGTGATCGACATTTTTTTTCCTTGATCTTCTTGCCTAGTATTATGTTTTCTGGATGTCTAGTTTGTTGCTTTTCTTTCTATTCCAGGGATCTCATTCAATTATTTATTTTCTGTGAGCCCAAGCACGGAATTTCTCTCTTTTAATCTTTTCGTTTTGATTCCAGCAATTCCAGGGACAGGGTATTGTTGTCAGGGAAGAACAAAAAGCAGGGGGTGGGGTAGTCTGGGGAAACAAACAGAACTATGCTATTAAAATGAATGCTCAATACGCCACTGCTACTCAGAGCGGTGCTGCCATTTCAATCAGTAATAGCATAGATTCAAGTGTACAAGATGGGGGAGTAAAAGCACCTAGTCAGCTGAAAGCAAGGAGACAAAAAGTACTAACAGTGACTGCAACACTATTAGGTCGAAGCGAGGTCTGTCTTATTGCTTTAAGTTCTATTAATTCACTGATACTTTTTTTTTTTTAGGTTAGCACTGGTTCCTATCCAAATACGGTACCCATATCCACTCTCAATTACTAGCGGGTCTTATAGACTTCAGATGGCTGTGTTTATTTATTATGTAAGTGGGATGAGTTTAATTAATAAATTTGGTAAGGGCATTTCAGAATTCATTTAGGGACGTCCTTGAGGTTCCTCATAGCATTGATGATGGAGACCAAGACAACCCACTGGCAGTTGTTGAATATGTTGAACATATATACCACTTCTACCGGAAGACCGAGGTATGTCTCAGTGTCAATCATTGCATTTTTTTATGAATGTGAAGGTAAAATTTATTTTCTCTTACAAAAAATTTGGGGACCTGTATGTCCAGGTCATGAGCTGTGTACCTCCAGATTATATGACAAGGCAGCCTGAAATCAATGACAGCATGAGGGGAGTTATGGTTGATTGGGTAATAGAGGTACATATTTGTTCATATGCTGATTCTATTTGCTGGCATGCTTAGATCTAGAAGAGGGTTATATGGGCTATTTCTTAGAGTTCACTACCAAATTTTACAGGTGCATCGAAAATTTCATCTAATGCCAGAAACATTGTATCTCATTGTAAACATCTTCGATAGATACCTCTCTATTCAGAGTGTTACAAAGAAAGAATTACAATTAGTGTGTGCCACTGCAATATTTATTGCTTCCAAATATGAAGAAATCTTTCCTCCAGAGGTACGATGACTTTCTCTCTATCTATGAGAATGGGTAAAAGGAAATCTTTAGTGTATATTGCTAGTTTATACAAGCCATGATTGGCTCTTGAAAATTATGTGCACATTTCCACATACTCTCAGTTAATAGGGGAACAACAATCTCTGCCCCAGAGAAGATTACCCTTAGTCCTGACACCAGCACAAAGAATATCTCATGATGGCTTACAGATTATTGACATAAGAACAACTGGTTCATTCTTGGCTACAGATCAAGGATTTAGTCTTCATCATGGAAGATGCATATACATCAACACAGATAGTGAATATGGTAATTAGCTAGAACTGCTATTTGTTTCTTTCATTGGATTACGACATTGTCTCCAAAGATGCAGTTTGACTGATAAATTGATAATACTACCTGGCAGGAGCATACAATATTAAATCGACTGAAATATAAGCTCACAGTTCCCACTCCATATGTATTCCTTCTCAGGTTTCTTAAGGCAGCTGGTCCAGACAATGTGGTAAAGATCTGAGCCCTGCCACTTTTTTAATATTGTCAGAATAATTCCCTGATTTTCTCATCAAATCTTCGTTCAAATTTCCTCCAGATATCCAGCATTATTCTTGGTTTGGATGTCTTTTCTTCTTTGTATTCCTGCTAATACTCTGCTGTGCTGATAAGTCTTAAAATCATTTATCGATGCTTCAGATGAAAAATCTGGCATTCTTCTTGGTTGACCTGTGTTTGCTTCATTACAAAATGATCAAATACAGTCCATCAATGCTTGCTGCTGCAGCTGTCTACACTGCTCAATGCACTTTGAAGAAGCATCCATGTTGGAATAAAACACTTACCCTTCACACTGGCTACTTGGAAGCAGACCTCAGGTAAGTCTTCTAGTTTTTGAAGCATCATGCTTCTAATGAGTTTATTGTTCTAAAGTTGCCTACTCCTGGACATCTTAGGTTTCCTCATCAGTTACAGGCAGGCAAACTGTAGATTATAATATCTAAAACATTGATCAGCTGCAGAAAAATGTTGAAAACATGGCGCATTGATCAGCTATGTTTTGGCATTAATCTACTCATGTAATGAGATAACAACATTAATTCTAGACAATGTAATGAGATAACAACATTAATTTGACTTCTTCCAGGGAATGCGCACACTTTGGTTGATTTCCACCGGAAGGCAGAAAGAAGTAAACTCAAAGCTGTTTGCCAGAAGTATTCATATCCAGATTTTGGCTCTGTTGCTTCTATAAGGCCTGCCAACATACCTGCGGGAACAGTTGCAGCTCCAGCAATTGATAAATGTGCACACCAGATTTACTTCAGGAACCCTCGTTGAAGTTTGTCGATTATTCCCGCTAAGATAATGTTTCCCGATTATGGTGGTGCCGCTAAGATAATGTTTCCCGATTATGTGTATGTAAAATTGTAGATAGCCCCTGACGTGACATGTAAATTTCTGGTTATTTTTCATACATCGAAATTCTCATTAAATTCCGAACAATTAGCTTTCATTAGCAAGATAAATGCTAGATGTTTTGAACTGCCCTTTTTGAACTGGCATAGACTGCTAACATCCCCGGGCTTCTTAATTTCAAGGCGATACGGTTTATATCCGAGAAAGCATTGGTTCATTTAAATTCATAAAGGAAAATACTGTGTCTGGTAAAAAACTATTTGTGTCACATTTGAGAAAAATGGATCTCGATTCTCAAAGAATCCAATTCTCTTCACCATGCCTTTGCAACCCGGACTGTTATTGCATGAAGACAGCATCCCGGAATGTTATTGCATGGACAGATAAAAATGTCAATTGTTCAAAACTTTTTACCTTGCTTCAGATGAACAACTTGCTAGAACAACTTGCTAGCGGCTTCTAATGGAGCACTGATACCCAGCCTTGTTTGTGCAACCTAACCCATAGGAGTCGATATTCAAGGCTCGTGTCTAACACTGAATTGCGCACCCAAATCAAAACCCTGAATGGTGGGTGCACTCATTCTCTAACCACTAATGTGAGATTACGGGTTGGGTTCACCAACAACAACTTACAAAATATTAAAACCGCCAGATTATCCCTTGCTCCGGATTCTATGAATTCGACAGACTTTATACTATGTTAGTAATGGACTTTATCTTTTATTTTATCAATGGATATAACTCCTTTGTGCAAGGGGGTCTGCGGTTTAAGGATAAAAGGAATGACCATAAATCTAAATGAGAGTAAAATTAGGAAAGTCAAGTGCTTATCTAAAGTTATAAAATGTTGTTTATGTTTTAAAGAAAGCATAGTAACAAGTTACCACATACAACATATATAGATGAAATAGAAAAGAGATAATAGAATTAAACTAGTGACACGGTCTTTCTTTCTATATACAATAAAAAAAACTTTCTCCTCTCAGAATTCAGTATGGATAATATACATATCCTAACATACAAATATAGATCATTTTTATTGGAAATTCATATACAAAGATATTCATATGTAAATGTGTTTTAATTAATCAAATTCTAATACATAGTTTGATTTGCTTATTTTTGTAATTTCGGCATTCTCTATTTGTCTCTCATATCACTTTCTTTCTTTTTTTCGACATATACATATATAATTTTTTATTGATATAATATTTCTTAACATAATAAATGACTATTTGGACATCTATCCCATCTATCTCAGCTTTTAGAACTCCCTAACACCTTAGTTTATTATTTGTCACTCTTATTATGTGCTATATGGCCAAAATTTTAGCTCATCACCATTCCTAACAATCTAAATTCTTTCTAAAACCGGGACACATGTATCTATATGAAAACTTCACTATTTCTAATTAATAAAAGTCAAAATGGATTGAGTCCATTCTCTTTAGAAAAGCATCAGCGAAATTGACCGACATGAGGTTGTTGTTCTTACAACAATATGTAGGGAAACACTAAATGAAAATATTTAAATAACATTAACTCGATTCACACACACACACATACACACACACACACATATATATTCAAAACATTAAACAATTCATATTAATTAAAAATTTATGAAGAGAAATTTGGAATTAAAAGAAGTTTTCTTTTTAAAGATTTGATTTTTTTTGGTTCTTGGTAGATACTAAATTAAGATGAATCTATTCTAGTAATTATAACATTATTACTAATATATCAAATAATTATATCATTAATTTGGTTTTGAAGATAGAGAAAAGTAAACACTTTATATAACTATGGATCCTTATGAGATCTCTTTATATAAGGTTATTTCAAATATGATGATCATTTACCTTTATTGGGAAGTATTAAATGATTTACAACACTTCCTAAGTGGAGAGGGATGTGAAGTAGAACTAAGGACTTTAGATTTTTCACAATTAATAATTTTAATAATTAATAGAAAAGTTGTAAAATATGATATAAACTAATTACAAAGATAATCAATAAATCAACAAGAGACTTTAATCTTTTACTTCATTATCGTCACCAATGTTGATATCATTTGGAATCAACCTTTTAATCATCATTTCTCTAATTTAGAGAATTATAGTGGTTATTTCTCTAGGTTGTTTCTCTAATTTAGAGAATTCTATCAACCTTGTCTACTAATTTCACAAATTTGTTTAGAGAGTCATTTCTCTAACTTAGAGAATTCTATCGCCCTTGTCTACTAAGTTCACAAATTTGTTTAGAGAGTTCTTTTTTCCGGTTGATTTTTTTTTTCCAAAAAAATTAATATTGGAAATATTGGAATGTTGAAAAAATTATATATACATATATAATTTTTTATTGATATAATATTTCTTAACATAATATATGACTATTTGGACATTTATCCTATCTATCTTATCTTCTAGAACTCCCCAAGACCTTAGTCTAAATTATTTTTCACTCTTTTTTTTTTTGTAAATTTAGCAGTTCCTTTCTATTTTCTATTTATCAAAAAAGAGAAAGAGATTGTAACAGATCAAAACTTGATGGCCTCAACTTGCCCGAAGGAAACCAGGTCCGTTGGCCATCTTAGCGAGTTAAATGCCATCTAGTATTGGAAAAGTTTCAGCCTTCTAATAACTGTTGTGTCCATTCTACTACTCCTAACAGATTCTAACTGTAAAAAGTAAATGCTATCTGCAAAATTCATAGCAATACAAGGGAAATATTTAGTCAATCATCTGAGGATTCAACAGGTGTCGGGTCTTTGAAACTAGAGCCAGGCATATCCACTTGCTTCATTGACTGTAGGTGATGCTCAATTCTTCTGAGACGAGCTATAGCATAATGCTACGAGACACGAATCTCTTGAATCCATTTTTTAATTTCTTGTAGAATTGAAACCACTTGGGAATCACCTCCCATTCCTAAAGACTCATGACAGCGTTGGCCAACACACATTTGAGCGTCCAATAAGTGTTAATGGACTGATGAAATAGGGATAGTCTCCCTCTTGTATTGCCAGGGTCCTTAAATGAAGTCCATGACTTCCTCCTGAGTTTCTATTTCGTCTTCTTTGTTGTTACAATCCCTCTCCTAACCCTGAATAATATTGCGAACTTGAGGAGGATTTCTTGTAGAGTAAACATCAAAATGGTTTTCCATAACCTCCTTTTTTGGTTTTCTTCCCTACTTGCTAGATCCTATAGTGGGATTTAGAGGTTTCTGTTTCCCCTTATCCTTTTCCTGGTGCTTGGCAGATTGTCCTTTTACCATGTTTGTATTCCAAAGTACAAACACCTAACTGTTCTGTTGAAAATCCTTGGACAGTGACTAGGCAATACCTGTTTTTAATATAAAGAGGCCTGAATATGGCAAGAAAAATTCAATAACTGATTGCATGCAACAGTAAATAGGCCCCACATTTGTCGTCATTACCAAGTAATAGAAAACGTTGCTATTCCTATTGAGGGTGGCAGAATTATTGAATTTAAGCTTAGGAAGAGAAAGGGTAGAATTCGGATGACGCAATTCCCAGACCCAGAACCCACGAGGACAGAGGCTCGTATAACCCACCCAACTAATTCTAAGACCAAAAGCACTGGTATTGACTATATGTTGAGACCTTATATCAGAGAAATGAACCCACAGACCCTTCAGAGAGCCTGTATCTTGACAGAAGAAATGAGTGTGAACAGAATCAGAGATGGAAACACCACTAACGATATTCAGAGGGTGGTCCTGCATGGCCATGCATGCGGTCTCATAGGCCTATGATGCGGAAGCCTGCGCTCCTTCATTATAAATCCCAACTGGGCCACAGTCACCATAGAAGCCAACACGACAGGGAGTTTGAAAGCAAGGATTGACAGCAGGGGTCGGAACTACAAGAGTCACTAGATTATTAGACAATTGAATTAAGCAGAGGAATATAGGAATGAAAATAATATCCTTGATTTAGGGCCATGCAATCAAAGAAAATAGATTCTAAACTAAAACATGAACGATAATTCAACACACACTCTTATTATGTGCTATATGGCCAAAATTTTAGCTAATCACCATTCCTAACAACCTAAATTATTTCTAAAACTGGGACACATGTATCTATACGAGACTTTCACTAATTCTAATTAATACAAAATCAAAATGGAGGGAGTACATTCTCTTTAGGAATATTTTTCATAGTGTCTTTAAGCCTGAGAAAAATAGATTGACATGAGGTTGTTGTTCTTACATCAATATGTACTGAAAAACTAGATGAAAAATATTTAAATAACAATGGCTCAATTCATATATATATATTCAAAACATTAAAAATTTCAAATTACGTAAAAAAAATTATGAAGAGAAATTTGGAATTAACATAGTAAATTATAAAGGGGACTATATATATATATATATATAAACATTTTTCATATATATATAATTAATTTGTGGTATGCATATAATTTTTAAAAGTTAAACAAAAATAATAACAAAATATGTTAATAAGAAAGGTCTCACACATATATAGCTATATGTATTACACACACACACACACACACATATATATAAGGAGAGAAAGAAAGAATAGTAAATAAATTATATAGATCTATCTTAACTTCAAATTTACTAAGCACCAAGAAGGATCAAATATCTCAAGACAATACTCTCTTTTAGTGGAAAAATTATCGAAAGTTTTGCAAGCTCATATTGTTATCAAGTGTTGAGAGGGGTCAAATCTCTCAATATACAAAGTATTCCTTGAATTTTGCACTTAAAAGAAGTTTTCTTTTCAAATATTTGATTTCTCTTGGTTCTTGATTAAATTAAGATGAATATATTCTAGTATTTATAACATTATTAAGAATATTTACTAATATCAAATAATTATATCATTAATTTGGTTTTGAAGATAAATAGAAGTGAATACTTCGTATAACTATGGATCCTTATGATATATCTTTATATAAGGTTATTCCAAATATGATGATCATTTATCTTTATTGGAAAGTATTAAATGACTTACAACACTTCCTAAGTGGAAAAGGGATGTAGCTTAGAACTAAGGACTTTAGAGTTTTCACAATTAATAATTTTAATAACTAGCAATTGCACCAAATGTTGCAAAGGAAACGCCGCAAGGCGATATAAGATATGGAAATGATAGATGTGATTTAAATCATAGTTGCATTGAAAAATAGTGAAGCATCATCATATGTATTACGCCAAGTTCTAAACAAGTGAACACTAAAAAGAATGCTTATATACATGTACAAAGTTGAGGATTGTGTGAATATGATTTGGATTGTCATGTCTTCAACATTTTGTTGTGTGGTATATTTACTTCAGATACTAATATGGCCATTCTTGATTCTATTCTCCCTTTTATTGAGCCTGGGTATGTTTCTACCCTCTAGAACTAGATATTAGAGTTTATTTTAGTTGCATTTTTCTTTTGACTTTTCTATAAGTGAATATTCGTAATATCTACATCTATAAATTTTGTTGGTATTTTTTTTCCTTCACATTTTAGGAACAAATTTTGGATTAATTATTGATGATTTTTTGTATGGATCGTTTTAGAGTAACAGTTAATGCGTAACCTATAGGTTTTTCCTTCTCGAAGCTATTTATCACTCCCATGTGATTAGTATTGAAGTTGTTTAATTATGTAGCTTTGATCTCATCTAAGAATTTTGATTTTGCTAAAATGACATACCATTATGTGAGTGGGAATTTCCAACTGATATCTCTTACTCGGACCACAACCAATACAAATACAGTTCCAGTATGGCGTGCACTTTGGAATGATCTTTTCTCTCAGGTTCAATCTCTTCTTTACTCCTTACTGCTTCATTACTCTTCTAGCTTTAGAGATACAAATCAATGAACCTTATTGCAAGAGTTTTATTTGTACAATGTTGTGCGAAGCATTGTGAATGGTTTTGTTTCCTTTTGTACAAAATGCAATAGACACTGTCTAAGGTATATGATATTTTTATTTTAAAAAATAATCGTTATTTGCTTTGCAAGATGATATTACATGGGTTTAGTTGTACTCATAGTATATTTAGTGTTAAAGGAATTAGGGATGTTTTAGTAACAATAACAGAGAAATGATTAAAAAATGACGAGGTTTAAATATTTTTATGATACAGATGTTATTTTGGAGAAGACACATGATATCTTTATCATTTTATGAATTGAAAAGGTAGCATAATAGTAAGCCGTACCTTGGTGCACACTTAATCAACTATCATATCTATGGATCGGGATTTCATGAATGCCTGGGAGATATAGTCTACGAATTAATCACATGTTCATCACTGTGTAATCATTTTTTCCAACGTTACTACTTAATAAATTTGTGATTGTGCTATACTTAAACCTAGGACGCCTACAATATTTATGGCCTCTTCAATGTCGCAATCCATTGAATCAGGCTCAACATCATGTTGGGTGGCCCTTTCCACATGTTGGACTGGCATAGGACACACCTCTTGTGCAGGACACATCTAATGTGAGTTTGACTCAGAGAAGGAAAGGTGGAAATGCGTTGGATTCATGGGATGAGAAAAACATGCTCATTTGAGAAATAAAATTATATTTTACCCCATTTTACACACCAATTTTCACAGACACCCTAACAAGAAGGAGAACAAAGAATGGTGGGAAAGATTTCTTGTGTTTGGTGCAACTACATACTGCCATTGTTTTGTTTCATTCTATTATTTCTTGAACAACAATGTTATTTTACAATCATCTTACCGAAATTAATAGCCAATCATTTATGGTGTATGCTTGAGAAATGTATGCTTAATCATTGATTAATGTCTATTTGAATGTTTTAAAATGTACATATTTATGTCTACACGAGATTATTTCATTTTTGTAATTTATACATACACACACACACACACACACACATCTTTTCCCTGTTACGGGTTTGTGTGTTCCATATTGGATACTTGAATCCATGTATCATTGTGTCAAGTAACTCAGCTAAAAAAGAGTCACAACATAACATATGTTTTTGGCATTTGCATTGAAACACAGAAATCTAAAAAAAATCGACCATTGTCTAAACAACACAAATGTTCCAACTGTCAGTCACTCAAAAACCTAACTCCAATAATGCACATATAATCCATGAACGAATGAATTATTCAAAAGTGGGTAACCATATCTGCCAGAGTTACTTTAATGAGCCTAAGTTCATGCCAAGTATGCCCAACACCAAATCATGGCCTATAAGGCTCTATTTTGGGGGTTTTATTGCATTACCTAAAGCATAAAAATGCACATTTTTGAAGATAATTTCCCCTTTTAGTGATTTTTATTATTATCTGGGGACCAAGGATTATTAGAAAAAAATTAATTATCTAGGATTTTGAGCCTAGGTACTCAAATAGCATGAATGTTGTTTTTCCATAGGGCACGTTAAAAAGATGTTTGGTACATGTGGTAGGTCTCCTTAATCAGACATTGTATCAATGTGTGATGTGTTATATCACAATAGATACAAAAGAAGAGTCAATAAAGTTGTATGTACTATGTATTACACCTATGCAACACTCTTAACTGAGCTATTTTTTAAATCCCAATCTAGACACTTTCTACGATTTTGTTGAAAGGATACAATCCTTATGACATCATGTCCATTGAAGGTTATATTGATGACGTTCCATTAAAATTCTAGCACATTATTTGAATAAGAATAAGAGTATTATCATTCTTAAAATTGGGATCATGTCACACCATATGGTTGTAGCAATAAAAATAATGATTCAGCTAAAATAAAATGCTTCTTAGGTTTTTTTATGAAACAAAAGGTTGTTTAGTCAGATTGTGTTGTTTAAGCAAGTAGTCGTGTTGCAAATTGGAGCTCATCACCTAAAAAATAAAACCCCAATGTTCTAAATGCCAGTTTGGGGAATGATCAAATGTATTCACAATTTTTTTGAGTTCTTGGCATTTTTCTTTGAAAGAAGATATCAATTTTGAAATGGAATTTTCATATAACATTTCAAGTAAAATGAACTTGGACAACAATATGGCTCATTTCATTTATTACTTCTTGCTTGGATGTTGACCTTCTCCAGAGAAAAACCATAATAGTTTCCCTGGAACTAACCAATCCTAGAATAGTAGCTAACGTTGGGGTGAAAAAGTGAAGTTGGGTTACACTTTTGTGAGAATCGGGGGAGGAAATTTTTTTTCGGCAATAGTTCGGCCGAACTTTATGAGAAAGTTCAGCCGAACTCATTCTGCCGTTTAGATTGACGGCACACTGACGGCGTGGGAAAACATAATTTTTTCCAGAGATGGGAAAACCGGCAACAACAGTTCGGCTGAACATTTAAAATAGTTCGGCCAAACTATTGCTTATAAATATATCGCCTGCGAATTTTTTTCTTTTCGCGTGACTTTGTATCTACTGCTCTGTTGCTTCGCGCATATTTGTATCTGCTAATTTGTTGCTTCATGCATATTTGTATCTGCTTCTCTGTTGCTTCACATTTGTTTAATTGTTGCTTTAGTGTTGCTCTATTTCTTCTGCTCTGTTGCTCCGTGCATTTTTCTCTGGGTTCGTTGAATTGCTACGGCGCTGCTGCTGCTCTGGCGCTGCTTCCGCTCTGTTGCTGATGATATGCGGTGACATTAAGCGAACCACCAGGTAATCGTTACGGTTTTTTGCAGTGAATTGTTTGATTGTTATCGTAAATTATATTTTATGATATAATTACCATTTTTTTTGTTGTGTTTCTTATAGCTTATCAAATTTCTTTGGTGGTGCTGTTGCTGCTCTGTTGTTGATCATCTGCGGCGACGTTAAGAAAACCACTAGGTAATAAGCTCATATCCTTCTATTGTTGTATGTTATAAGTTATTTTATCACTCATAATATAAGTGATATAAGAATCCAAGATCACTATATATAAATCACTGCCAAATTTTACAAAAAAATTAAGTTTGCAGTTTGGTATTTAACAAGTGGTTACAGTTCTTAGGTTTTTCAAGCAGAAAAACTTTGGAATATATTATGTCCAGTTCAAAATGAAAAATATCCAGAAAAACCTTATAACTAATACAAAAACTTGCAGTTCATTTCAAGCCTTTTTTTCTATCCGAAACTGGAATAGTTCTACAAGTTTGCCTATAAAAACATAAGATACATAAAAGTTCAAATACTCCAGTTCTTCCGGAAAAGAAAAAAATAGCAGTATACTAAGACAAAATATCATCCTGGCCTCCCAAAATGTACTCTGCCAGTAGCCTTCCATCGTTGAAGCCGTCACACCAAAACCTAAAGGGTTTCATTCACTGTGGCCGAAAACACCTGTGACCTACCAGAAAGCGTTGAAGTTGTCACTGTGTGGTTCAAGACGTCCATGTATAAACCGGTGCTCCCTACAGGAAGCTCATCATTTGCAAGAAAAACTCAGAAATATAAGAGAACATCTTCCTACCACCAAAGCCCGTAAAGAATCAATCTCTGTTATCGAAGAACCTGTGACCCGTCAGAAAAGGAAATAGAATGGTATAAAGTGAAAGAACCTTTATGAAAAATTGATCATACCTTTGGCCTCTTCACCTTCTGGATCAATAAATTCATAAAACATCTATCCAAAATTTTTAGTTTTCAGTTTGCAGTTTGGTTATGCAACAAGTGGTTACAATCCTTAGGTTACAAGTTCTTAGGTTATGCAACAAGTGGTTATAGTTCTTAGGCAACAAGTGGTTATAGTTTTTCCCATAACTTAAAATTCATTTAAGTTTGCAGTTTGGTATGCAACAAGTGGTTACAGTTCTTGGGTTACAATATGTGTTAGAGACTTGTAGTATGCAGTCAAGGTCATGTGCCCAATTTATCAAATAGATTATAGAATCTATATATTAGAAACTCGAAACTTGAAACTTGTAAATTTATATTGATCCCTTGTTTGCCTTTATATCATAGAACCGTTTTCATATTTACACAAATATTAGAACTGATTATTTATTAGACTACATATCTTCATATAGAACTTGAAAATAGTGTGGTGGAAATGTGGATCGCATGACTCTTCATAATGTACAATGATTCATTCCATATTATTCATAGATCAAATGTCATTAAATACAAGATTTATCATAATGTACAATGATTCATTCCATATTCATATTTAGATTCATTCCATATTCATTTAAAAGAATTAACTACTATGTATTCCACTTCTACTCTAGATAGAGAAAGTAATGACTCTTTCTTGCTTAACCATGCAACCAAAGACTTTTCTAAGTAGAATTATACATTGTCCAAGTAATGACTCTTTCTTGCTTAAACATGCAGCCAAAGACTCTTCTAAGTAGAATTATACATTGTCCACTTGTACTTTTCATGTCATCCACACAAGCCTAGTTGAATCTCTCTATGTTTTCAATGTAAATTTCTCACCTTTTGGGTACTATAGTCCATTGTTTGTAGTCTCTTTCACTTGTATCTTAATATCTGTTTGTTGGTAATAGATGACTATATTATATTGAAATATTCCAACTAATATAAATTCCAAAATTATATCTAGTCTAAACCTTGTTATGTATATCAAGATTCCTATCATATAGATGTAAAGGTTATGATCAACATCACCTCATTCATCATCCATCATCTGCACATAACTTGCATCCAATTGATTTGATAAAAACACATTAGCTAATAAACAAACCATTGAAACCAAAAGTGATTTGATAGTTCTATAGGAAGAGTTTGTAAACGGCCAGGTAGCCTTTGGATCTCATATTTTTGAAAGGTGACATATCCAGTAAATGCCCCTACAATCAATCTCTGGAATAGATCTAAATAGAAGTTTTTCATTTTCATATCCATGGTCTCAAACAATGAGAGAGAAAAAACCTTTTATATTCAACATGTAAAACACAAATTAGCCATAAAAGTTTCCCATTGAAACCATAACTAATTAGTTATTAGACTACATATCTTCATATAGAACTTGCAAATAGTATGGTGGAAATGTGGATCTCATGACTCTTCATAATGTACCATGATTCATTCCATATTATTCATAGATCAAATGTCATTAAATACAAGATTTATCATAATGTACAATGATTCATTCCATATTCATTTTTAGATTCATTCCATATTCATTTAAAAGAAGTAACTACTATGTATTCCACTTCTACTCTAGATAGAGAAAGTAACGACTCTTTCTTGCTTAACCATGCAACCAAAGACTCTTCTAAGTAGAATTATACATTTTCCAAGTAATGACTCTTTCTTGCTTAAACATGCAACCAAAGACTCTTCTAAGTATAATTATACATTGTCCACTTGTACTTTTCATTTCATCCACACAAGCCTAGTTGAATCTCTCTATGTTGTCAATGTAAATTTATCATATTTTGGGTACTATAGTCCATTGTTTGTATTCTCTTTCACTTGTATCTTAATATATTTTTGTTGGTAATAGATGACTTTGTTATATTGAAATATTCCAACTAATATAAATTCCAAAATTATATCTAGTCTAAACCTTGTTATGTATATCAAGCTTCCTATCATATAGATGTAAAGGTTATGATCAAAATCACCTCATTCATCATCCATCATCTGCACATAACTTGCATCCAATTGATTTGATAAAAAAACATTAGCCAATAAACAAACCATTGAAACCAAAAGTGATTTGATAGTTCTATAGGCAGATTTTGTAAAGGGTCGGGTAGCCTTTGGATCTCATATTTTATGAAAGGTGACATATCCAATAAATGCCCATACAGTCAATCTCTGGAATAGATCTAAATAGAAGTTTTTGATTTTCATATCCATGGTCTCAAAAAATGAGAGAGAAAAAACCTTTTATATTCAACATGTAAAACACAAATTAGCCATAAAATTTTCCCATTGAAACCAAAAGTGATTTGATACAAAACATAGGTTTTAACCTAAGAGTAAATGCCCCTACAACCAATCAATCTCTGGAAAAGTTTTAAATATAGAAGTTTTTCATTTTCATATCCATGGTCTCAAACAATGAGAGAGAAAAAAAACCTTTTATATTCAACATGTAAAACACAAATTAGCCATAAAATTTTCCCATTGAAACCATAAGTGATTTGATAAAAAACATAGGTTTTAACCTAAGAGTAAATGCCCCTACAAGTCAATCAATCTCTCGAATAGTTTTAAATATAGAAGTTTTTCATTTTCATATCCATGGTCTCAAACAATGAGAGAAAAAACCTTTTATATTCAATGTATGTAAAACACAAATTAGCCACATCTCTAGAATAGATCTAAATAGAAGTTTTTCATTTTCATATCCATGGTCTCTAACAATGAGAGAGAGAAAAAAAAATTTATATTCAACATATAAAACACAAATTAGCCATAGAATTTTCCCATTGAAACCACAAGTGATTTGATAAATTGTATCAGGGTTTTAACCTAAGAGTAAATGCCCCTACATATAGAAGTTTTTCATTTTCATATCCATCGTCTCAAACAATGAGAGAAAAAACATTTTATATTCAATGTATGTAAAACATAAATTAGCCATATCTCTAGAATAGATCTAAATATAAGTTTTTCATTTTCATATCCATGGTCTCAAAAATTGAGAGAGAAAAAACCCTTTTATATTCAACATGTAAAACACAAATTAGCCATAAAAGTTTCCCATTGAAACCAAAAATGATCTGATACAAAATATAGGTTTTAAACTAAGAGTAAATGCCTCTACCATCAATCTCTGGAATAGTTTTAAGTATAAGTTTTTCATTTTCATGTAAAACACAAATTAGCCATAGAATTTTCCCATTGAAACCATAAGTTATTTGATACAAAACATAGGTTTTAACCTAAGAGTCAATGTATGTAAAACAAAAATTAGCCATAGCTCTAGAGAATCTAGATCTACATAGAAGTTTTTCATTTTCATATCCATAATCTCAAACAGTGAGAGAGAAAAAACCTTTTATATTCAAATGTAAAACACAAATTAGCCATAAAACTTTCCCATTAAAACCAAAAGTGATTTGATACAAAACATATAGGTTTTAAAACCTAATCTAGTAAATGCCCCTACATTCAATATTTAGAATATATCTAATTAGAAATTTTTCATTTTCATATCCATGGTAGTTCTATAGGCAGAGTCTCTAAAGGGATAGGTAGCCTCTGGATCTCATATTTTATGAAAGGTGACATATCTAGTAAATGCCCCTACAATCAATCTCTGGAATAGATCTAAATGCCCCTACAATCAACATGTATATAGTATTTAGAATCAAAAAGTAATTTGATACAAATCATAGTTTTTAACCAAGTATATAGTTTTTCATTTTCATATCCATGTTCTCAAACAATGAGAGAGAAAAAACTTTTTACTCTCAACATGTAAAACACAAATTAGCCATAAAAGTTTTCCATTGAAACCAAAAGTGATTTGATACAAAACATATAGGTTTGAAAACCTAATCTAGTAAAAGCCCCTACATTCAATATTTATAATATATCTAATCAGAAGTTTTTCATTTTTATATCCATCGTAGTTCCATAGGCAGAGTCTGTAAAGGGCTGCCGTAGCCGCCGGATCACGCTCTTTAAGAAGGGCACACCTAGTTTTTAATCAAGTACATAGTTTTTCATTTTCATATCCATGGTAGTTCTATAGGCAGAGTCTGCAAAGGGCCAGGTAGCCTCTGGATCTCATCTTTTATGAAAGGTGTCATATCTAGTTTTTAATCAAGTATATAGTTTTTCATTTTCATATCCATGGTCTCAAACAATGAGAGAGAGAAAAAATTCTATATTCAATATGTAAAACACAAATTAGCCATAAAAGTTTCCCATTGAAAGCAAAAGTGATTTGATACAAAACATATATAGGTTTGAAAACCCAATCTAGTAAATGCCCCTACATTCAATCTTTAGAATAGATCTAATTAGAAGTTTCTCATTTTAATATCCATGGTAGTTCTATAGGCAGAGTCTGTGAAGGGCCAGGTAGCCTCTCGATCTCATCTTTTATGAAAAGTGACATATTTAGTAAATGCCCCTACAGTTGATCTCTGGAATAGATCTAAATGCCCCTATAGTCAACATGTATATTGTATTTAGAAACAAAAATTAATTTGATACAAAACATAGTTTTTAACCAAGTATATAGTTTTTCATTTTCATATCCATGTTCTCAAATAATGAGAGAGAAAAAACTTTTTATATTCAACATGTAAAACACAAATTAGCCATAAAAGTTTCTCATTGAAACCAAAAGTGATTTGATACAAAACATATAGGTTTGAAAACCTAATCTAGTAAATGCCCCTACAGTTAATCTCTGGAATAGATCTAAATACCCTTGCAGCCAACATGTATATAGTATTTAGAAACAAAAAGTAATTTGATACAAAACATAGTTTTTAACCAAGTATATAGTTTTTCTTTTTCATATCCATGTTCTCAAACAATGAGAGAGAAAAAACCTTTATATTCAACATTTAAAACACAAATTAGCCATAAAAGTTTCCCATTGAAACCAAAAGTGATTTGATACAAAACATATAGGTTTTAAAACATAATCTAGTAAATGCCCCTACATTCAATCTTTAGAATATATCTAATTGGAAGATTTTCAGTTTCATATCCATGGTAGTTCTATAGGTAGAGTCTGTAAAGGGCCAGGTAGCCTCTGGATCTCATCTTTTATGAAAGGTGACATATATAGTAAATGCCCTTACAACCAATCTCTAGAATAGAACTAAATGCCCCTACAGTCAACATGTATATAGTATTTAGAAACAAAAAGTAATTTGATACAAAACATAGTTTTTAACCAAGTATATAGTTTTTCATTTTCATATCCATGTTCTCAAACAATGAGAGAGAAAAAACTTTTTATATTCAACATATAAAACACAAATTAGCCATAAAAGTTTCCCATTGAAACTAAAAGTGATTTGATACAAAGCATATATATGTTTTAAAACCTAATTTAGTAAATGCCCTTACATTCAATGTTTAGAATAGATCTAATTAGAAGTTTTTCATTTTCATATCCATGGTAGTTCTATAAGCAAAGTCTGTAAAGGGCCAGGTAGCCTCTGGATCTCATCTTTTATGAAAGGTGACATATCTAGTAAATGCCCCTACAGTCAATCTCTGGAATAGATCTAAATTCCCCTACAGTTGTGTTTTACATAATTTGTTTACACTAAATTAAACAAATTAATTTTTTGAACTTTATCTCGAATTTAATTTAAATTAGTTATTTAAAAAATTAATTGTAAATGTCCACCGATATATATATCATGGAGGCTGAATGACGAAGATCAACAGAATCCCATATCTCTACTACAGGGGAGGATCAAGGATCGGGATCGAGAGCTGTTCATGGTAAATTTAAATATAATCTTAAATCTCCATACATGTGTGTACATATGGAATTGATTTTTTATCAACTTTGTGAGTTAAATTAGTTGTTAATAAGTTTCATTTTTTATTTTTTAGGAGCTAATAAGAAGAGAAGGGTCTCTACTCCAGCCATGGATGCCCATGTTTCACCGAGTTGTGGTATGGTTTTGACACAATTTTATCAATGAATATGTACACGTGTATTTATATGTATGCATGCATTTTTAAACTGATTATAAATTCGTATTTGTTTATGAAGCTTCTCCCTCCTCTCGAGAGGTTGGTGGTGGTTCAATTCCCCTTAGAGGGCCATCAATAAGTGGTAGTAGGTTGCGTTAAGGGGTTGATATTTATTATCCCGGAGGCCAATCAACGGCTAGTGGTGCTGGTTCAGCTGGTGGTGCTGGTTCTTAGCAGGGTCGTTCTAGGTCTCAACAGTTTCAGGGTGGAGAAGATGTTAACCAACCACATCGAGGTTGCCATCAATTTCAATATTTTTTTCATTGAATTTGTACAAATTTGTTTACATGTGTTTTTTCTAATGTACAAAATTTTATATATATTGATGCAAAGGCTGAAAATGTTCCAAATATTGGTCGAAATAGATGCAGGGAATAATGCTACATTCAAGAAGAAGGTTGTCTACCCACCACAACTTATCCGGCCGAAATTTCTGATACCATGGGAAAGAAACATGGTGCAATGCACCTTACAAAGGTGTCAACAACTTCATGCAAAATTGCGGAGAGATCTCGTGGCTTTGAATCTACCTGCTGAGAGTCAACAAAACCTCGAAATAGTTACACATTCATTGGGTGAAATAGTAAATGTGTACAAAAATCTTGGGCCAACGACTGATACATTTGTAGAAGTGATGAGAAAGAGAAAGGAAACAGTAATGGGTCCCGATAAATGGGAGGATGTAAAACAAAGAGTTACAAAATCTATGGCGAAGTCAATGTTTAATTTCAAGGAAGGGCCAAAAAGAAAAATGTTGAAGGTGCAATATTTCAAGCACCCAGATATAGCTCACTATTTATATGATAGACACCTTGAGGCCTATGGAAGGCTCCCATGGAATGACGAGGTTCCTATTTATTTTGCAACATTGTTTTACGCATAATTTTTTTTTAAAATTAAACCCAACTACAATGACTTTTCGTCAATATTTTTTGGTCTGGGGAAAGGTCAATTATATGACCGTAAGGGCGCTAAGCGAGATGTGGAGTTGCCTCGCCTTGAGCCACCACTGGTGAGTCGACCTTTTCGATTCGAGACTCTATGTTCATAGATGGATGTGACTTCTCAAATAAGTCGAGAAGCTAGGGATGTCATGATTGACAATGTTTACAGTGGATTGGGTGGAGTCGATGTTTGTCTAAATCGACAAAGAGCACGTGAAAATGCACGTGCCAATTTTGTGTATTGTACATATGAAGAGATTGACAACATGAATGTTGAATATCTTTGAATATATGCAAAGAATTTTCACAATGGTTTTCAAGACCTAATTTTTTATGAGGAAGAGGGCACGGGAACGGTATGTGTTAATGACCTTAGGGTTCAATTATTTTAACACATACATGTGTACAATTTGTAATAGATACATGTGTATGTACATGTATACATTTATTTGTATGTACATTAATCTAAAAAAAATGTATCATTATATGTTAAAACACCATTTGAAGTTGTCATGCATGATGAATGACGAAAATGTTAATATCACGTTCGGGACCTCTGGGTCAAACAATGCAGATGGGTCTCACCATCAAGATATGTTGGAAAATGTTAGTGTTTTTTAAGTGATATGTTTAAAATAAATAATTGTGCACACATGTACATGTATGTATATATAATGATAAAATGTTTTAACAGATTCCGATTCCGTCCGATGTTTTTGGGATGGCGATACTTTCTTCTTCCTTGGGAGATGTACCTTCGACTTCCTTAAGAGATGTGCCACGTCCACAACAAGTATGGACAATTTTAAAATTTTAAAATTTATGTTTAAGTTATATATATATATATATATATATATTCCACCTCAAAAATTTCTATTAAAAATTGAGATATAGATATCTATATCTTGAGTTATTTTAAATTTTTTGAATTTTAGGTGCTTGGAGATTTTCATTTGGAGCCTCTCTTAGGAGATGTCCCAAATTCACCTGCAAAAGTATTCAAATTTTCACTTTTAAATATATATATATATATGTGTGTGTGTGTGTGTGTTTTTTAATATAGTTATAATTTATAAATTGTTGTTTATTTAAGTTTTATTATAAATTGAGATCTTGATTTTGAGTTATTTTATACTTTTAAAATTTTGAATTTTAGTTTCCTATAGAATATTTCTTTAATCCACGGACTCTAGCGACGGAGATAGGAATATCCACAGCATTTCAACCATTTGAATAAGTTGTCTAACTTTTTTTTTTAATATTATTGAAAATAAGTTTATATATGTACACATGCATTTTCATCTGAAATTTTTTAATATATATATATATTTAACTGTACATGTATATTGTACTATTTACCGTTGCAGATGTTCCCATGGGGGGGAACTTATTCCAGTTGAACAAATGGAGAGGGAACCTCATGAGGTATTGCATGATTTTTTTTAATATTTTTTTTTTTTACATAAAGTTCTATATATATTCTCACTCATTTTTAAAACATCAAAATTTAATGTTTGTACATGTGCATTGTGTACAGGTTTCCCATGCTTCACATGATAGTGCGCGGATTGAGACCCTGATAGGAAAGACGCTACATCCATCTCTATTTGATGGACATGATTTGTAGATTTTATTTCAAGATTTAGATAGTCTTAAATTTACTTTTTTATATATTATCTAGATGCACTGTCACACACACACACACACACACACACACACACACACACACACACACATATATATATATATATAACTTGATACTTGTGAGATCTACAATTTTTGGACATATTTTATGACAGTGTTAATATAATTTTTTTTGTTCAAAAAAGTTAAGTTTTGGATGGTTTTAGTACTTTTGGCATGTGAATGTGAAGTAATGTTGTTATATAATTTGTTTTGATTTTTAAAACTTTTAAGTTTTGGATAATTGAACTACTAGTAATGTTGTCATCTATAAATTAATGTTTTGTACCGAACTACATTTGGCATGTTATGTAATGATGTGTTATAATTTGTTTTGTTTTTAAAATTTAAGTTTTGGATGTGAAGTACATTGTATGTGAAGTAATGTGATCTATAATTTTTTGGTAAATTAAAAGTTAAGTTTTTGGATGGTTTGATCTACATTTGGCATATTGATATAATGTTAAATGTTTTTATTGAAATTGGTGAACTATAATTGGCATGGCATGTGAAGTAATGTTACATGATATAATCAAAAAGTTTTTAAAACTCAGGATTTTGGATGGTTTCAATCTACATTTGGCATGTGATATTCAACGTTAAATGTTTAATATTTTTATTGGATAGTCAAGAACTACAATTGGAATGACACGTGAAGTAATATGTGCATGTGAAGTAATGTTGTGTTATATAATTTTGGATGGTCTCAATCTACATTTGGCATGTGATATAATGTTAAATGTTTTTATTGAAATAGTTGAACTATAATTGGCATGGCATGAAGTAATGTTGCACGATATATTAAAGTTTTTAAAAATCAAGTTTGGATGGTTTCAATCTACATTTGGCATGTGATATTTAATGTTAAATGTTTAATGTTTTTAATGGATAGTCGAGAACTACAACTAGCATGGCATGTGAAATGTCGTGCATGTGAAGTAATGTTGTGATCTATAATTTTGGATGGTTTCAATCTACATTTGGCATGTGATATAATGTTGAATTTTTTATTAGATAGTTGAACTATAATTGGCATGGCATGTGAATTAATGTTGCACAATATATAATGAAAAAGTTCTTAAAACTTAAATTTTGGGATGGTTTCAATCTACATTTGGCACATGTGATACAATGTTAAATCATTTTTATTGGATAGTTGAACTACAATTGGATGGCATGCACCAAGTAATGTTGTGATATAATAATAAAAAAATTAAAACCCAAGTTTTTGGATGGTTGAAGTACATTAATCATGTGATAATGTTGTGATATAATCAAAAGTTTTTAAAACTAAGTTTTTGAGTAATGTTGTGATATAATCAAAAGGTTTTTTAAAACTAAGTTTTTGGATACCATTTTAATCTACATTTTGACACGTGATATAATGTTAAATGGTTAATGTTTTTATTGGATAGTTGAACTACAATTGGCATGAGATGTGAAGTAATTTGATTTGATATAATCAAAAAAAGAAAAAAATCAATTTTAGACATGGTTGAAGTACATTTGATAAGTTTATTCACTCAAACAATAGTATGTAGTATGTAAATTTTTCATTAATGCACATAGAACATATTCGACCATTGAATGGAACAAATTTTGTACTAGATTTTCAATCAAGAATAGAGATGTGGGTCAAATCCCACCAAAAGTCGAGAAAGAAGTGCTCGAGTTTCTTATGCGAAAGGAATCATTGTACAAAGTTATACAAAGGATAATTTATTTACATTGTGGATACTTTTTACCAAAAAACCCCACAATAAAAGCGTGTGCATTGAGTTCATGTATATATCCGGTACATCAACATTTTTTTCATCAATGCACATAGAAAAACTACTTTCGATTAATTGCATTCTAGAACATATATATTGAGTATGTGAGACATTTTTCATCAATGCACATAGTAAAACTACTTGAGTAATAATTACATTCTAGAACATATACATATATATCCAATATGTATGCAACATTTTTCATCAATGCATATATAAAAAAGCTACTTTGATTGATACTAGAGTGTGCATGTACCAAAATAATTTTTACATGTACAAACACTTTTACGAGATAACATAACATAAGGAAGCTCAATTTTTAATTGAGTGCTAGAAGTTCTAGAACATATAATCCAAAGAGAATAAATTATGAGGCGGTTCAATCAGAAAAATTCCAATGGAATGCCATCTTCAATAATCAGTTCATGATCAAATTTTGACATTTTCCATTTCTTAAAACTATATTGAAAACTTATGAAATCGGTTCATAGTCTTCAATGCGCTTTCCTGAAATTCCCACTTTGATTAGTTTTTTTAGAAAAATTAACCTTCAGTATAATGGTCTCTTTCATATGAAATCCATGATTAGTATAGTCTTCTAATAATTTCATTTTCGTTAGGTGCAGCACATCAAATAATACTTCACATTTTCATCGTTGTCGGTAGGTGCAATTACGGCAAAAACATCTCTATGTAATAAACAAACTTGGAAAAAATTATACATATACTCAAATTTATTTCTAGATCTTTATCATTGAAAGAAATTCAGTATTACTTTCTCTAACAAGATCGAAACTCGTCCACCATCGGATGATATTGTCATTTCCTCTAATTGCATTTCTTTAAACACCATGGACATTTTTCCCCTTTGTATTGGCCTTCTGTATGTTTCCAATCTTTTACATACATTTTGTTTCCTGGCAATCATTGGATTTTGTGTTGCTTCATAATGAAGACAAAAACAAGAATATTTTTCTTTATCGATGCTAACACATTTAAGATGATTTTTTTAATTGAATGCGTTCTGAGTCCCTTTTATTGTTTCAACGTCATTTCAATTGATCTATCTACGTCTTGATCCCAATATGCCAAAAACCTTTCTCTTGGAAAATTTAAAGAATAATGTAAATATGATATCAAATGCGATAAAAGATAATCATTGTGATAAATGTACAATGTTTATTTAATTAGATATTAAATAAAAATTAAATTGAATGTATCTTTGCACTTCCCTTAGTCAGTTAGTCTCTGGCTGATGACAATGCACCATTGAACAACTTCTTTCGCGTCCATAAAATCCGCCTTGCAGAGGGGTTCATTTGATATCTTCGAAGTGCTCATTTTATGCATGCCCCTGCACCGTCATGTTCTCCTTTTCCATGGCCAGTCTCAAAGAAATTCCAACAATGTTTAATGCATGTTTTCTTATGAAGACAACACAACCAAAAGAATGATCGTGCAGATTTGAATTGACCTGCGCATCCGTCTGACCATATCCAATGTTCATTGAATGTTATTCCACGATTTTTCAATGAATCATAAATTTTTTCAAAACAATGTTGTACAAAACATGTATCATGTGTACGATCGTCACTGATATAAAAATGATATTCTTTAATGATATGTCGATTTTCACTCGTGCTTTCTATATGATCGACATTTTGTTCAGCATGTCTATATAGAATATGGACAAGCATGGAGACTTGGTCAGAATGATAGTATTCACTCTGAATTTCTTTTTGTGGAACAAATGTGTAGTTTTCTGCAAAATCAATCACTGAAAAAATGGTCCTTGGTGGAAAAACTTCACGAGATTTTTTGAATTGCAAGTCTTGCCATCGAGCTCTATGGGAATGCTTGGTGTATTTGTAAATTTCTGCCTCAAAATTTCTCAAAAATTCTATCACAAAAATTTCTTCTTCTCGTAATTCAATTCTTTTAACACTATTTGCACCTTGAATTGATGTATGGATATATTCATATCTCTTCCATTTCACTTTCATGTTGGACAATGATTGATCATTTATATCAGTACGATATTTGTTTTGAAATTTAGTCAAATTTTCACAATCATCGCATTTTTTACCACCAACACATTTCTTTTCGTAAAATAGTTCATCGCTTTCTCTTTCACATAGAATTTGAGATATGAAATCACGGATAGTGGAAGGAGGAGGTGAATCCTTCCAAAATGTTCTACCAAAATCAAGGAATGTGTCATAATATAACTCAAATTCCACATGATAACAACAACAACAAGTGTCGCATACGGTGATAGGTTTTACATACCATGGTTTTTGTTGAACAAAAGCACTGATTGAAACATGAATTTCACGATTCTCTTCTTTGAACTTGTTGAACAACTCTATCTGAGTGGTTTCCAAGAAATGTTTTTCATGTTCTTTGTACTGATTTCGTGCTATTCTTCTTTGCATCACATGCCTTGCAGTTGGCGAAACACGCGAATTGTTCTTCCAATATTCATATATTATTTTTTTAACATTTTCTCCAATTCTATCTTTATATGGTTGCCTACAAATAGCTCTCCAACAAGCAAGTTCATCATTTACATCTATTTGCAACCGAAATTTCCAATGTTTGTGCAAAGTTTTTCGCGAGGTTCCTAATGCTCGTGCCATAGATTTTACCAAGAGATTCTCTTTAGTACTTGATGAAACCACTGCCATATGTATTGCTCTACATACAACTGAAACATTTTTCTGTCTAGATCTTCTAATTGAATTTATAGCACTATTTATATTTTGTATCACATTTTCCTTCATTTTTTTTTATCTTTGGTTGATTTTCGAATACCCAATAAAGTCGTAGCTTCTTTTAATTTCCTTAATGATAGGAGACCTTTCAACATTTGGGCTTGAACTGTCACATTTTCCTTTATGAAATACTTCTCAAAAATGTGGTTAACACGATATCGTATATAATGGTCAGCTTTTTTATCTCCATATGTGTGAGTGTCAACATTTTCTAACATCTCGTCATCGACATTGATTTCATTTGTACATATTCGAATGAATAGTACATAATAAGTTTACATATTCAATAAATAACTAAATTAATAAATATATGTATAATTTCAATAATATGTGCATGTGTTCAACAGATATATATATATATATATATATATATATATATACACCTTGTGATTCAATTTCTTCACTTGAATTTCTTTCATCATTTTCACCATCTTCAATCATTGGTTCAATATCTCTTTCACTTTCTCTTTCAAAATTTTGTATCTCATCATCAATGTTTTGAGGAATATCTCTCTCTGTTTATATTGCAAAATATTTTTCAAATTAGTTCATCAAATAAAAATTAAGCTTCACATTTTACACTAGGAAAATTTTAAATATATCAAAATCATAATATTTACATTTACATACATGTTTCAACTTCTAGTTGAGGTTGATTTTCCCCTTCAATATTTGAGAGTACTTCTATCTTTCTTTTGCGAGATTGTCTCGTTTCTTCTCTACGTTCCTTAGGGTCTCTTTTTCGATCATATTTTCTCGTACAATTTCTTCGATTTCCCATGATAATAGAGTATGAAGTTAAAAAAAATTCCTTCAAAAATTTAGACAAAAACTCAATTAAAAAAAACATCACAAAAGATTTAATTTAAAAAAACTCATTTTAAAATTTTTGCAAAAAATACATACTCCAATCCAAAACACTTTAAAAAATTCAAGAAAAAAATGTGTTAAAAAATGAAATGAAGTTCAAAATATTTCCTTCCAAGCCCTACAAAAAAATTTCTTTTAAAAAGTTACACAAAAATTCATTTAAAAAAAATCATTATAAAAGATTTACTTCAACCCAAAACCAAAAAAATTCCTTTCGAAATTAATCCAAAATCCATACTTTCAAAAAAAAAACCCAAAAAATTGTATCACATACCTCCAAGAAATGTCTTTTGAATGTACCTCCAAAAAAATTCTTTAAACCCAAAAAAAAACTTTGGAAAATCAGATCAAATGTACGAAAATAATGTGTCTTAAAGAAAATTTCTTTGAAGTCCTTTGAATGTACTTCCAAGAAAAGTCCTTAAACCCAAAACAATTCTTTGCAAAATCAGATCAAGACTTTTGTAAAATTAGACCAAAAGTGCAATGGTTTCAAGGAAATTTATATTGCTGTGAAACGTTTTTTTGGAGGAGCTTAGTGGTACTTTCCAGCCAATGGAAAGTTAAGTAACATTTCGGCCAAACTTTTAATAAATAGTTCGACCAAACTACTTTTTCGTTTGATTTAATGTGTTGTCGACGCAAAAAGCAATTCGGCCGAACTTTATTTAAGATTTTGACCGAACTAACGCATTACCAGTTACGCAAAGCCAAGCCCTGAATATGTTTTTGCAACTTTGCACTAACTAAACTCCATGAAACATTCTGAATTAAGTGTCGGGACCAAGAAAAGCATTGTCAGAATTGAATCTACTTTCAGGAAATATAACTTTCATGGAATTTCATAAATATTTACTAATTTTAATTAATTTTGTAATAAAACAGATGCAAACAATTTTTGAAGGTCATTGTGATTCAGTGAAATCAAAATTATGTATCTTCCAAAATTCATTGTAAAAAAAACTTGAAAAAATTATCGTACATTACATTGGTCTGTTGTCTCTAATAGGTAGCTTTTAGATTTTTAGTTTATAATTTATATGTTAAGAAATTTGTTGCGTTGCGAAACATATTCAAAATATGCAGTTTTTCATATTGGACTAGTTCAAAAAATTCTAGTAATTATGATATGCATCCATTGGCTTTGTAAATATGACGAGACCGAAGTAGACTCTGTCTATATTGTTGTAACACATTTTGTTTCTCAAAAACACAAATTTTTCAAAGAATACAACATTGCGTATTAACATGACTTCTTATGAATTCGTTGATTGTTAAAAAACACACACTCAAAGAAACGCTAAGTTGACATAACAAATGTGCATAAAAAAATTCCAAAAAATAAGTAATAGAAAGCTAACAAAATTTTTGACAACTTTTATTTTTATTGCAAAATGAAATTCTAAACAGAAAAATTGTTTTAGCTTGCAGAAAGTTGAAGAACTGGAAAAAATGAAAGTTTTTTCTCAAAAAAGGGCAAAAAGTGTAACCCAACTTCACATTTTATAGATTTATGTTTAAAATGATAAAAAATATACTTATAATATTTGATTATTTTTAAAAACCTCAATTTAAAATCAAATTTTAAGAAAGATTATGTGTGTGAGAAAAGTTTTCTATGTTATTAATAAAAAAGAAACATTATATGTCTATTTCTTCTCATCTATCACTAGGTAAGTCAATCATCAATATAGAAAAATATATTCAGTCATAAAATAAAAACCTATAGACATACATCTCCTCTTGGGTATCTATAGAAATTCATCTCTACTAGTGTATCAATTCTATCTATTCTTCTAAAAATGGATAATTAAATAAAGCTAACACAATTAACTATAAGGGATGTCATTGTGCGTGGGAGTTGATGTTCGATCAACTTCATGAGTAATGTTGTCCATATAGTTAATATGTTGATGCAAAGTATCAATTCATAATGAAATTTCTTCTTGAACATCATTTCTCTCAACCAGAACTTTACCTAATATGGTATTAACTTGCATACGATTTGCATATATTGAGATTATTGGGAACAATTGTTGTCTATATGAGCTACCCATTTTCCAACATTCTCCTCAACCTTAGTGTCTGACAAGAGTCTCTGCTTAACCATTGCCTCTTGTTCCTTGTCGATTTCTTCACAAGCAGGGTTGATGGTATATTCCCAAGAGTAGCTAGTTGAGGCCTCCACATTCGCCTACGGACAAGTGCAAGGAGGAAAATATTTCCTATTATGACCTAGGATGGGGTTCGAGTGATTTTGACAAAGCATAATCGAACATCAAGGGATACTTGAGAAATAAGTCAACGAGCATGATGGTTGGACCAACGAAAATTGACCCCCCATTAAAGCTGATGGGGAACTTAGAGTGATAGGGTTGGAGACAATGAGGACTAGAGGTTGTAGAGATAGGTGGAGATAGGAAGCTTAAGAAAATGAAAGGGAGAAATAGTTAAGCTCGATTTAGAGCCATCTAGAATAACATAATAAAATATAGAAACAACGAGTGCAATTATTAAACCCGATAAAATATATCCATAGCAAGCTCTTAGTTCTTGACATAGAACTACTCTTACTATAAGAAACCATATATTCCCAACCTTGTTACAGAACTATTACCACTCTAGTTGATGTGATGTTGCACTGTAATAAAAACCACAAACTAAATTAAAGAAAAGATGAAATGACCATAATAAAATGCTTCTAACCACCAACATATTACACCACAACATCCATACCCAAATAATCAGAATAAAAAATAACATCTTTTACTTTTATTAAATAAATTATCCTCCACTCATAATATCCCCTTCAGCAACCATTATATTAAACTACATCATCCATGCCTAAATCATGAGCATAAGAGGTAGCATCTCTACTTCTATTAAATAGATTATCCTCAACTCATGATATCTGTGTTGGGAAAAATACTGAGAGGGGGGGTGAATCATTATTTAGTGCTGACTAAAAAAAATTTACTTTTTCTTTCTCTAAAACCCATACGCTACTTTACTGAACACAATTCGCGTATACACGCGGATAGCCTTCATAAAATTCACGTATATACATAGATCTTATTATGCATTTAGTTATTTACTTAGATATATGCATCATTCATTCATCAGATGTTTAGTTAGAAGTAAGCATGTGCAGTAATAACAGAATAAACCATCACACATAAGCAACACACATGAACACCGGGATTTAAGGTGGAAACCCAAGTCGAGAGAAAACCACTGATGTCGTCATCTCAATCTTCAATATTTTTATTATAAAGAAAACATCTTACAACCATGTGCTGGCGCAGTCTCATACCAGCATGCAGGCACCCACCTGCAGAAAGCTACAGCCTTATCTCATTTACCATCCTCTCCTGGAAGGGAGCTACAACCCCCTGCGTTCGTTTACCAGCCTCTCCTGGAAGGGAGCCACTACCCATTGCTCTCGTTTACTAGCCTCTCCTGGAAGGGAGCCACTACCCCCTGCACTCGTTTACCAGCTACCACTGGAAGGGAGCTACAACCCCCTCACTGAAGGCTTCGACCCTCAGTACCACCATGGACCACGTTTCATCAATTTTCATACTGGATCCAATAGCTTCCACACAACATAACTTGCAGGCCACTTTTCATCATATTTTCAGATTGGACCCACTCCACACATTTAAGCTCATCATACATCAAACTAAAACTTATAACCCCATCAATTCATTCATTGAATCATCAACCAATCAAACAACAACTTTGATCTTTCATCAACATAATCAGCAGCATATTCATCATTCAAACAACCCAGTTCTGTATGAATACATCATTGACAGATAGCAGTAAAACAGAAAACAGATCAGACATTTCATTCCACTTACTTCAGCAAACCCTAGATTCCATACGCGCTTTTACTTCACTGAACCTGCGTATGTACGCGCTTTCATGGAAACAAACCTGCGTATACATCTGTGCATTCTTCAGAAAACCCTAACTTCTCATACGTGCTTCTCCTTAAGAAGACCCACGTATACATGCGCTTTTACTGAAGCGAACCTGCGTATATATCTGTAACTTTTCAGGACTGTGCATCTCTTCAGATCAAATAAAAAACTCAAATTTCATCCTTTACTTCAGAAGGTATTTCGCCTCATCTCAGATCTAAACATTCCATAAACAGATCTAGAAAATACATAGACATTTCATATCTAGAGATCCCTCTTCATCATTTTCTTCATAGGTGCATTATGAATTCAGATCTATCAGCAAACTGTTACCCAAGCCATGCAGATATACTTCAGAGTGAAGTATTCATTAAAAACCAGACCAAAACCACACACTTCCAATGGTATTCCTGGACGGGATCAAATAGACAATCCAGTGCTCAATACTGTGGGCCAATACCATGGTAATGTCCCCTGGTTTTATAAATTTAGAGCGCAAATTTGCATATGCGACTTGGCATGTACTTTTCCGCGTGCATACACTACGTTTCCTTAACAAACCCGCGTATGCTTTGTGACATGTCTTATTTATCATTTCTCTAGCACTTACTGGAATTCCTTTCTTCTGATACTTTGTAGTGTACCTAGAGGGGATAATATAGGGTACAGAGGGTGGTACCCAAGGGAATAATATGATGTAATAATGTAAGAATGATAAATAAATGGGCCATAGTTAATAAATAAAGTGGTTAACCCACATTATGTAAGGGACTACAATGAGCTAGGAATAAAGTAATATGCCCATTGTATTGGATGTATGGTATTGAGAGATCCATGGTAACTACCCATGGTATTGCATGTATGAAACCTATATAGAGGCTAGAGACTCTCCATTGAGAGATGTCAAGGATTATTGTATGGACAAGCATATGGCTTGTGGAGTGATCTCCTTCCTTAAGGAGTGAATGTATGGTGTTGCCCTACCTTAAGGGTTTTGATATTAATGAAGATCTGAAGTTTTATCTTCTATGGTGTTATTTCTTGGCCATATTTTCCATTTCTATACATTTTCTTATCAGATCTATTACAAGTGGTATCAAAGCACTTTCTTGGGCAGAGTTTGGAGATTTGTTTTTTCATTTTTTGCAGGAAATTTTTGGGCGGCGAGTTTGTAGAGCAGATCTGGAAAATTTGGTGAAAAATTTTCAAAAATAAATATCAGATCTGGATTCCTTATCGAAAAATACCCAATTTCAAAAAAAAAATCAGTCAAATCGGAGTCCGGATGAGAGTGATATCGCTGATTTAAATTCAGCTATGTTGCAGAAATGTTTCTGACGGCAATTTCTGTACGGCGGATCTCCTGATGTTTTAGTAGATTCTGGTGCAAAATTTCAGACAACCAATTACAGATCTGAGCTCCCCTTGAAAAATCACCCGATTTCAAAAAAAAAATCAGTCGAATCGGAGTCCGGATGAGGGAGTTATCACTGATTTAAAATCAGCCATTTTTTCAGAAATTTTGTGACGTCGGGGCAGTTGCAGCGCAAATCTGTGTTTCCAGAGTGCCTAGATCGGGATTTCAGCAATATGGTTAGATGCAGAATGGCTATTCCATTTTCGAAAACAGGTTATATTAAGGATTCTGAGTTATATTGACCGAGTAATGTCCATTTTAAATTTTTTCCAAAGTAAGTGATTTTCTTCAAAACCCTTACTTTATTTTATGGATTCTCGCAAGATGAAGTTTACAGGAAAAGATGATGGCCCTACTATTGAAGATTTTTTACAACATCTCAAGGCTCAATATCGAAGTTTTTGGATATGCTCCATAGGGCTTCATATGAAAGATGAGGCAAATAAATGGTGGACCTCACTTGACAACTCAGTGAGGAAACTTCCCGAGAAAAAACTTGAAAAAGTCCTTTTGGACAAGTGGTCTCAAGCCGGAAAGAAGGATAGCAAGAGCCATAAAGACTTATTTTCTACTAATATTTCCATATTACGGATTCATGGAAGTATTTAGAAAGAGAACATCGTTGTGTCTATCATTCCTAGTTGCAAGCATAATTGTATCAATGTGAATTTGGCTAAAAAATTGCAAGTTCCAGCAAAGCATATTGAAAACACAGAGGTTGATAATGAAGATGTTCAAATTTATAAAGATTTGAAGATTTCTATGGATAAGTATGTGTTGCATTCTGATTTTTATGCTTCAGATATGGCTGTTGTGGATGTTGTTTTGGGACATCCTTGGATGGAATCCGTTGGTACTGTCAATTTTAATGTGAAAAAGAAATTCATGAAGCTCTGGTATAAAAAGAAGAAAATTACATTGCACGATATTTGCATTAGGAACCATGCAGAGACCAAGGAGGAAGAAGCAATAATATCTAACGACATAGACACATCAGATGATGAGCCTTTGATGGTAGACAGCCAAACACAAACATCAAAGCAAGTACCAATAAAGGAACCAGACACCACTCCATCACCAATCATGGAGGAATTAATGAAAGATATTACATCAGTTAAAGCTTCAACATATCACCACCCGCATCACCCAGCAAGACAACAACCAGCAAGGTGGCAACAAATTAGCAACAAGGACAACAACCCCTGGATGACACATAGAGAGGTGCGACAATCCACTAACAACACATCAACAAGGAAGAACCACCAGAACCCGCTTCCATCTCAAGCGAGCAAGGCACCGACTAGATCAAGTGTTCACCTTTCCCTTGGATGGCTAGATGCACATGAATGGTACCAGTGGAATACTCTTTTGAGTAGATATTATTATTTGTGTTCTTCTCATGTTTCGGGGACGAAACATGTTTAAGGGGGGTGTAATGTAGTGTACCTAGAGGGGATAATATAGAGTACAGAGGGAGGTACCCAAGGGAATAATACGATGTAATAATATAATAATGATAAATAAATGGGCCATAGTTAATAAATAAAGTGGTTAACCCACATTATGTAAGGGACCACATGTAGCTAGGGAATAAAGTGATATGCCCATTGTATTGGATGTATGGTATTGAGAGACCCATGGTAACTACCCATGGTATTGCATGTATGAAACCTATATAGAGGCTAGAGACTCTCCATTGAGAGATGTCAAGGATTATTATATGGGCAAGCATATGGCTTGTGGAGTGATCTCCTTCCTTAAGGAGTGAATGTATGGTGTTGCCCTACCTTAAGGGTTTTGATATTAATGAAGATCTGAAGTTTTATCTTCTATGGTGTTATTTCTTGGGCATATTTTCCATTTCTATACATTTTCTTATCAGATTTCCATTTTTATACATTTTTTGATCTCCTTAAGAAAGGAGATCACTCCACAAGCCATATGCTTTTCCATACAATAATCCTTTACATCTCTCAATGGAGAGTCTCTAGCCTCTATATAGGTTTCATACATGCAATACCATGGGTAGTTACCATGGGTCTCTCAATACCATACATCCAATACAATGGGCATATCACTTTATTCCCTAGCTACATGTAGTCCCTTACATAATGTGGGTTAACCACTTTATTTATTAACTAGGGCCCATTTATTTATCATTATTATATTATTACATCATATTATTCCCTTGGGTACCACTCTCTGTACCCTATATTATCCCCTCTAGGTACACTACATATTTTCTTGAAAACCGTATTAAGAAGAACATGTTTTTTTTCCAAAGATTCTGTAACTATAGAGGAAAATTTAAAGTGGTTTGGGAAGGGTTAATTAACATGAAAAACATGTTAAGAGAAATAAAATACACATCACCATGCAATCAATGAACAGAACACACTAAGAACCTCTACAAGTGTCGTAGGCTTCAACTGCCTCAATTTCTGTACAGTCTCATCAAAATGATCACCTGGTCAGGAAAGTCATCTCTATCACCACTTTTCAAGACCATGTGATCAAACCCCCATGAGATAATTTTCTCTGCCACATTGGTACACTCTCATTAGGATCAAGTGGAGGCCGGTTACACGTTGTTTTCACTACACAAAATTTGCTTAAAGAAACAAAAACAAACTCAACATTTAAAAATAAATAAAAAAATAAAAATAATCATAAAATAGTGAAATTTTCCACATTAAATTATTAATATTGAAGTTCCAGCAATAGTCTGCTAGGTTACCAACTCGAAAAGCTATATTGTTTTAATAAATTAACTTCAAAGTAATGTCTACTATTAAGAACAATGTCAAACTTCAGAATAACATTGAGTAGACATTATTTTGTGAGTCTTCTATCTCTCATGTTCACATTAAAATGAGTGCCAACAAACATGTAATGATAATTTGGATAGCGAATATAATTGGAAAGACATGATTTTCTTGAAAACCATATAAAGAAGGAAAAAAAATTCCCAAAGGTTCTATAACTATAGAGGACAATTTAAAGTAGCTTAGGAAGGGGTAATTCACATGAAAAACATATTAAGAGAAATAAAATACACATTAGCATGCAATCAATGAAAATAACACACCAAGAGCCTCTACAAGCGTTCTAGGCTTCAACTGCTTCAATTTTTGTACAGTCTCAGCGAAATAATCACTTGGTGAGGCAAGTCATCTCTATCAGCACTTGTCAAGACCACATGATCAAGGCCCCATGAGATAATTTCCTCTGCCACATTGGTAAACTCTTATTAGGATTAGACGAAGGCGGGGTACGCGTTGTTTTCATTGCACAAAATTTGTTTAAGGAAACTAAAATAAACTCAACATTTAAACATAATTAAAAAAAAAACAAATCATAAAATAGTGACATTTTCCACATTAAATTATAAATCATGAAGTTCGAGAAATAGTCTGATAGGTGAATAACCCGAAAAGCTATATTTTTTTAAGAAATTAACTTCAAAGTAATGGTTACTATTAAAATTAATGTGAAAATTCAGAATAACATTGAGTATAAATTACTTTGAGTCTGCTATCTCCCATGTTCACATGAAAATGAGTGCCAACAAATATGTAATGATAATTTGGATAGAGAATATAATTGGTAAGACATTATTTTCTTGAAAACCATAAAGAAGAACATGTTTTTTTCCAAAGATTCTGTAACTATAGAGGACAATTTAAAGTGGCTTGGCAAGGGGTAATTAACATGAAAAATATGTTAAGAGAAATAAAATACACATCTGCATGTAATCAATGAAAAGAACACACCAAGAGCCTCTACAAGAATTCTAGGCTTCAACTGCTTCAATTTTTGTACAGTCTCGGAAAAATGATCACTTGGTGAGGCAAGTCATCTCTATCAACACTTGTTAAGACCACTTGATCAAGCCCCCATGAGATAATTTCCTCTACCACATTGGTACACTCTCATTAGGATCAGGTGGAGGTGGGGTATGCAATTTTTTCACTACACAAAATTTTCTTAAAGAAACAAAAATAAACTCAACATTTACTCATAGCTATCAATCATATCTTTGATGCTTTTACTTTCAGCTATTTAATTATATCCATCACTGAAATTGTACAAAACCATGAAAATTTAACCCTTAATGTATCGACAACCTTGGGTGCAACTTTCTACAAGAAACATAATAATGGTAGTGGTAGTCCCAATTTCCCCATCTAACCAACTCTCTCTTATATTGGGACACTTGGCCTCCTCAAAAACTGTGTGTAAATTCAATTCCCTTAATTTGTCTTTGATATTCATTACTTGTCAGCTCCTAGAACTGCAACTTTAATCCACATGAACTTGGGTTAGAGGTTTTTCTTAGTATCAACATCCTCAAAGTAGGCCTTCTTTCTGAGGTTTCCTCTGAGGAAATCTAATAGAGTTGGACTGTCATTGGCTAGATGCTCTTGTAGGGCAGCCAACGTAGGTGTGGTTGATTTATGGGCTTGTTCAATATAAGTTGAAAAGGCTCGAGTTTGAGACCTCTTGATAGGATTTCCCCAAGTCTAAACATGGTTGTCCAATAATTTTTATACAACTCTGCTCAATTCTTGGATTTTTCTCTTTTCAATCTCGAGTTTTTGATTCACATAATATCTTATACAACAACCAAAAAATACACCCAATTCAACAGTAAACTTACATAATTTTTAGGGGTATCTTGGCTATAAGAATAACTCTGATGTTGTTGGTGCATGCTGCAACAAGTCCAAAACTTAAGGGATATAATGTGTTTTCCATATCTAATAAAAACATATTGTAAATAAAAAATACATATGGATTTAGCTCAAATATATAAAAATACCAATAACGAAACATACATACATAACATAATATACTAAAATAGTATTATATAACCTACAGTAATATAAAGGCATGCTTAGCCTATTGTTATTATTCTCGGCAGCACCAAACACCTCATTATCACATAAGTGGTGTTTAATCTAATATAATAAAATACCATGCTTCTCCAATGTCCTTATGGATATGGGTCTTCCAAATATCTATCGATTTCAACTTTAACAGATTTCTGGATCCCGAATGTACAACATCTAGATCCAAGATCCAGCTTGAGTAATGCAACATGACTTCCCTTGAGCACACAAATGTCCGCATGTCCAGATAACTTTGCCCATGAAGCCCTCTACCAGAGTTCTATTAATGAATCCTACCACTTGTTAATCAAAACCATTGAGCACCATCTAAAAATGCGCAGAAAATCCAAAAAAATGACAAAGGCTTTTGGAAATGCAAGAAATGTCCACAATTTTTGAACTTGGCACTTACAAAATTTGATAATATGTTAATATACAGAGGGAAAGCTAGAAAAAATCTTAGGATAGAATCAATATCATCATAACATAATGCGGAAATGCTCAATACAGAGGTAAAAGTTGATGTATATTTTAATTCTAGCCCATTGTTTAAATTCCAAATCTACAAAAATTACACAATGTTTTCATAAAGCTCATGCTCCATGGTTTAATCAGCTCGAAAAATCAGAAGTGTCTTGTTAAATTTGAGTATGATGATTTTCAAGGTATACAATTTCGATAGACCTTTCATAAAATACCAAATGTTCTGACTATTGTATTGCTTACTTCCATCCAAATCAAAAGATTTTATTCATTAAGATCCAATTGTTGAGAGATTAAAATGATCTCACAACATTGAAAGCCTTCACAAGTTTATAAGAAAATCAAAGGGGAATATTAACCATATTCTCAATTAAAATATAAAGTATTAACAAAAAAACCACAAGAACCTAAAAGCCTACCATTTCCATACCAACCTAAACGTATTTTTCAAGGTGCCTCTAGTGCTAGATACTTAGGGGCAATCATTTGTTTCTTTGTGGGGCGCATGTATTAACCAAGTGTTATAACTTCAACACCGACATCTATGACCTTCTTCATTGTCTCAATCACTTGAGTTGGTGTTTCCCCATAGGCTAACCTGATTGATGTTTTTGTTAAATACTAGGCATAGAATATTTTTTTCCCATTTTCAGCATTTCACAAATGACTAATTGAAATTGGCCTGGTGGTCTCTAACTCCGCATTGAAGCTTTGCTACAAACTCATTGTTGTGGGAAAAAATGTCCAACCCCAAAGTTGCAACTTTTTGCACACAATTGGAATTCCCTTATCATTCTATCCCTACACATTACATTCAGTAGAAATTACTTTTTGAGTCTACTACCTCTCATGTTGACATGAAAATGAGTGCCAACAAACATGTAATGATAATTTGGATTGAGAATATAATTGTCAAGACATGATTTTCTTGAAAACCATATAAATAAGAACATGTTTTTTTTCCAAAGATTCTGTAACTATAGAGGACAATTTAAAGTGGCTTGGGAAGGCATAATTAACATGAAATACATGTTAAGAGAAATAAAATACACATATGCATGCTATCAATGAAAAGAACACACCAAAAGCCTCTAAAAGCATTCTAGGCTTCAACTGCTTCAATTTCTATATAGTCTCAAAAAAATAATCACTTGGTGTGGCAAGTCACCTCTATCAACACTTTCCAAGATGATGTGATCAAGCCCCCATGCGATAATTTCCTCTGCCACATTGGTACACTCTCATTACGATTAGGTGGAGGTGGGGTATGCGTTGTTTTCACTGTACAAAATTTTTTTTAGAAAACAAAAAAACTCAACATTTAAACATACTTAATAAAATAAAAATAAACATATAATAGTGAAATTTTCCACATTAAATTATAAATCTTGAAGTTCCAGCAATAGTCTGCTAGGTGAATAACCCGAAAAGATATATTTTTTTAAGCAATTAACTTCAAATTAATGGGTTACTATTAAAAACAAATTGAAACTTCATAATAACATTGGTTTCTCAAAATTTTGGTTCCCTTTAAAAATATAAGAAATATTGGTTTTGTTCCCTTTAGAAACAACTATCAATCATATCTCCAATTATTTTAATTTCAACTATTTAATTAGATCCATCACTCAAATTGTACAAAACCATGAAAATTTAACGATTAACCCTCATTGTACCAATAACCTTGGGTGCAACTTTCTCCAAGAACCATAATATTGGTAGTGGTGTTCCCCATTTCCCTATATAACCAACTCTCTCCTCTATTGGGACACTTGGCTTCCTAGAAAACTGTGTGTAAATTCAATTCCCTTAATTTGGCTATGATAGTCGTATACTTGTCCCCTCCTGGAACTGCAACTTTCATCCACATGGGCATGGGTAAAGGGTTTCTCTTGGTGCAAACATCCACAAAGTAGGCCTTCTCTTTGATTTTTCCTCTGAGGAAATCTGATAGAGTTGGACCGCCATTGGCCAGTTTCTCTTGTAGGGCATCCAATGCAGGAGTGGTTGATTCAGGGGTTTGTTCAATGGAATTTGAAAGGGCTCAAGCTTGAGACAAGTTGAAATGATTCCCCTGAGTCCAGACATGGTTATCCCACAATTTTAATACAACTCTCTACTCATTTTTGGTACTCTGCTCTTTTAAACTATGAGTTTTTTTATTGACATTAATATATTTTACAAAAACCAGACCACACACACAATTCAAACACTAAAATTACATAATTTTTGGGGGAAAATTAACCACAAGAATACCTCTGATGTTGTTGGTGCATGTTGCAACAAGTCCATAACTTAAGGGATATAATGTGTCATCCAGAACTTAAGGGATATAATGTGTTGTCCAAATCTAATAAAAACAGATTGGAATCGGAAAATACATATGGATTTAGCTCAAATATATAAAAATACTACTAAGGAAACATACATAACATAATATACAAATATTGTATTATATAATCTACAATAACATACATGCATTCTTAGCCTATTGTTATTATTCTTGGCAGCACCAAACACCTTGTTATCCATAGAAGTAGTTCTTGATATAATATAATAAAAGACCATGCTTATCCTATCTCCATATGAATATGGTTCTTTCAAAATTCCATCAATTTCATCTTTATCAGATTTATGGATCATGGATGTGCAACATCTAGGTCCAGGATCTAGCTTGATTAATGCAACATCACTTCCCTTGAGCACCCAAATGTCCACATATCCAGATACCTTCACCCATGAAGCCCTCTACAGAAGTTATATTATTGAAGCATACCACCTGATAATCAAAAACATTGAGCACCATCTAAAAATGTACTGGAATTCCAAAAAATGACAAAGGCTTCTAGAAATGCAAGAAATCTCCACAAATTTTGAACTTGGCACTTACAAAATTTGATAATATGTTGATATACAGAGGGACAACTAGAAAATTTCTTAGGGTTGAATCATCTCAACATAATGTGGAAATTCCCAATACAGAGGTAAAAGATGATCTATTTCTAAATTTTAGCCCACTGTTTAAATTCAAAAATTAGAAAAATTACACAATGTTTTTATATAGCTCATGATCCATGGTTTGATCAGCTCGAAAAAGCAATAGTGTCTTGTTAAATTCAAGTATGTTTATTTTGAAGGTATACAATTTTGGTAGACCTTTCAGAAAATACCAAATGTTCTAACTATTGTAGTTCTTACTTCCATCCAAATCAAAATATTTTATTCATTACGATCCAATTGTTGAGAGATTAAAATGATCTCAGAACATTGAAAGCCTTCGCAAGTTTATAAAAAACCAAAGTGCAATATTAACAAAATTCCCAATTACAAATATAAAGTCTTAACAAAAAAACCAGGAGAACCTGAAGGCCTACCATTTCCATACCAACCTGAAGGTATGTTTCAAGAGGCCTCTAGTGCTACATACTTCGGGGCAGCCATTTGTCTCTTTGTGGAGCACATGTATTAGTAAAATGTTATAACTTCAACACCAACCTCTCTAACCTTCTTCATTTTCTCAATCACTTGAGCTGGTGTTTCCCCATAGCCTGACCTCGTTGATGTTTTTGTTAAAACACTAGGCATAGAATAAGTTTTTTCCATTTTCAACACTTCACAAGTGACTGATTGAAATTGGCCTAGTGGTCTCGAATACACGTTGAAGCTCTGCTACAAACTCATTGTTGTGTGAAAAAACATCCAACCCTGAAGTTGCAACTTTGTGCACACAATCATAATTACCTTAGAACTCTATCCCTGCATGTTACATTGAGTAGAAATTACTCTATGAGTCTGCAACCTCTCAGGTTCACATCAAATGAGTTCCAACAAACATGTAATGATAATTATGTAATGATAATTTGGATAGAGAATATAATTGGCAAGACATGATTTTCTTGAAAAACATATAAAGAGGAAAATTTAAAGTGGCTTGGGAAGTCTTAATTAACATGAAAAACATGTTAAGAGAAACAAAATACATATCGGCATGTAATCAATGAAAAGAACACACCAGGAACCTCTACAAGCGTTCTAGGCTTCAGCTGCTTCAATTTATGTATAGTATCCACTTGGTGAGGCAGGTCATCTATATCAACACTTTTCAAGACCACGTGATCAAGCCCCCATGACATAACAACCTCTGCCACATTGGTATACTCTCATTAGGATCAGGTGGAGGCCGGGTACGCGTTTTTTTCACAGCATAAAATTTGTTTAAAGAAACAAAAATAAACTCAGTATCTAAACATAATTAAACAAATAAAAATGATTATAGTGACATTTTCCATATTAAATTATGGATCTTGAAGTTCCAACAATAGTCTGCTAGGTGAATAACTAGAAAATTTATATGTGTTTTAGCAATTAACTTCAAAATAGTGGATACTATTAAAAACAATGTGAAACTTCAGAATAACATTGGTTTCTCAAAAAAATGGTTCCCTTTAAAAATATGAGAAATATTGGTTTGTTTTGCTTTAAAATAGCTATCAATCATATCTCCAGTTTCATTAGATCCATCACTGGAATTGTACAAAACCATGAAAATTTAACCCTCAATGCAGCGGCAACCTTGGGTGCAACTTTATCCAAGAACCATAATATTGGTAGTGGTAGTCCCCATTTCCCACACTAACCAACTCTCTCCTATATAGTGTGCAGCTTATTCAAACCAGTCAGTCTACTCATTCTCTCTCACTACACAGGAACTTTGGTCAAGAGCTCTTAGGAAAAGAAGCAACTTCGAGACCCAGATAGGTGGACATTCCGTCGCAGACACCCTACAAATTAAGGTTTGATAACCCATTTTTCAGTAAGCCTAATTTTCATTCAGTTTCATATTATGGATAATTACCTGATCCAGGACACTTTGCCTCATCACAAATTTTGTGTAAAGTTCCCTTAATTTGGCTTTTATGGTTGTATACTTGTCCCCTCCTCAAACTACAATTTTCATCCAAATGGGATTCGGTAAGGGGTTTTTCTTAGTTCCAACATCCACAAAGTAGGCCTTCTCTCCGAGATTTCCTCTGAGTAAATCTAATATATTTGGACTGCCATGGGCCAGTTCCTCTTGTAGGGCAGTGTTGAGGCCTCAGAATTTGCTGCCACAACATGGGGGAAAACCACCCGATCCGAAACTTAAAGCAGCTCGTTTTCTATTTGGTGTAGTGGCTCTGATTGGGTATAGTGGGACCATTTTCCCAATCAAGAATGGTTTTGCATGTGTTTTGATTAGATAACATGAAGTGGAAAATGCTTTTAATCTATCACATGCATCTATCTAAACTATCTGTTCTAATATATACCTGGGGTGTTTCTTCCTTTATGCCATCTAAAGAGATATCTTTCAATTATTAGTAATGTAGATTATTCAACAGTCAAAAGAGATGAAAATTATGTAAGATGATCCTTCTAACAAAATAGTTTTATTAGAAGAATTGTGAAAAGTAAATCACATTCATATGTGTGATTATATTTCAGATAATAAATCACAGAAAAATATTAGTACAGAAGTGCATGTAACATTCATCTATAATGATGTTTCAAATATATAATGCAATAAAAATATGACTGTCAATCTATAAAGTAAGACTTAATACAACTGAATATAAGTACCATATGTATGAATTTCTACTCATGTAATCTGACAGTGGATATCTGCTCTTCTTCACTTTAAAGCAATTTAAAGAGTACAATAGTTAAACATCAGTTAAACAGCTTCAAGTGCCAAAAGATAATAGATTGTGTTCCATTAATTCATCAAACAATTCACAAACTTACAATAGTACATTCTTTGAGAATGCTTTTGACAAATTTCTGGACCCTTCTCTAAATGCATGAGAGAGGCCTAAATACTAAAATAAATATGTTTTAAAAATAGATTATTACATAGAAATAGAGGAGGTTTCAAACAACCATCTTCTTAAGACTAACTTTAACAACAATATAGGAAAATAAAGTAACAATATGACTTATGAATTCTGATCCTTCTTTTGGATTTGATCCCATAGTTGAAAAATATCTATTTTGGGCTTGAGCTACGCTAGTTGCAAAATATTTAATCTCACCTATCCCTTGAATATCACATTTGAGAGTGTTGGCTACGATATTCTTGTTGAATCTGTTAAAGACTACAGGGTTTGGTACTGATGATAAGGCTTGATCAGAAAATTCCAATAATTTTCTTGATCAATATTATTTACTTTCTTAATTATTTCATCCTGCATTTATGCATTTTGTCTCCACTGTGTTTCTAGTTGTTTGACTTCTAAAAGCACTTCAGACGTGCACTCTTTAATAAGTGGTGCTTTCAACAGTTGTTCATATATAGATTCAATAATTTCCTTTGTCAACCTTGATGCTTTCATTGCTGCTTTCTCTGCTTGCTTTATCTGTGCTTCCCAATACTTAAATAAAATCTTCTTGTGGGATTTGTCTATCCGGGGTAGAATAGCTTCCTTGCGTGAGTCTGATGCTTGCCATTGAATGTGTTCATTGATTTTATTTTTGATCTTCTTACATTCGAGTTTCTGGATAACTACTTGTTGGATCAATATTTCACTTGAGTCACAATAAGAGCCAGTGATAGAAGCTTGTTGGAAAAATGCTTCTAGTTGTTGTTTCTTTAACTTAGCATTCACATCCAATGCTTCCTTTATGAATTTATCTAACTGTGGTTGGATTTGTAATCTATTCATTTTTGCTTCTAGTTGTGTTTGCTCCTCAGTGAATTGTACTTGATATTGTAAATTAAGACTTTTGAAATCCTTTTGAAATTGGGACATTTTCAATTCTATTTTCTCGTTGGAGTTATACTTTTCTTGATTTAACGGTATCTCTAATTCTTTATTTTGTCTTCTCTTCACTTTAGTAACATTTTAAACTCAGCAGCTTTATCAACAATGGCAGTAGCATATGCCCCTACAAACTATGATAGTTTGGTTAAATGTTCAATAGGATCAGCTAGAGGATCCTTCCATAAAACATCAACAGATTCATTTGTAAGATTTGTGAATGAATCATCAATTCTTCTCCTTTTGCTTCTCTTGAACCACATTGTAATGGGAAATTAGGCCAAAGGCCTTTTTAGAATATTTAAGCTGTTTTGAAATACCATTTACAACGAGCTGGTAGGAAATTTATCTTGCAAGTAACTTATCAGGAACATAATATGGCAAGATGTGAGGAGAATCATAACCCATGAATACTCTAACATAAGTGAAACTTTCCTCTATGAACCATATAGAAAGAGACAGAATTTTTGTACTAGCCTCTTTGGAAACCCTAGGGGCTTTCTCATTGAATATCATATCGTACATATGCAACATGAATCTATGGCAATTTTGTAAAAATAAAAATCGAAGTCTGAATCCCAAAGAGTTCTATGGTAAATATGGATTGGGGTAGGGTCTTAGGCTGTCCATTTCCATCCCATGGTAGGAAAACTAAAAGAAAAGAAAATTGCGTCCATGACATAGGCACTCATATAAAAGGGGGGTATTTATATAGATGAAACACTTATTTTACTCCTATACTCCATGATGTTTTTGGCTAAATTATCAGATAGGATATTTTCCCAATTTAAAATTAAGTAATTGACGATTGCGTCAATCAATGGGACCCAATCTATAGGAAACCTAGTGGTATCAGGTTTTGCAAATAATCTAGACAACATACCGGCAGCATAACAGTAAGGGGAAGGAATTTGTGCTACTGGGTACGTACCCAGTTTATCTCTTTTAAGCTTGCCCTGGTCTTCCTTCCATTCGTTTATGACTTTCATCAGGTTTGGATGTTTTTCTCTAAAGATTTGAAGAAAATCTTTGTCATAATTCTCCTGTGGGACGAGTAAGTGGTACATTATCCTTAAATATTCTTCCCTGAAGGAACCTATATTCTCGCCCTTTGAATCCTTAAATGTTATGTCTTCTATATTCAAGTGGTAAATTACCCACTTAACCATATCTATATAGGGGAGAATATTTGGCCTTGCTACTACATTATGGATGAATGAACATGCAATGTTGAAATAGGTCGGGTCTGAAAAAACAGATGTGTCTGCTAAAGAAAATTTGACTATTATCCTTGGCTATTCATCCTCGAAAAGCTTGTACATTGCCTCCCATGAAGAACTTTCGCATTCCTTATTGCAAGTGATGTATGAGAATAGGGGAGACATGTTTGAGTCTTCGGTAGATGGTAGTTGGGAAATCTATTTGCCTTTCATGTTCATCTCTATTTCCCTCACTCCGTTAAGTGGTTTCCTGATTTCAAGCAAACAGAGAAAACATTAAAAATATAGAGAACAGAGAGGAAAACATAATTAAATAAAATCTAGCATTCAATCATTTAAAAACATGATCGAAGTAGTTATTAATCTATCAAAAACTTATTTCTATTAAATGACATTAATCATCAATAATAATTTAAAATCAAGTCTCTTACATGACCTTCACGTGAAGTATCTATCAATCAATTTAAGACGTTTGATCGCATATTCAGTTTCTTTTTATATGCGTCATTTCACATGCTTGAGTAATTAACTAACATTCATCGCATCACAACTTATAACTATTACCATTTATGATGTTACCCATAAATTTTGCGAAATGTGATCTGCGCAAAATACACATCGCAACTTTTATGTGGTAAATGACTTTTCTTTTAGTTAAGCTTGGTGATATGCGAAGTGCACACTCAAGAAGTCAAGCGACTGCGTTTTATCAAACTTTGGAACTTTTATGTTTATTTATTTATTGGCTCATCAGGTCCTCGTAATCGCAACTTTCACCGAATTGCTTATAAGTTTGATCGTTTAAATGAGGTGTGATGTGATTTTGGTTTATAACGGTGATAAAAGTGTTTTCAATAATATTTTGATATGACTTTGGAAAGAACTTAGCGCATATCATAGCCCACATGAATTAGTGGATTTTAAGTCGTTTAATTTTGTAAGCTATGCAAATAATGATGCGCACTAAGGAATGAAAGCAGAAAAAGCAAAATAAACTTTATTTCCTAAAGTTTTTTGACTTAAGCTAAAAAATAAATGAAATGAATTTTCTAATTATTTTTAAAGGGTCCCCATTTATTAAAATAAATGGGGGTTGTTGTATAGCACAACAATTGGTGATTCACTTGGGAGAACCACCTATTAGTGACTAACTTCTTGAAATTTATAAAAAAATTGAAATAAAAATAGTTGCACAAATGAATTTCGAACAAATAATATCTCAGTAAGCAACGAAAATTATCTTAATTAAAATTCATAAGAATTTCTCTTTTAAAAAAAAATACAAGTATGAGAATCTATACCAGTCTTTACTCAGTTCAAAAAAATATAAAGCAGGTGGCTCTTACAGATTAGCTTTATAAGAATTCCTCTTTTAAAAAAATATCTTAATTAAAATTCATAAGAATTCCTCTTTTAAAAAAATAGACGTATGAGAATCTATACCAATCTTTACTTAGTTCCAAAAAAGATAAAGCAGGTCGCTCTTATAGATCAACTTTATAAATATTTACTCTTTTATCACAGGTAGAGCCTTTGATCCAATAGGAAATTTAAGCTCTTGGCAGGGTTACATTTTACCCAGCAATGATTCATTGTCCCATCCAATGTTTCTTACAATTTCCAAAAATAAATTCCAACCTTATACACTTGATCCTTTTTTTCAATTTCTTTTCTTTTTTGTATTTTATTTTTATTTACTTAAAAGCCATTGTCTTGGCTTGGTGGCCAAATAATGGCAATGCCATTCACTAGTTGTAATTAAACTGATCAAGTTCGATCTTGATGAGACCCCTTTTCCTCTTGATATAATCTCAAGTCATTACCCTGTTTTGGTAGGTAGTATTGGTAATGTCAATTCAAATATTTCCCAATAAACATTGTTGTTGAACCCTTGGTTAAACTGGGGGTGGGGGGTGGGTGAATCAGTTTAATTCAGTCATGGTCTTGTAAAATTTTCTTTTACACTTATTTACATCTTTATTTCATGATAAAATTAATAGACAATGGAACAACAATATTAATAAGTGAGCAGCAGGTATTAAGCAGATTAAATACACAATATCAACATATAATCATCATGCACATAGACAATAGATATAAGTGGAAACCCATAAGGGAGAAAACCGCATCTTGTTATTGTTATGATGCAAAGGCAAGCTCCAACTCCCTCTCACCACTGATTTTCTGTAGGCTTCAACCTACAGGAGGCTACTACCTCAATTTTGCAAGCTACAACTTTCAAGGAAGCTCCAACTCCCATCTATTTTCTGCAACCTACAACCTACAAGAGGATTCTACCTCAGCCATCTACAACTGGACATCTATCAAGCTACAACTTGATATCGAAGCACCAACTTCCTCACAGTATAATAAAATCATATGTTGATTTACCTGGATATCATCTATGTTTTCTCCTTCTTTACTATTGTCCTCCCAGCCTTCAAATTTTCTTTATATCATCTCTGGATCTTCACAACTCCTCTCTCTACTCCTTCTTATTACATTCTCTCACTTCTTTCTCTATTCTCTTTTTTTTTCTATGCATATGCTGGTAATATTATTTACAGAGATCACCTCATAATTGTTCGCATTCCACAAGGAATTTGAAATGAACAGGTATGACTCTTTGCCTTCTCCCTTCTCATTTTCTTGTCCAGCACATTCAGAATAATATAACAAAATGTATATATTTATGTATTAAAGTGGAGTTTTGCTTTGCCTTTGGAGACTTTCCTTTGCATCACATACAATAAAAATAATTAATTCATTTACATTTACAGTTTCAACAAAAATATTTCACTCAGTCCTTTCATCTCTTTGCTCATTGTGCATTTGTCTTTTTTGCTATTGTTAGAGTCATTTCAGTTCCTGCTATTATATTCAACACAGTTCTCAATAATTGTCATTTTGGCCTAACTTGACCCACCTGTTTATTTCCAACAGTGCCACTATATTCTTCTTTTCCCGACTCTGCCTCTTTTTCTCATGCCCACGGTGTTGGCTCCCCGTAATCAGCAAGATCGGCAAAAGTCTGAATACGGGGAGAAACATCGTTTCAACCACTTTGGGATTCTAGGATCTAGCCCTCCTGAATCCGAAGAGGGATCTCTCCAATAAGTGCAAAGATGGATTTTTCTTTGAAGTTTTGGGTAATGATATTAGGCTAGTTATGAAGGCCGAGGATTTTGTTTTGTTTTTGGATGGTTGAGCATGATTATTATTTGAGGGGAAAGTTATAAATGCAAAGAGTTTCAAAAGTGAGAAGTTGCAAGCAAATAGAACAAAGCTTTGCACGGCAAGGTGGATGATTGCAAAGTTTTAACCATCGGGCTGGGTGAGCCACAATGAATATTGTCTTGAAATGTATACAAGAGTGGGCTCTGTGGCAAGTCATTCATGTCTAAGAATCTTAAAGTTGATTAATGGAAATGAAATGATACAACAAGAAGGGGAATTTAAAAAATGAAGAACAAAGAGCAACTTCAAAGAATCTAGTAAGTACTTTGAAACTAGCTAGCTTTTGATATACTTTCAATAGAAAACAATTTAGCACAAGGGAAACACAAATGATAACGAAAAATGGTCTAAGATCTGGTAAGTACTTCAAAACTAGCCAACTTTCAACGCATTCTTAGGGAAACTTTCAGATAGTCTTTTGGGATAAAACTAGGACAGGGCTCACCGTAATTTTCTCAGTTCATCTCTATTTAACATAAACTAAAACTAACATTCAGAAAATATATTTAGCTAAGACATTAGGACGAGGGAACGCCAGCATTCCTAACTGCTCAAACTGAATTAAATCATTCCTAAATAACACAAATTGGAAGAAAAAATTTAGATAAAGCTTATCAGCCATAGAAGGGTACTGATATACAGTAAATCCTAACTGTATGCTTGTTGTTATTTATAAGAGAAAATGGACAAAGTGAAAAAAGAAATAAAATAACGATTTACAATAAGAAAAACATCACCGTCGACATAGACCAGGATCCCATAAATCAGCTTGTATTGATGCTTTAGACCAGTTACAGCTTTAAGTCCAGTGTTTCAGGTTAGCAATCATCTTCAATTCTCAGCTTAAATATTCTATCACAAGCAGAGCTTCAAGAGCCTTTGAACACTATTTACAATCAGAAGTTTGGAGCACTTGTATATTTCGAAGTTCTGCAACCAACATTTTCTCATCTTCTACAAAAGTATTTATAGAAGAAATGAGAAGGTGAGATTTGATAAAAGGTATCATGGGTTCAATTAATATAGATTAATGCTTCTCAACCTTTGAGGGGCTTAATGGAGAAGAGTACAGATATTTTCACTGTATTAATTGATTTACATTAAAGATTAAGCTCGGTGGGAGCTTTTGTTGACTTTTAAGGCTCTGTGTCATGCTATAGTAACTCAACAGATATTTTTGCAATTAGTTCTTCGGCTGAATTAACTCTTTGGTGGTTGTGAGGTAGATATCTTCCATTAGTCATTAATCGGCCTCTGTTTGAGTGCTTTGAAGCTACAAGTGGCACTGTGGTAGCTGAGAGGAATCAATTTGCATCTATTGTGGCGGTAGAGGCTTTTCTGTCCAATAGATCTTTTTTATTTCCCCTTTAATTCTGTTTTAATTGAATGGATTAGGCTTTTGATAACCAATCTTAGCCGTAATCAGTTAAACTATGGAATTCATCTTTAATCTTCAATTCTGTTGTGCTTTGTCTTCGACACTGATACTCTTTGAATTTGATTAAACACAGTGTCTTATTGATGTCCAGGGCCGCATAGGGTCCGTATGGCATCCATGCCCATGAAGCATCGATGAAACATGGCGTGGAACCCTGTGAATAGCCTCCCTTTGATGAATCAAAGGCATGGGAATCTTCATTCCCAGCCTTTGGTTTTTCTTCAATATAATGGAAAAACCATTAAACACCTGCAAAAAAAACAATAAAGATTAATAAAAACCTGCGTTAGTGGGTAAAATGCTTCAGAGGTTGTGGGGAAGGAGCGTGGCTGTTGGATGGCAACATCCAACAGTGGAGATATGTTAGAGGAGGTCAAAAGGAGAGTAGAGGGAGCTTTTAAGTCAGATCTGTTGATCTGCAGAGATTCGACGGTCAGGATTAATTGAGAGGAAATAAAGCAAAGGAGTCACTTTATAGAGAAATGGTGAAAATATAAAGAAATAAGGTTAAAAACCTTAGGCGAAGGAAAAAATGAATCTAAACACCAAATGGGTTTCGAGAGGAATGTGAGTCGTTAGATGAGATTGGCTCATAAAGATCAACGGTTGAGGAGGCATGCGATGAATTACAAAGAGAAAGAGGGAAAGCAGTTTTTGGAGGTAAAACAGTTGTTTTCACGCGGAGAAATAGCGGGGAGGCTGTTTTTCCTTTTTGAACGCGATATGCGTTCCCACCCAACACGTGGCTTTTCAAAACCACCAATATCACGCAGCCCTTAGGAAATTATACTTCGCGCTGAAAGTTACATGACATAGAATGTGGATCGTTAGATTTGGGACCTCAGATCTAACGGTGGGGAGCAGAGTGCGATATGGGACAGATGCGCGGGCAGAAGCAAGGGGGGTGGTTTTATTATGGGCCATCTGATCGAGAGATCGATGGCAGAGATCAAATCCAGAGGGAGGTAGGACCCACAGGAGGCAGACCTGTCGGGGTTTAATATATGCTGTTGAATGTAGAAGATCGATGGCCAAGATTGAATCTGGGTTTAAAATGAATTAATACACAGGCGGAGAAAGGGTGAAGGAGGATCGTTGATCTGCAGAGATCAACGGCTATGATTGGCCAAAAAACATAATGAGCGGGGCTACATGTTTTAAACCAAAGTCGAGAAATGCAATCTGGACCGTCCGATCTGGACACATAGACGGTCCAGATGCAATCGGAGGTATCGGCATCGGCGGGCAAGGAACATGGAGGCGACAAAGCGATTGAGCGCTGGCCGTTGATCTGAGGATCAGATCAATGGTGGGGAGTGAATTGGAGGATTTTGAAGGCGGAGGAAGGCTAATAATCGAAGCAAATGTGGGCCGTTAAATATGGGAAGGCGGGGAGGAGATCAACGGTTCATGATAGATTGGGGAATGGCCAATTGGAGGGGACACAAAAATGAGCTCTAAAAACTCGCGATGTGATGATGCGCGGGCCGTTTGATCGGCTTTAGATCAATGGCATATATTGTTTTAAATTATGCTCTAGCAGAAACCCTTAATACTTTATGAAAACCCAAATATTTTAATAAAAACAAAGGTTTATCGGGGCGGGATGTATATATATGAAATTTTTGGTGCTCGATTGTGGGGCCTTTGATTATATGGAAGGAAAAAGGCCCGGGGCTTATGTATGAGGGCCAATCACAATCGGAGGTTGGTCTCGGTCTTTCAATCGACCCATTTAGAATTTTTGCGATGTGATTGGTGCTGCAGGACTTTTCACTCTTGGTCCCGGGCGTAGGCTATATGGAGTGAAGCGGATTTTATACAATGGGGCTTCAATCGCATCGAAACTTTTGATGGGGGCTTTTCAATCTACCCATTTTTCATTAAAAACATTGTTTGGGTGCGTTCAGACCAAACTTAGGAAAAAGTGGGTTTGCTGACTTTATAAAGGAAAAGGGAAATTGAGAATGAATTATTTCAATGTTTTAGCACCCGATTGTGGGCCCACGGGTTATACGAAATAATAACATGATCGGGGGCTTATGTACAAAGGGCTTAATCACATCGGAGGCTTTCAAATAAGAATTTTGACTTGTGCGCTCTAATTTTTCCGATGCGATAAGCACCTAAATGGCTAGCGCTTGGTTCTAGCACCAAGGCGTATGGAGAGGAAGTGGTTAGGACTTTGGCCCAAGGGGGCTTAAGCCTATGGTAAACAAAATTATTTTTTATGAAATTTTCAGAGTTTTCTGAAGGATTTGGGGTTTCGACAGAGTTTAAAAAGGAGTTTTAAACTCTGTAATATGAATTTTATGAAGGAAAAAGGAGAATGGATGAAAAATAAAAGAAAATGATGGGGGGAAAAGGGAATAAAATGAAGGTTAGTTTTGAGGTGGGGGAAGGGGAAAAAATGGTGTTTGCAGCAGTCTTATCTTGATGGAAAATAGCACAATTTCTGAGTTGGAAAAGGAAACAGTAGTGATGTCTTCATGAGTCTTCAAGAGATAACACCTTTTTTGCAATAAAAATTGTTCCTTGAAGGCTCCAAAAATGTTTTAGCCACCATTTGATATGACAAATTTTATTGGTGGCTAACAGTGGCTCCACTTTGGGATGGTGCCTTCTTGAAGGCATCAAGAACTTCAGACTTGCATTCTCTAGGAGGTTGATTAGTGCCTCATCCATTGGGTTGCCTTTCTTTACTTGGATGATCTTCTTTGTTCTAAAAAATGTCAGCAACCATGGAAAAAAATGGAACTTCATCAATACAAGCTTTCTACCTACCCAATCCTATTGATCTAACATTTTTTCTTCTTTAGAGTGCACTTGGATTGGCAAAATATTTTCACAACATTTTATTCTTTTGAAAGCATAAAACTATTGTAATTCTACTCTTTATTTCTCCATGGACTCAGATTAAACAGTTGAGTCCATATGCTTCTCTACCTAATCTACCAATCTGTTAGGATTAAACAATCTAATAGATTTTTATTCTCTAAATTCTACAATAGAAATTAAAAATCATACAAGTCAGGATTGAACAATCTAACTTGATGCTGATCTATGGCATAAAAAACAAGCTACACATAGATATTATTTTGCAGAAAATTAAATCAAAATGGAAGGCTTAAGATCTGAAAGTTCAAAGCACTTCCTTCATCTTTTTATAGCTATGTTTTGACTTTTGTTTGAGCTGTTCTTTCTTTCTTTTTCTGGTTCAGATTTTGAGCTGATTAGAACCATTTTTTACCTCTGTTCTTGACTCAAGAAATAATATATTTGAGTCATCTCTCTTTGGAAACTTAGGTTCATATTTTGAGCATGTTTGAACCTTTAATTTCTAGCCTAATCTACCTATTGATAAGCCAAGATTAAACAGTTTGGCACATCGAATTCACTATCCTATCAGCAATAAATTTAAAACTAATTAGTCAAGATTAGGTTGTTTGACTAACTAGAAATGTGTTTTTCAGGAGTGGCATTTAAGCTTGCACACTTTCATATTTGTTTTTCTTTTTGTTGGTATGGGGTCGTACCTTTATTGTTTTTACAATCTGCCCTCTTTTCTTTCTTTCATTGTTTTTATATTTTTTGATTTTTCTAACTTTGAATGCAATGATGGGTGAAATATTTATAATGAGAAGAAGATAAAAAGGCTTTCAAAACATGACATGGATCAAGAGAAGTAATGCTTAAGCATCCTGCCATTGACAGGACCCCCAAACAATTCTTCTCCATTCAACTCTTGTAAGAAAAAGGCATTATTACCAGCAGCTGAATGAATGAAGTAAGGGCCAAGCCACAAGTTGTCAAATTTTCTATGCTTGCCCTTTTCTTCTCTTCTAGAGTCCCACTTTAAAACTTTGTCCCCAACATTAAAATTGTTGGTTTTTATTCTTCTGTCAAAAAGCTTTTTAATGTTGTCTTGCTTTTGCAATGATTTTTTATAAACCTCCTCTCTGGTTTGCTGAAGGTGAATAGTCTGACTTAACCTTCTGATCATGTCATTATCTTCAGACTGAACCTCTTGAATTAAATTCATAGCTGGCACACCAAGGCTGGTTGGAAAGATTGCATCAGTGCCATACACAAGCTGGTAGGGTGACATGCCGATATATTTCTTCAAAGTCAATCTGTCAGCCCAAAGTGCATGCACAAGCTTTGTGTGCCAAGACTTTTTGTTGTCCTCCAACAACTTCTTGATTATGTTCACTAAACTCTTATTTGAGGATTCTACAAGTCCATTACCTTGAGCGTAATAGGTCGTGGAATGCCCCAATGTTATCTGATACTTGTGACAGAACTCAACCATCTTCTTTAATCCAAATGTTGTTGCATTATCAGTGATGATCTTGGTAGGGCAGCCAAATCTAGAGAGAATATTAGTCTCCATGAACTTTATGATAACAGAATCATTGGCTTGCCTACAGGGGATGGCTTCTTTCCATTTAGTGAAGTAGTCTGTGACAGTGAGAATCCATCTATGTTGGGTGGAAGATGGTGGATGGATTTCACCTATGAAGTCAAGTCCCCACTATTGGAAAGGAGCTTCAACAGTGATTGGATGCAGAGGTAGGGGTAGCATCTTCCTTTTGCCTTCAAAAAGTTTGCATTTATGACAGGAAATGATCATCTTGTGTACATCAAGGAAAAGAGTAGGCCAATAGTAACCAGCCCTCAAGATTTTGTTGGTTGTTGTCTTCCAGTATAAATGGCTTCCACATTCCCCTTCATGGAACTCGTGCTTAACCTTCTCTACATCATACTCAGGAAAAAATTTAAGAAATATACCACTTGCATTCTTCCAATAAATATATTTATGTATAATGCAATAGTTTACAGCTTTCAACTTTAAGAACCTTGCCTTTGTTTTTGTCAAACCAGGAGGTGTATTCAAATTAAGAAAAAAATAAAGAATATCAGCATACCAAGGGGAGTTCATAAAATGGTCTTCAATGATGGGTGTTGAGATTTCCTCTTGTTCATCCAAAGCATTAATCATATTAATATCAAGAACTTCAAAATTGGATTCAGCCATCAATCTAGCTAGACCTTGGCCTTTGATGAGTTTAGTTGGTTTTATCTCTAAACCATATTCAAGAATAACAACAATCCACTTACCTCTCTTAGCATCTAGGTCCTGTGTTAGAATGTCTTTCACACCTGAATTTGGGACAAAGGCAATGATGTGTGAGTGCAAGATGTATACTCTGAAGTCTTTCAAAGCTTTAACCAAAGAAAAAGCTTGCCTCTCTATAATGTTATACTTCAGAGGGGCATCCCTCAATGCCTTTCTAAAGAATGCAATAGGCTGCTCTTGTCCTTATGGATTTTTCTGTAGAAGGACAACAACTATTGTATGTTCTAATGAAAATGAAAAAATATAAAAATCTTTTGAAAAATCAGGACTTATTAGAACCGGTGTTTTGGTTAACGCTTGCTTCACCAGCTCAAAGGACTTCTTTGCTTCCAAGGTCCATTTTACCCCTTACTCTTTCTTCAACATGTTTGTAATATTTCTAAGGAGCTCAGCCAAGTTGGGGATGAACCTTCTCAAAAATTTAATCTTTCCAATGAAAGATTGCAACTCCTTGATGTTTCGAGGATGAGAGATTTGCAATATGGCCTCAATCCTCTTCGGATCTATCTTAATACCCTCTTCAAAAATAATGTGCCCAAGAATTTTACCTTCTTGAAGACCGAATAGTGTTTTCTTAGGGTTTAAAGATATCCCAAACTTTTTGCATATCTCGAAGACTGTTCTTAAATGTGCTAAGTGCTCTTCATATGTCTTTGAAAAAATAGTAGCATAATCAAGGTATATAATGATGAAGTAGCCGAGCTCTTCGAAGAATGCTATGTCCATGGATTTTTGGAATGTTGCACCAACATTCATTAGACCAAAGGGCATTTTCACATACATGAAAGTGCCCCATGGTGTAGTGAAATTTGTCTTTAATTGATCATCAAGGTGAACTAAGATCTGATTGTACCCTGAAGCAAAGAAATTCTTTTATACCCCACCACCCTTTGGAGAATATGATCCATATTAGGTAAAGAGTAGTTGTCTTTCAATGAAGCTTTATTTAAGTCTCTAAAGTCTATACAAAGCCTGATCTCTCCAGTTTTCTTCCTAAACGACACCAGATTAGACACCCACTCAAAATATCTAATAGGGACAATAATACCAGCTTCATACATTTTCGTGATTTCCTTCTCAACCAAAGGCAACTGAATAGGGTTAATTCTGTGCAGTTTTTGTTTGAATGGTTTTTGGTTTTCTTTGAGAGGGATTTTGTGCTGTATTATTTTAGTGTCATAGGATTTCAAATCTTCGTAACTCCACGCAAAAACATCAGAAAATTCTTTAAACAACTCTATGTATTTGAGTTTAATGTGAGCTGGTAAATTCTTAGACATTTTAATCATCATTGGTTTAAGTTTACTGCCTATATTGCACTCTTCCACTTCAGTCTCTACAGGCTCCAGTTTTGGCTTCTTGACCACATCGTTAAAATCGAACAACTCTTCTAAAGGGGCCAGACCCTTAGGAAAACTTTGATCTTTGGACTGCAGGGTTTCTAACTCCTCTGTTTCTAATTCTATAGTCATTTCTATTTTTTTTATAAGTTTTCTAGACAGAAGATTTATATTGGCAACCTCAGGAGATGGTTCTTCTTCACCAAGAAAATTTTCTTCACTATTGTAGTCTATTTCATAATCTGAATCTGAACTGTGCAGTTTGAATTCGTTTTTGAATTGCATGAAGTCTTCTATTTGTTTGTCTCCGTCGAACACTTGCCAATATTTTTCGTTATCAGGAACTGCTGGTTTGAATTTTATATAAGTTGTGCAGTCTTTGGTTTCATATGGCGTTAAGCATGTTCTAGCTGCAAAGGCTAAGATGTGGGCCGCTATATTTCTTTTTCTTGGGACAAAAAATATCTGGTACTCCTAAAAAGTTTTTAAAATATCCATGACGTCATTTCGATAGGCCCTAAGTCTTGGGTGGTTTGCATTGTTTTCCCTGTTGACTTGCCTAATGATTAATTCAAAATCCCCATATGCTCTTATTCTTTTGGCTCCTAGCATTTTCAACAAACGCAAGCCTAAAAGTAGGGATTCATATTCCGCTATTTTATTTGAACACTGGAAGTTTAATCTACAGGAAATTCTTTCTGTGTGATTGTTCTGTGTTGCATATCCAGACACCTGCACCAGCGTTAGTTCTAGTGCATGACCCATCGAAGTTCATACTCCACAGAGGACTAGATTCGAGTTCATCTTGGGCACTTTCCTCTTCAACTAATGTTCTTTTTTATTGTTGTTGAATATCAACACTTAGTTGAATTTGTTTAAACTCCTCAGGTTTTTCGCTGTGTTGAGGGTTATTTTCTTGACTGTCAAGGTTTAAAAGCAAAGGACACATGACTTGTAGCTCAAGACCTGTGCTTAGTTTTTTGTGGTTTAAGGGTTCAACAAACTGCTTTGACACTTCTGTGAGGTTTTCTTCTTCCTTTCTATCGGCCATCAATTCTGTTAAAGTCACCCGTTCAAAGAAATTTTCATCGTTAAACAGGATAAAAGAGTCGAGGCTGGTATTTACAGAATACAGAGGAGAATGTTGTGGTCTGTCTGAGCTTGTAACTGTGTATTGCATATGGGACTCCCTGTAAATTCTTCTTGTCTGATTGAAAACATGGATCGTCGCATAGGTCATGTCCATCTGCATAGTCCCTTGTAAATTAGCCCCCAAGACCTAGATAATAGCATTCCATACTTTGGGGGAACATCAGCCACAACAATATCCATGGCCAAGAATTTGGCTGGAATCTGTGCTAAGTTAACGCAGAGGTCTTTGATTAATCCTAAGCATTTTACTCTACTTGAGTCAAAGGAGTAAAGGTCTTTATAAGGTCTGGTGATTTCTAGACCAAGGCTCTCCATCACAGCTTTAGGCATTAAATTATGAGAAGCCCCAAAATCATGCATAGCGTTGTGCAAAATCTTGTCATGAACATTTAAACTCACATAAAAGGGAGGAATAGGTCCCTCTTGATACCTACCTTCAATCTTAGGACCAAAAATAAGCTTTGGCTAGTCATCATTAAGATTGACTGTGTCATTATTCTCTTCAATGTTTAAAACATTCAAAATTTGGGTCCTATATACACTTTGGGCAGCTAACTCAGTCAAGGGAACAAAGATTTTAATTTTGGAAATTTCTTGCTCTAGGCTGAAAGGTATTTGATTCTTTGAAGTGCTTGTCTCAGCCTTACTAGCTGCCACTCTATCAATAACATCATCTTGCTGATTTGTTCTATTTACATTGGCAAAAATGGTTTTCACAAGAGTACTAGCTAAAGTGTTAGTACTACTAAGATATGCACTCTGTTTTGCAACGTTTTGAGTGCCTTTCTCTTTACCTTTATCAGAATTCACAGCCACTGTTTTGTCCTTCTGTTTGACAACTTTAGGCTTGTTTACAGTGATATTTTGTGAATATTTGTCAGAGGTTTTTGTGTTGAGAGTTTGTTGACTGGTTTTACTTCTAAGGTGATATTCTCTTTGAGACTCTATGCTGACATTTTCCATGTCTTGATAATAGCTTTCATCATCGTCTCTTTTGTCATCATAGGGTGTGTAAAGACCTTGTTTTCTATCATAATGAATCTCAAAGTCATCATTATCTACCCCCAACATGTTGATATCCTCTTCCTCTGTTATTTCATCTATTTCTTCAACCTCACTCACATAGTTTTAATGAAAGGGAGGAGTGATCTGTTGATCATCCTCCCTAGGTTTGTTTGGAGGCTGGTTCCTTCTAAAATTCTGATTCTGGTTCTGGTTTCTATTTTGAGGAGCAGTTTGTTTTTGACTTGCTTGTGCTCTCTCAAGGATTCTGATTTTCTTCATCATCTCCTGCATCATTTTTTCCATCTTCGAGCTGGAAGTGGAAGGGGTAGATTCTTCTCTGAAGGATACTCTCTTCTCATTTTTCATTCTTGCTCTCTTCTCCATTAATTTAACTTCCACAGTAAGAGCTCCTTTTTGCATCTCTTCAAGAGTTACAGGATCCCTCTCTCTCAGCTGATAAGGCATCTCAGGGTCAAACGCTTTAGGAAACTTGTTTAAAGCTGAGCCTTGTGGAGGTTTTAGATCTAGGGAAAGTGCATTATACACACTGTTAAATCTGGTACAATAAGCTTGAACACTTTCCCCAGTGTTGTTGTGGAGGTTCTTGTAATCAGAAAGGAGTTGGAGAGGATTCTTCTTTACTTCCCATTTGTTTAAGAATGTCTAATGGAAGGCTTGGATATCATTGATACTATGGCGGGTTAATCCTTTAAACCATTTTCTTACTTCTCCCCCCAGACTCTGAGAAAATAATCTAAGCTTGATAGAATCATCATCAATTTCATTTATGTCAAAGTATTCATTCATCTTATCCACATGTTGTGATGCAGTAGTAGCATTACTAGCATCATATAATGGAATTTTGGACTGATAGTCCTGTGGAAGATTGACTAATGGTACAGGAAGGACTAAGGGAGCATACCATGCTGCCATGATATGTGGTGGAGGTGGATTTACAAGAGGTGGATTAACAAAAGGTAAAGTGGGTTGAAGTGGAGTGTTTTGGACAGTGGATGTATGATGAACAGATGTGGATTAACTAGGAATATTGCTGAGCAGATCTTGGATGAGAGACACCTAAATTGGAAATAAAATGTGAATCGGGTGGTGTTGTTTCTCTACTACTAGGATGTTCACTTTGTTCAGGTGATGAAAGTGAAGACTCAGAATCTAGCTGATCTAAATCATCAAGAGACCTAGTTCTAAATGGATTTGTTAGATCTACTTGTGATTGTTGTAGAGCTGCAAGATTTTGAGGAACTAAATTAGCTCTCAAGGGTGATATGAAAACAGTTGAAAATTTTATCTTAGGAGACTTCCTAAGGATACTTTCTGGGTTATCAAATATCTCAGGTGGGTCAGGTTCGGGATAGGCTCTAGTATGAATCTTTCTAGGAGCCACTATGCTGTGTTTTTTAGACCCATAATAAACCAGAAGAGTTCAACCAAATATGACAATCTTTTAGAGTTTAAATAATATGTTTTACACAATTTAAATCCTATAGTCCTCTAACTAAGTTTGTATGATATTACAATGATAATGGTTCTTCCCAGTGGAGTCTTAAGGTCTGTTGAGGATTGTGGAGTCCTCAAGTGGAATTTTTTAGCTCTTTTGGAGGTAAAAGGTTTTATGGTCCACCACCATGTTTATTGAATTCCAATCTGAAATATTTTTGGGTTTTCTAAGTTATTTTTTAGTTGTGTGGTTTCTAAGAGTGTCCTAAATCTGTTTCAAAACTTAGCTACAGTTGTGAGACAAAGATAGTCTACTCTTATGGCTAAGCTAGATGATTTTTCAAGGTTAGATAAAATCTTAAGAGAATCCTACGGTTTGCCTAGTTTTTCACTGATTCAAACAAGTTTCATCATGATTACCATCACTTGGTAGTGCTTGAAAATTTTTCTTTTTACTCAATACACAATGTTCTTGAAATTATGATTTATGAGGTCTTAGAAGTATTTATGATGAAAAACACTCACAAGTCCCCAGCAGAGTTGCCAGAAATGTTAGCTACCTGTAATTAGCAAGATTGGCAAAGTCCAACTGTAGGGAGAACACTATTTCAACGACTTTGGGATTCTAGGATCTAGCCCTCCTGAATCCGGAGAGGGATCTCTCCAATAAGTGTAAAGATGGATTTATCTTTAAGGTTTGGGGTAATGATATTAGGCTAGCTATAAAGTCCAAGGGTTTTTGTTTTTTTTGGATGGCTGAGCATGATTATGGCTTGAGTGGAAAGTTATAAATGCAAAGAGTTTCAAAGGTGGGAAGTTGCAAGCAAATAGAAAAAGCTATGGCCAAAAAGATGGATAATTGCAGGTTTTAGTCCATTGGGCTATGGAGTCATAATAGGATTTAATTGAAACAACCAGGTTCAAGAGTGGTCCATGGGGCAAGTCATCTATGTCTAAGGATCTCTTTAAATTTGATTTATGGAATGAAATGATACAACAAGAAGGGGCATTAAACAAATGAAGAACAAAGAGCAGCCCAAGATCTAGTAAGTGCTTTGAAACTAGCTAGCTTTTGACATACACTTGAGAGAAACATAAAAGCAACCCAAGATCTGGTAAGTACTTTGAAACTAGCCAGATTTTGATATACTTTCAATAGAAAACAATTAAACACAAGGGAAACAAAAATGATAACGAAAAATGGTCTAAGATCTGGTAAGTACTTCGAAACTAGCCAACTTTCAACGCATTCTTAGAAAAACTTTCAGATAGTATTTTGGGATAAAAATAGGACAGGGCTCACCATAATTTCCTCAGTTCATATCTACTTAACATAAACTAAAACTAAAATTCAGAAACTATATTTAGCTAAGACAGTAGGACGAGGGAACGCCAACATTCCTAACTGCTCAAACTGAATTAAATCATTCCTAAATAACACAAATTAAAAGTAAAAATTTAGATAAAGCTTATCAGTCAGAGAAGGGTACTGATATACAATAAATCCTAACTCTATGCTTGCTATTATTTATAAGAGAAAATGGACAAAGTGAAAATAGAAATAAAATAAATTTACAATAAGAAAAACATCACCGTCGACATAGACTAGGATCCCATAAATCAACTTGTATTGATGCTTCAGACTAGTTACAACTTTATGTCCAGTGTTTCAGGTTAGCAATCATCTTCACTTCTCAGCCTCACTATTCTATCACAAGAAGAGCTTCAAGAGCCTTTGAACACTATTTACAATCAGAGGTTTGGAGCACAAGTATATTTCGAAGTTCTGCAACCAACATTTTCTCATCTTCTACAGAAGTATTTATAGAAGAAATGAGGAGGTGAGATCTAATAAAAGGTCTCATGGGTTCAATTAATACAGATTAATGCTTCTCTATCTGTGAGGGGCTTAATGGATAAGAGTAAAAATATTTTCACTGTATTAATTGATTTACATTAAAGATTAAGCTCAGTGGGAGCTTTTGTTGACTTTTAAGGCTCTGTGTCATGCTATAGTAACTCAGCAGATATTTTTGCAATTAGTTCTTCGGCTGAATTAACTCTTTGGTGGTTGTGAGGCAGATATCCTCTGTTGGTCATTACTCAGCCTCTGTTTGAGTGCTTTGAAGCTACAGGTGGCACTGTGGTAGCTGAAAGGAATCAATTTTCCTCTGTTGTGGCGGTAGAGTCTTTTCTGTCTGATAGATCTTTTTGATTTCCCCTTTAATTCTATTTTAATTGAATGGACTAGGATTTTGATAATCAATCTTAGCCGTAATCAGTTAACCTATGGAATTCATCTTCAATCTTCAATTCTGTTATGCTTTGTCTTCGACACTGATACTCTTTTAATTTGATTAAAAACAGTGTCTTGTTGATGTGCAGGGCCGCACAAGGTCCGTATGGCATCCATGCCCATGAAGCATCGATGAAACATGGCGTGGAACCCTATGAATGGCCTCCCTTTGATGAATCAAAGGCATGGGAATCGTCATTCCCAGCCTTTGTTTTTTCTTCAATATAATGGAAAAACCATCAAACACCTGCAAAAAAAACAATAAAGATTAATAAAATCCTACGTTAGTGGGTAAACCGCTTCAGAGGTTGTGGGGAAGGAGAGTGGCCATTGGATGGCAACATCCAACGGTGGAGATCTGTTAGAGGAGGTCAAAAGGAGAGCAGAGGGAGATTTTATGTCGGATCCGTCGATCTACATAGATTCGACAGTCAGGATTAATCGGGAGGAAATAAAGTGAAGGAGTCACTTTATAGAGAAATGGTGAAAATATAAAGAAATAAGGTTAAAAACCTTAGGCGGAGGAAAAAATGAATCTAAACACCAAATGGGTTTCGGGAGGAATGTGAGCCGTCGGATGAGATTGGCTCATAAAGATCAACGGTTGAGGAGGCGCGCGATGAATTACAAAGAGAAAGAGGGAAAGCAGTTTTGGGAGGTAAAACATTTGTTTTCACGTGGAGAAAAGGCGGGGAGGCTGTTTTGCCTTTTTGAATGCGATATGTGTTCCCGTTCGACACGTGGCTTTTCAAAACCACCAATATCGCGCGGCCCTCAGGAACTTACACTTCGCGCTGAAAGTTACGCGACATAGAACGTGGACCATTAGATCTGGGACCTCAGATCTAATGGTGGGGAATAGAGTGCGATATGGGACAGATTCGCGGGTAGAAGCAAGGGGGGTGGTTTTATTATGGGTCGTTCGATCGAGAGATCGATGGCGGAGATAAAATCCAGAGGGAGGCAGGACCCACAGGAGACAGACCTGTCGGGGTTTAATATGGGATGTTGGATGTAGAAGATCGATGGCCAGGATCAAATCTGGGTTTAAAATGAATTAATACACATGCAGAGAAAGGGTGAAGGAGGATCGTTGATCTGTAAAGATCAACGGCTATGATTGGCCAAAAAACATAATGAGTGGGGGTACACGTTTTAAACCAAAGTCAAGAAATGCGATTTGGACCGTCCAATCTGGACATGTAGACGGTCTAGATGCAATCGGAGGTATCGGCATCGGCGGGGCAAAGAACATGGAGGCGCCGAAGCGATTGAGCGCTGGTTGTTGATCTGAGGATTAGATCAATAGTGGGGAGTGAATCGGAGGATATTGAAGGTGAAGGAAGGCTAATAATCGGAGCAAATGTGGGCCGTTAGATCTGGGAAGGCGGCGGGGAGATCAAAGGTTCACAATAGATCGAGGAATGACCAATCGGAGGGGACACAAAAATGAGCCCAAAAAACTCGCGATGCGATGCTGTGCGGGCTATTTGATCGGCTTTAGATCAACGGTGGATATTGTTTTAAATTATGCTCCAGTGGAAACCCTTAATACTTTATGAAAACCCAAAGACTTTAATAAAAACAAAGGTTTATCAGGGTGGGATGTATATATATGAAATGGCTAGCGCCCGATTGCGGGGCCTTTGATTATATGGAAGGAAAAATTCCTGGGGCTTATGTATGAGGGCCAATTGCAATCGGAGGTCGGTCTTGGTCTTTCAATCTACCCATTTAGATTTTTTGCGATGCGATTGGCGTTGCGGGACTTTTAACTCTTGGTCCCGGGCGTAGGCTATATGGAGTGAAGCGGAGTTTATATAATGGGGCTTCAATCGCATCGGAACTTTTGATTTGGGCTTTTCAATCTACCCATTTTTCATTAAAACCATTGTTTGGGTGTGTTCAGACCAAAATTAGGAAAAAGTGGGTTTATTGACTTTACAAAGGAAAAGGGCAATCGGGAATTAATTATTTCAATTTTTTAGCACCCGATTGTGGGCCCACGGGTTATACGAAATAATAACATGATCGGGGGCTTATGTACAAAGGGCTTAATCACATCGGAGGCTTTCACATAAGAATTTTGACTTGTGCGCTCTAATTTTTCCGATGCGATAAGTGCCTAAATGGCTAGTGCTTGGTTCTAGCACCAAGGCGTATGGAGGGAAGTGATTAGGACTTTGGCCCAAGGGGGCTTAAGCCTGTGGTAAACAAACTTATTTTTTACGAATTTTTTAGAGTTTTCTGATGGATTTGGGGGTTTCGACAGAGTTTAAAAAGTAGTTTTAAACTCTGTAATATGGATTTTATGAAGGAAAAAGGATAATGGATGAAAAATAGAGGAAAATGATGGGGGAAAAAGGGAATAAAATGAAGGTTAGTTTTGAGGTGGGGGGAGGGAAAAAAATGGTGTTTGCAGCAGTCTTATCTTGATGGAAAATAGCAAAATTTCTAAGTTGGAAAAGGAAACAGCAGTGAAGATTGAACCAAGGGCATGATTTCTTCATGAATCTTCAAGAGATAACACCTTTTTTGCAATAAAAATTGTTCCTTGAAGGCTCCAAAAATGTTTTAGCCACCATTTGATATGACAAATTTTATTGGTGGCTAACAATTATAAGGAATTCTTAACTACTCCTTAGGTCTACCAAGAACTTGTTATTTGTTTCATTAATGGTCACTATGTTAGTTGTCAAATTAGATTCAAGGTATGCCCTTCTTATTTGAAGTTAACAAAACTCTATTTCTGAAATCTTTCTATGAAATACTGATTGATTAGGTTAAAGAGGTCTCGTTCGATCTTGTCCTTTGTCCATGCTTACCAAATCGTTTCAAAGTTCCTGATAGTTTGATATATGTTGTTTAGGAGTTCCCTCTTCATATATTAAGTTATTTTTTTACCTTATATGTTTTCCAAACAACTGAAGGTGAATTTCTAAATTTAGAAGTTCTTATGCTTCTATGTCTCACCTGAATGTTTATCTTTCATGTTTATCAGTTTCAGTATTGTTCATAGAGATTAATGGTTTTACCTACCTCATGAGTATTTGCTTTCAAACTATATATGTTTAAGACTTCTTCGTTTTTTCACAAACTTAATGTTCATTTCACCTCATACCTCACCCGAAAGATCCATTTACCTTGCTAAATCGGCCCTACAGTACACCTTGTCCATCATTTAGACATCCTTGACTTTATCTGACCCCGTAGCTTTGTTGATTTGATGAACTCTCTTTCGATTTGTCCCACTTGATCAGTTTTACCTCAAAACCAAAATATACTTAACAACTAGCCTAAAATCAAACATACAAAGCAAACAAGTTCACATCCTTATCACCATAGAGAGAGCCATGTCTGAGTCCAGGAAGGCTAGGTCCTAGGACTCCAAAGATTGGTCTGATGTTACCCTGCCATCTGGTTTACCAATCTGTCAAATTACGGGACGCTGACATAATGGCGATCACGGTGGGACCCACTGAGTACATAACAGCCTAGCAAACTCTTGTAGACTCATTTTTCCTTCAAAATTAAAATCAGACTAGCAGCCTATAAAGCCATTAGAGTAGACTCTCTTTGTTTCACCACCTTAGCTAAGTGATGAGTCAGGTATAGGACACTCTTACAAACTAGGCTACATATAAAAAATCTGTAAAAAACCTCGAAAAAACATTCCTATATTGGTTTCTATCAGTCATTGATGGTGGACCATAAAAACTTGTCTCTACAAGACAAAAACATTCACCTGGTGACTCCACTAGCCTCCAATAGGCCTACTACTCCGTTCAAATACCAAAAACTTCCATAAGCATGCTATCCTATTAATTTACCCTTCCAATCCAAAAATCATGATGCAGTCTCTGAAATCAGTGGCAAACTAAGTATTACTTAAAGCTTCAAAAAATTTTGTCAAAACATAAAAGCTCAACTAAATAGCCTAAGAATGGAACTCTAGCTTTCTCACCATCATAGCAAAATGATGATCTAGCTGTAGAACACTCTTACAAGTTTTTGGTTTACATGAAAAATTTATAAAAAGAAAATTCTTAAAATTTTTCCTTTGTCTGTATTGGTGGTGGACCATAGACTTCAAAGTCACTAAAAACATCCACCTGGTGACTCCACTAGCCTCCATTAAGTTTTTTTTAACTATTACTAGCATCCATAAACTCCTAGAGAGGACAACCTTCCGAAAGAAATCACAACTGTCATCCTCTCTAAATTTTGAATTTGAAATCTGGCTTCACAAAGAATTAATACTAGATCTCATCTGGACCCAAATCCTCCTATCATAGCTGATGACCCAGAAAACATTTTGTGTCAAACTTTTGAAACTGGAAACTTAGCTACCAATAGGACTAATCATAAAGCAAGCTATGTACCTGAACATCTTACATCCTTGCAAGATTCCCATTTTGACTTGTGCCATACAAAAAACCTTTTTAGAACCAAGTCACAAACTAGCATTGACCATATCGATCTTGAGCCTATAGACTTACAACAGAGTTCTAGGAGAGAAGCTTCTCCCACTGCACCACTTGATTTCCAACTTCTCCACCACTTCGGTCCTTTTCACCCTAAGTCTACTCAAAACCAGTTTACCAGTCCAAGTACTTCTGCCACACCCATTCACACCACCACTAGGAAAATCACCTCATCCCAATCTACAAACCCTCCGCTTGTAAACTTACCATCAGCACCCATCATGGTAGCATGGTATGCACCCTTAGTGTTACCACATACTTTGGTATATTTTCCAAACGATTACCAATCCAGAATCCGGCACTTCACCAGGGCTGAATCTACCACTACCCAACAACATGTAGATAGAATGAATGATGCCTTGGATTACATGGAACTAGATGAGGAAACCATGAAGATGAGGATGTTTTCCCAAAGCCTAGGAGGAGAATCCAAATAATGTTTTAAAAACTTGACTCCTAATAGTATACATGATCTCCCCTCACTTTATCAAAATTTCATAAACAGATGGGAAATCAAGAAAAATCCTCTTCAAATTCTTTCTAAATATAAAAATCTTAAAAGAAACACAGGGGAAAGTGTTCAAGACTATTGCACTAGGTTAAACAGTGTCTATAACGCCCTCCCGCCACACATGAAACCTCCACTCGGCCTAGCACTAGTAAAATTTCCAGAAGGTTTCGATCCATACATGAAATATCAGTTAAGAGAAAGAGACCCCACAACTTTAGAAGAAATGCAAAGGGAAGCTATTAGTGTTGAGGCCAACCTCATAGAAAAGAGGGCTAGGATTAGATCAGAAAATAAAGTCACTTATTGAGATGATACCATGCCTTCCACTTCCTCTTCAGATTCCAAAATAGATAACCTGGTTAGGACCATGGAGAGAATGATTTAAAGGATAAACTTAAGTGAGAGAACACCCCCTAGGGACAACCAGCCAAACCCCCAAAACAGAAACCAGAATTAGAACTTTAGAAGAGACCCGCCTCAAATCAAACCAAGAGAAAATGATCAATAGATCAGACCACCCTTCCAAGATAACTATGTTGATGAAGGGGAAAGAGATATTGAACAACTAGATGAAAATCATCTAAACTTGATAGGCTCTGATAATGAGGGTGAGGATTTTCTCACAAAAGAAGAACAAGGTTTTTTCTCCTCAAACCAAGGTGAAACAAATTATGAGGATCCCAAAGATCCAAAAATAGGATTACAAAATGCCATAATGGAAGTCCATAGGCAATATGATCTTAGGAGTAAGAAAAACCAAGACAACTCTAGGAAAAAAAACTCATACACTGCTATTAAGAAAGCTCCCAAAACCATTCTTAAAGGAACAGCAAACATTAGCAATGTCATGGCTAAGAAAATTGATGAGAACAAAGGCAAAACTAGCCAAACGAACCTTAACCCAAGCTGTCCTAGTACCTCTACTAGGGCCCCTAAGAAAAATTTACTGAACGAAGCCCCTAACCAAAAACAACAAATCAAGAATGTAGAAAAACTTATGGTTGATAAAATTGAGGCAAATGTGCCTAAAACACAAATACCTTTCAGTTTTGAAGGAGAGATTGCTAAAATCAAGATAACCGTGCCCCTCACCGAATTGGTAACTATAGATGTATATAGATCTAAAATTTTGAAAGTCCTAAACATAGGAAATGATACAGACACTTTAAATTTGATAGACGATAGACCTGAGCTATTATTTGGTCCTGAAGTAGAAGGAAAATATCAAGAAGGAACTGTCTCTCCTTTATACGTTAGCTTGAACATACACGGCAAAATATTACACAACGCCATGCTAGATTTCGGTGCTTCCCATAACCTCATGCCTAAAGTATTCATGGAAATCTTAGACCTAGAGGTATCCAAACCTTACAAAGACTTATACTCATTCAATTCAAGTAGGGTCAAGTGTTTGTGCCTGATAAAAAACCTTTGTGTCACTCTAGCACAAATACCTGCTAAAAACCTAGTCATGGATGTAGTAGTAGCTGATATTCCCTCGAAATATGGCATGTTATTATCCAAGTCATGGGCAGCCAAACTGTGAGGTAGCCTCCAAATGGACATGTCATATGCCACTATCCCAGTTTTTAACCAAAATAGGAAGCTGTACCGAGAGACTCACATGAAATATATGGTAAGAAACCTAGATAGGCCAAACAATACTCCAGTTTATTCCATCCATTCAAATTTGGATTCTTTTATTTTATACAATGAAATTGATATTAATGAGAAAATAAAAGGAAATAAATAAGAACTCAGTCTGTCAGAACACCCTCCCTTATCCTCAAATAAAGAAAATGACGACAAAAACTCTAACATACCTAAAAAACAACTTAATGACAAACACGAAGTAGAAACTCTTTGGAGCATAAGCTTTGATGGTTCGTGTGGAAAAACCAGTTCAGGGGCTGGTATCTGGATACACAATACAAATGAGGGTCATTCTTACAGATTAGAATTCCAATGTACCAACAACATTGCAGAATATGAGGCCATCCTCCTCGGTTTGCACTTACTTAAAGATTTAGGTGCTAAGAAAATATCAGCCCTAGGAGATTTAGAACTTGTGATTAAATAGATCAAAGGTGAATATTCAACCAAGAACCCAAGATTGAGGGAATATAGAAATGCAGCCCTAGACATCCTCAAACCTTCGATAAATATGAGCTCACTTACATTCCTAGAGCCCAAAATGGCCTCACCAATGAGCTCACCTTTGCTGTAAGCAATTGCCAAATACCATCTGCAAATAAACAATATCATATCAAATTCAAACACTGTCCTACAGTACGTGACAAAATTAACCATTGGCAGATATTTGAAGGTGACGAACAAATTGATGATTTTCTACAATCTAGAAATGAGTTTGAAATGACTAAACCAAGCTTAGAACATGAGGAAGACAATCATGATAAAGATAAATATCATGAGTCTGAGTTGCTTTCTCTAGCAAATATAAATCTGATCACACTTCCTTATGAAGATTAAATTTATGAGGACCTAGACCAAAGAGAGCTTGAATTCTTACACTGTGAAAATGACACAATACCCAAAGGCCTTGCACGATTTTAATGATGTGGCCAAAAAACCAAAAATGGAATCCACTGAGGCTGATATAGAAGAACAAAAAATGATCAAACTCTGCAAAACCCTCCCTCCTCACATCAAACAGAAATATGTTGAATTGTTTAAAGAGTTTAAAGATGTTTTCGCATGGGGATACCAAGATTTGAAATCATACGACACAAGCATTATTCAACATAAGGTTCCTCTCAAAGAAAACCAGAAGTCTTCCAAACAAAAGTTGAGGAGGATAAATCCCATCTTATTACCTTTAGTTGAAAAGGAAATAAAAAAAATGTATGATGTTGGGATAATAGTTTCCTTTAGATACTCTAAGTGGGTTTCAAACCTTGTTTCAGTTAGAAAGAAGACCAGAGAGATTAGACTTCGCATTGACTTTAGAAATCTGAACAGGTCCTCCTTAAAAGATAACTATCCTTTTCCCAAAATGGACCACATACTTTAAAAAGTTGTTGGATCTAAAAGAATGTCGTTACTTGACGGTTTTTTCGGATACAACCAAGTGTTGGTTTTCCCTAGTGATCAACACAAAACCGCTTTCACCACACCTTGGGGCACATTCATATATGTTAAAATGTCTTTTGGGTTAATGAATGCCCGGGCAACGTTTCAAAGAGCCATGGACATAGATTTCTCAAAAGACATAGGTTACTTTATATTCATATAGCTTGATGATATCACAATATATTCCAAATCAGATGAGGAACATCTAATTCACCTAAGAAGGGTTTTTGAAAAATGTAGGAAATATGGCCTATCTCTAAATCCCAAGAAAACACTTTTTGGCCTCGAAGAAGGAAAGCTCCTAGGCCACATAATTTATGAAGATGGAATAAAAATAGACCCCAAAAGGATTGAAGGCATATTGCAAATCATCCACCCCAGAAACATTAAGGAGTTACAATCTTTCATTGGAAAGATTAATTTCCTAGGAAGATTCATCCCCAATCTTGCCGAACTTTTAAGAAGTATCACGGACATGATGAAAAAGGAGGTAGGAGTTAAGTGTAATTTAGAGGCCAAACAATCTTTCAAATTTGTTAAAAGGGCACTCACCCAAACGCTAGTTCTAATAAGTCCTAATTTCACCAAAGACTTTTACATCTTCTCATTTGCATCTGAGCACACGGTAGCTACAGTGTTGTTACAAAAGAACGCAGCGGGACAAGAACAACCCATAGCATTTTTTTCCAAAGCCCTAAGAGACGATCCCTTAAAATATAATATCATGGAAAAACAGGCATTCGCATTGGTAAAAGCACTAAAAGACTTCAGAGTTTATATCTTTCATTCTCATATCATTGAGTTTTTTCCACACATCGTTGTCAAAGATATCTTAAATCAGGATCCCGATGGTAAAAGAGGAAAGTGGATTGCTATTATCTTAGAATATGACTTAGAGATCAGACCCACTAAACTGGTTAAGGGACAAGGGCTCGTGAAACTAATGGCTGAAACAAATCTCCAAGCATTATATATAATTTTGTTGACACTTTAGAAGAACAGGAAGAATGCATAGCTCCTCATGTTGAAGAAGTGTTTTTGAATTCACCTTGGTATGTTGATATTCTTTACGTATTATTCTATCTTAATGCTCCTCTTACCTTATCAAAGACAAAATCAAGATTCCTCAAACAAAAATCTATATGGAGTTCTATATTGGAAAAATCCTACTGGTATGCTGCTTAAATGTTTGCTTGAAGATGATGCAGGAAAGATTATGCGTGAAATGCACGAAGGAGAATGTGGAGGCCATATGTACTGGAAAACCACGGCCAAAAAAATCCTAAGAGCTGGTTATTATTGGCCTACCTTGTTCCTCAAAACCCACAAAATAGTCATGATTTTCCATAAATGCCAAAGTTTTGATGGCAAGAGAAAACTTTTACCTTTTCCCTTGCATCGATCATTGTCAAAGCTTCTTTTCAGCAATGGGGTTTATACTTTATTAGATAAATACACCCTTCTTCGTCAACCCAATATAAATGGATCCTCACAGCTACCGATTACTTTACCAAATGGATAGAAGCCATCCCCTCTAGGAATGCCACTGATTCAGTCATTATCAAATTTCTGGAAACCATCATTCTGTCTAGATTCGGTTGTCCTAGGAAAATTATCATTGATAATGCTATTGCTTTTTCCTCCAAAAGAATAGTTGACTTATGTTACAAATATCATATTACATTAGAACATTCCACAGCTTCTTACCCCCAAGGTAATGGGTTGGCCGAGTCTTCTAATAAAATCCTAGTCAATATCATTAAGAAACTTCTGGAACAAAATGAAAAAGCATGGCATGGAAAACTAGTGCATGCATTATGGGCTGATAGACTAACCACCAAGAAATAAATTGGTATGTCTCCCTATCAACTAGTGTATGGCATGGATGCCATTTTCCCGACATCCTTAGGAGTTCTGGAAATGAAACTATTGCAAGAAGTTCAAACAGAAGAAAATGATATGCAAAGGAGGATAAATCAGACTATCCATTTACAACAAACAAGAGAAGAAGTCTACAAAATAACACAATTAGTACAAGAAAATATGAAGAAGATTTTTGATAGAAGGACCAAAGAAAATGATTTTCGGATTGGGGATAAAGTGTTGAAATGGGACTCCAGGAGAGAAGATAAAGGAAAGCATGGTAAGTCTGAAAACTTATGGAAAGGGCCATTTCTTATCAGTTCATCTAGACGAAACAATGCCTTCTTCCTACAAGAACCTGATGGAACTAAAACATTTGGAGGTCCTGTCAATGGCAGGACACTGAAACATTACTTTTGTTAAGATTTCTAATTCTGAATTTTCACTCATTGTACATATCACAGTTTGAAGAAAAAGTTAGAATTTAGAAAATACAAAAACAACAGAAAAAGTAGAAAAAGAGGGCAGATTCTAAAGAAATGGTACAGCCCTATACCCAAAAAATAGTTATACTAAAAGTGCACAAGTCTAAATGCCACTACTAGTGCCAAAAAGATGTCTTGTTCAATTATCTAGCCTAATCATAGCTGAGCATGTTTTAAATTAATTGTTGATAATTTAGTGAAAAGAATGATAGTCAAAATATGAAAGTTTGACTTATCAAAGAAAGTAGATTAAGAAAGAAATATACTGGTTCCACATGCTCAAAACAGAACCAAAGAGGAAAATAGGGATGAATAGGAAACTATGTATCTTAGCACTGATTTTTATAAATCTCATTTTGTACAAAAATAAACTTTTGTGTGCAGCTTGTTTTTATGCCACAAACACATGACAAACTAGATTGTCTAATCCTGATTTGGTCACATTTTCAATTGCATGTTTTTAGTCTAGTGAATGAAACCCTGTCAAACAACTTAATCTTCACAGTTGATCTAGCGTAGGTAGAGAAACAAAAGGAGTCGATTAGCTTGATCTGATCTCCTGGAAGATATAAGTGTAGAAGTAGATAGTTTGTTTTCTCTTTCAAAATAAAATGTCAATGGGTTTGCCAGTTCAAGTGCACACGACGAAGAAAAAATGTTAGGCAAAGTAGGTTGGGTAGGTAAAGGTGAAGTTGAGCTAATCGTGCTTTCATTTTTTCAAAGCACCATCACAGGAAAGCAGTAATGAAAGAGAAAATTGCACCAATGGATGAGACACTGGTCTCCAAAAGCCAAATATCTGCAATTCTGGGCACCTCCCGAAAAGGAGTTGCCTTCCCCAAATGGAGCCATTGTTAGTCATCAGTATTTTTCAGCTGTTTAGATGACTATATTCTTTACCCATATTTTCTAGAAACCAAATTCAAACAATCATTTTTTCCTCTAGAAATCCCCTCAGAGAAATTTTTCAAAAGTTCCCCTCTCTTGTATACTGTGATCTGCTTGGTCATCCTCTCAAAACCCCATCCTAGACTGGTAAGCCTTACTTTGTCGATGATTATTACTTCTATCTTTAAAAATCTTGCTTCTGATGTCTGAAATATTCCTATTTCACAAAAAATGTCTGGCCACGACGAGTTAAGTCTTTCCTTGTATTTTTCCTGTTGCCCAAGTCATTGTTGATACCAAAAGTCTGTCCAGAAAACCCTTCACAGTAATGACAAAGTGTCTAAGTTTATAGGTGATGGCTTAGGTAAAATATCTAAAAGGCCCTGTGTCTGGTTAAAAACTATGTTTTAAACCATTAGTCAAGAGCCCTTTCCTAAAAACCTTGCTAAAAAATCTATTTAGTCTTCCTTAAGTCATGCACTATCATGTCTCCTTCATTTCTGTTTCAACAGAGCTCAAATGGTAAAATCAAGAAAAGCAGAGTTGATAGGGTCATTTTTCGAAAAAGAAGGCGCTCAAACAATCTCCAAGGTGGCCCCTCCTAAACCAAACAGTAAAATCTGCCAAGACTAAGTCACCCTATCAAATACATATCTTCAGGGATGTCTTGATGTTTGGCCTAAATCAAAATAGGGCAAAAGAGAGGCACCAAAGAAAGGCTTCAGTCAAAGACAGTTGGCATTTGCACAGAGGTACAGTGAGCTAAAAATACAGAAAAATCAAGTTTTTCACTGCAAATCAGGGATACCTAGAAGATCTCAGAACATCATCCATAAGGGTTAAAAACACAGAAAGCTGGAGACTACTGCAGGGGTTTTGATGTCACTATAAAAGGTAACACACTGCTCATTCCAGTCTTTGTGCAAAATCTTAGAAAAAATCAGTGAAATGTGAGCAACATGGGACATTTTGGAAAAGATGCCCTTGAGATAGTTTATGTACTTCAAGACATGAATGAGAGAGGGACAACTGCCCTTTTTCCATGCCATTGCAAACAAGACAAAAATTATTAGAGACGCCATCAAAGGAAAAGACTAAGACTACTACATAAGGACAGTCACACTAAAGAAAAGAACAACAGGTATGTTTTATTCGAAAACACAAAATTTGTTTGTTGTCCTCACAGTGGGAAGGTTTTTCAAGTTTGTTTTTCAGAATTTGGATAAATATGCAAGTGGGCATTATGAGGTAAAAACAACACCTCCTTCATAAACAAGCAGAGGGTGTAAATTTTTTTTCAAGTTATCTCCTAAAGATAAGTAAAAGAGTAACAATCAGAGTTCGTTGGTTAAACTGTCACACAAAGGATATTCACAGCCTTGTTTCAAGGAGTATCGAGGCACAAAAGCTTCAAAATTCGCCTTGCAAAGACAAACAAATGCCATCACAAATCAATTAAAGGCTTAGACCATAAATCAGTGGTTTAAGAAACAAAAAGAAAACTAGCTCCAAAAATGTTTTTTCTCACTGAAAAGACAGTCAAAGGAAAGCAATGAAAAGTGGAGTTGGAACTTTACAAAGGTGGGATTTTGTTCCAAATTATTTCAAAAAATTGGGATGTAAATACCCCCAACAGCCTTTTTCCATTCATTTCATCTTTAGCAAAGAGGAGGAGGGCTTTTGATTTTTTCGAAGAAGCAGTCTCGGGCAGAAAACTAGAGACGCTGCGTGCCTGTAGACTGGCGCTGCGTGCCTGTAGACATGCCAAGTGCGATTTTTAATGGGACGTTGCGTGCCTAAAATTCAGTGCTAATCATTTCGTCAACCACCTGACGTGCAGACCCTGCCACTCAACAGTGCCCAGGCCACTGCCTGACACCGCGTGCAGAGGCCACCCGGCCCAACGGTGCTGCGCGCCCAACACTGCCGTCGTCGCACCTTCGCGTGCAGAGGCTGCCCAGGCCGAGGGTGCTGCATGCCCCCAACACAGTTCCCATCGTAACACCGCGTGCAGAGGTCACCTGGGTAGATGCTGCATGCCTAAAGGAAAAAGCGCAGCACCACCCTGAAATTCACAGAAAAGGCCGAAATTTCTTGTTTTCACCCAGAATTGGTTTCTCATCACGAGGAAGAGTTTCTAAGAGGTATTTTCCATTATTTTACATCTTCCCATCAGGTTTTTGAGCTATGAAAGCGCCAATTAAGGCTAATATTGTGTCTAAAACAGTTTGAGGGAAAATTTTGAATACAAGTGTAACCTATTCTCTGTTGAGCATCTAGCCTTTTTTAGAGGTCCTAAGTCTCCTGAAAGCATCTTTCCTCTACACTTAATCTACAAAGAGGTTTTCTGTTTTAAAACATTGAAAGAAAGTGCAAAGTAATCACCATGTCTCAAGAAGACAGTGATGAGCCTCAAAGACCAAGAAAATAGGCCAAAAAAGGAGGCAAGCTCAATAGATTCGAACCTACAGACACCAAAGAGCTGACTGCCTCACCTTCTGTCTTGGCTTATTTCCAAGAATTAGGATGTTTGGAGTTCTGCAACAAGGTACAAGAAATCAAAAGCCATCCTAAATTGACTGAGTTATTTTCCTCAAGACTTTACGGGCATAATATTCATCTGGCAGGGTTAAATTTTGAGTTGACCCATAAAGCTGTCTCTAAAGCCACTAAGATCCCTTGCATAGGGGAGAAATGGTTTAAAAAAACACATCTTGACTTGATCCATTATCATCATTTTCTAAAGCCTAGCTGTCAAGCTGCATGTAAAGCCATTTTTCCTTTTTCCCATCTATTGGATAGGTATGCCCTCCTTATGAATATTGTCATGAAATACTTTACCTGTGAGGGTCGCTTTTCCCAAAGCCACTCACTGATGAATTCCTATGCACTTCCTTAACAGACCAAGTCAAGAACTGGCCTTATCTCCTATGCAAAAAATATTGAAAGGCCCACCGTCATAAAAAAGAAGCCCAAATTAAAGAGATGGGCAAATGAGCGAAATCACTTTGTCAAAATCATTATAACTCACCAACTGGAGCAACAAGGCATTCCTTGGGAAGCTTTTATCGCCCATGATGACTTTACTCTTCATCCTCCATCCCATTGCAAAATGTGCCATCTTCTTCTCAAAATATCCCTCATACTCCTTCATCGCCCTCCACTGACTATGTTTCACCTTCCTCCCATGAATCACTCTCCCAAGAAAACATTCTTCAAACACCCTCTCCAAACAAAAGTGATCCTAGCAAAAGAAGTAGTGACCTTAAAGAAAGTAATGCTAATCCTGAAGAAAGAACTACTAAAACTAATGAAGACAACAAAGAGGAAACTGATAAAGGAAGTGAAAAGGAAATTGATGAAAATAAGGGACAATATGAAGAAGAGGAAATCAATGAAGAAGAGGAAATCAATGAATAAGAGGAAAATAATGAAGATGAGGCAAACAATGAAGAAGATGAAAGCAAGCCAAGATGGAGGGCCAAAATATCAAGTCGGCAAACATTCCAGTACAGTTGATAACGTAGTGAGGAAAAAAATGAGAATATAAGAGTGAGAAAGATGATGCAAATGTTAAGGAAAGATAATGAAGGCCCTAAGGAGAACAGTGTTGATCAAGCTACAAACAATGATGGAGAACTTAAGACAACCAAGGGGAAGATGAAAAAAATAGTAGAGAAAAGGAATGCAAGAAATGGAAAAAGACAAAGCAAAAAAAAACAACAAAGACACTGCAAATAAGGACAAACAGTTGTAAATAACAAGACAGAGAAACAAGCAATGGCTGAGGTACAGGCAGCAAAGAGGAAATTGATGAGGATAGTTCAGAGATAGTTTTCATAGTGGTCTTAAATACACAAGGAAATGATGGCAAAAGTCCTAATGATGTAGACAGTCAAATCAACAGTAAAAAGAGTAAAGGCATGGACAGTCATGAAGATGAAAGAGTATCAGACTTGGGCGCCTCCCACCATGTAGAAACAGATCATAACCCTTTTGAAGGTACTCTTAGTGATAAGAGCATACAAAATGTTGAAATTTCTAATCAAGAGGATTTCCCACAACAAAGTGACAAAGAAATGCACAGAGAAAACATTCTTGAAGGAAAAGACAGTCCTAGGGCTATAAGTGTCCAAATTGAACAAGCCCAGTTTGTAACACCCCTCATCACTCCTTATCAGAAAGGTAGGAGGCATATGTTTGCTGCCTCCAAAAGGCAAGGGGCCATGCGCTCCTCCTCAAAGCAAGTAAAATATAAAGTCACCAAAACAGTGAGAGGTAGAGTCACTCAATCAGTGAAAAGAAATGTCACCAGAGCATTGAGGAGTAGAGGTAAACTTCCAAAGAAAGGCAAGAGTGGATTGCCCAAGAAAGACAAGGGTAGAAATCCCATGAAGGAAGAAGGCAAGAAGGCCATGGAATAACAAGAAAGTAGCCATGAAAAAGAGAGGGAATTTGAACTCATCCACATTGACAGTGATGAGGACAATGAAACAAGGATTCTTAATTCCCTCTTACAAGACCGGGATGCACAAGTTAGAGATTTGGTGTTTGATTTGGAAATATAAAAACATATCATTCATTTCCTACAAACACAAAATGTGCAAATGAGTGACCAACTTTCCATTTATGAAGCCCAGACACTCAAGTACAAAAGAGAGGCTCAGAAATCACAAGTGAAACTAGAAGAGTACATGGGTGACTATGAAGAAGATGATGAAGAAGGAGGGCCAGCTAGGAAGAGGCTTAAGACTATAGGTCTTAGGAGAGCATTAGAAAAATAGAGAGAGGAAGAACACGATACAAGAAGGATGGAAATAGTGAAATGAACAGCTAAAATATATCACATAAGACAAAATTACAAACTATAAAGCATCAAGACCAGATTCCTCATTAAAGGTAAAACACCTTATCATTGAAACCCAACGGGCTCTTCACATTTGTATTAAAACTTCAACAAAATGCATACAAGAAACTCTTTCACAGCAAATTCTTCAAAAAATATGGAACCTTTTTTTCTCTTTAGTTGCTGCTTATATAGAAGCCTCAGAAACATGAGCGAGAAGATATTTTTGGGAAAAATATCTTCCTCGTGTGCTGGTAATCAGTTTGAGGTCTCCATAAAAAATAACCAAAATTCATGATGAGGAATAGGGGCATCTCATCATTGACAGTTAGGCTCACGGCCGTTTTAAACCAAGAATATTAAACAACAGTTTCTGACAGAAAGTAAAATGCAGGAGTGGAATGTGAATTCCACTCGAAATTTAAAAGTAACAAACTGAAATGAAATTAAAAGGCCACTAGGGACGAATCATGAATTGACAATGTTCACTGACGAAGTGGAGTTGAGGCGGTCGCTATCATAGATGGCGGAATGTTGGCTGAGAGAAATCAATTTGCCTCTGATGTGGCAGTAGAGGCTTTTCTGTCTGTAGATCTTCATGATTTTTTTTAATTCTGATTTAATTTGGAGGATTGGTCTTTTGATAATCAATCTTAGCCGTAATCCCCAAATTGTCTCCAATCTTCTGTTTCTGTCGTGGTGGGTCTTCGACACTGATACTCTTTTAACGTGATCCCGTGTGTCTTGTTGATGTGCAGCGCTGCGCATGGCTCACAAGGCATCAATGCCTATGAAGCATCGACGAGACGTGGAGTTTGAACCTTGATAATGACTGTAACACAGTAGAAGTGGTGGGATCCCAGCATGACGAGGGGCAATTAGGTATGAACCGTCGGATCTCGAGAGATCAACGGTTGCGATATAATTGCATCAGAGCAAAGCAAGGCCGAAACTTTGATGAAGAAATATGAATGAACAGGGCAATGCAATGAGGACCATTGATCTAACTTGGATGGACGGTCATGATTGGATCAGCGGATCGCAATCGGGGAAGGCAGCGGGTGACATATTTAAGGACTTGTGATTGGCGATGCGTGATTGAGCGCCAGCCGTCCGATCTGGAACAATATTGATGGCGAAGACTCAATCGGCAGGGAGATGGATGGGGGTAAAGGAGTGAAGTGGGAGAAATAAGGACTGTTGGATTAAGGGAAATCGACGACAGAGATTACAATCAGAGGATCACAACCGGGGAGTGCAGCGGGCGGCACACTTTAAAAGTTGCGATTGCGATCGGTGCGGTGGTGCGGTGGTCGTCCGATCCATTGATAGATCGACGGTTGATATGCAATCAAGGGGGGTGAAAGGATTGGGGCGATGGGCGCAAGCGGGATAGCGCTGGCCATCAGATCTTAAAAGATCAACGGTGGAGATTGCTTCAAAGGGCTGACAGACTTAACACTATCGCATCAGGACTTTCATGGTTTACAAAGGAAAAAGACGTTTTTGCTCTGATTCTCCAATGTGATTAGCGCCTAGGCCTTAAGTGCTTGGTCTTGGGTGCGGGGCATATGGGGAAGTGGTTAAGGGGGCTGGCCGAAAAGGGGCTAAGCCTCATATGTGAAAAGTGGGTTTTTGGCCTAATTTCAATGCGTTTTAAGGCCAAAAAGGGGTAACAGTAGAGAGGAAAAGGGGGTTATTAAGCCAAACAAAGGGTATTTGTGAGGTTTAAAGGGGAAATAGGATGATTTTGAAGGGTAAGAAGGGAATTAGAAGGGGAGACAAGGGGATGAAAACAGAGGTCTAAAAGGTGTGAAATAGGGGGAAAAGAGGCTTTTTGGGCATTCTTCTTCACAAACAGAGAGGCTTCAAAATTGGGAACAACAGTGAATGTTAACCATATGATCAACATTGGCTCCACCTGGGGACAACACGTTCATCCTTGGGTGTGTCGAGAACTTCGCAGACCACCTGTTAATCTTCTGTGTGGACACCACTCTTTAGCACTTTTTATTTTTCTCTTCATGATTCATCACGACACCCACATCATTCAATCAAAGATGAAAACAGAAAACTAATGTACGGTATAATACATCAAGCTCTTTCAACCTGAATCAGAACTGGAAGTAAGGTTTGAGGAACCGACCATTTACAGGGACATCGAGCAAGTCTCCCTGTAAATTTTCCAACCTGAAAGTGTTGTTTCCCCCTTGTTCCGTAATTTTAAAAGGGCCAAACCAGAGTGGGTCGAATTTACCATGTTTCCCCTTTTCAGCTCTTCAAATATCCCATCTAAGCACTAAATCCCCAACCTACAACTTAATATCCTTGCCGTGCTAATCAAAAAGGTCCTTCATCTTCTCTTGATATTCAGTTAGCCTTTGACTTACCTGGTTCCGTGTTTCCTCTAACTCCACCAGCTGATTTATTCTCCTGGTCACATCATCGGGTTCTTCTTGAATTTCTTGCATGAATCGGGCTACTAGTAAGGCTAACTATACACAGAATACTTCTTCCCTCCCATATACTAATTCATATGGGGACTTCTCGGTTGCTCTATTGCTAGTAATCCTATTGGCCCACAGAGCGAATTTCAACTGGGAATCCCAATTTTTGTGATTTTCGTTGATAGCCTTCTTTAGTGTCCTCACCAAGGTTTTATTTGAAGACTCTACCAGGCCATTTCCTTGTGGGTAATAGGCCATCGAGTGACCTAGCGCAATGTTATACTGTTGGTAGAAACTGACAAACTTTGCGGACTTAAAGGCCTGTGCATTGTCGATCACTATCTTGGCAGGGCAGCCAAATCTGGATATGACATTTTCTTCCATAAATTTCATTACCACAGCATCTGTTGCATTCCTTGCAGGTATAGCTTCCACCCACTTCATGAAATAAGTTGTGGCAGTTAATATCCACTTATGCTAACCACTTGATGGAGGATGTATTTCACCGATAAAGTCAATTCCCCATTGCTGGAATGGTTCATCCACGTGAACAGGGATCATGGGCAGAGGTGCCAAATTCTGTCTTTCAACAAACCTTTGGCATTTCTCACAAGCTCTAACCTGGGCAAACACATCTCCAAAGATTTTGGGCCAGAAGAAACCAGCCTTCAGTATTTTGTGAGCAGTAGCCCTCCAACTATAATGACCCCCATAGATTCCTTCATGAAATTCGACCATTATACTCTCTACCTCGTCCTCTGTGAGACACAGGAGCAGGATGCCTGAGGGATCTCGCCAGTACAGCCGACCATTGGCAACAACGTACTTCTGTGATCTCAACCTCAGTGTTTTGTATTTAGCTTTGTCACAGCTAGGAGGGCAGCTGAGTGTTAGAAGATATTCCACTATCTCTTTGTACCACGAGCTGATGAGGTACTTCATATGTGTCTTCTGAGTAGATATCTCTACTCCCTGTTGCTCTTCTTTCTTCTTAGACTCCTCATTTTCTATCATGGACAGATTTATACCCAGAGCCTGACAGTTTGATTTGGACAAGATTTTGGCTAACCCTTGTCCCTTGATCAGTTTGGTAGGGCGGATGTCTAGCTCATACTCTTGTATTTTGGCAATCCATTTCCCTCTTTTTCCTTCGCTATCTCCTTGGATAAGAATATCTTTTACAGCTGTTGTAGGCACAAACACAGTGATATGGGACTGCAAGACATACATACGAAATGCTTTAAGAGACTTCACGAAAGCATATGTCTGCTTTTCTAATATGTTATATTTCAGCTCAGCATCACAGAGCACCTGCCTGAAGAAGGCGATGGGCTGCTCATACCCTTCTTCATTTTTCTGCAATAAAACTCCTGCCATTGTATGCGGTGATGCAAATGAAAAGATCATGAAAGGTTTGGCATAGTCTGGTCCAGCTAGCACAGGGGCTTCAGCAAAGGCATTTTTTATCCTGGAAAAGGCCTCTCGTGATTCCTGGGACCACTTTACCTCATTATTTTTCTTCAGCATGTCAGTTATATGTCTAACTATCTCAGCATAGTTAGGGATAAACCTCCTCAGAAAGTTAATGCGCCCTAGGAACACCTACACCTCCTTTTTATTTCTGGGAAGAGAAATGCCATTTATAACTTCTACTCTCTTAGGATCTATTTTTACCCAATCTTTGGTTACAATATGTCCCAAAAGCTTACCTTCTTCTAATGCAAACAATGACTTCTGTGGATTGAGAGAGAGACCATACCTTCTGCACTTCTCGAAAGTTCTACGCAAGTGTTCAATGTGCTCTGCATCATCTTTTGAGAACACAGTGATATCATCCAGATATACTACCACAAACTTATCTTGCTCCCCAACAAAGGCAATGTCCATGGCCCTTCGAAAAGTGGCCCCTGCGTTGATCAACCCAAAAGGCATCCTAACATGAATAAACGTACCCCATGGTGTGGTAAAGGCAGTCTTCTTCTTATCTTCTGGTAGTACAGCCACCTGATTATAACCAGAGAATCCATCCATCTTCGACATCCGAGAAGCTCCTACCACTTTCTGCAGGATGTGATCCATCTTGGGCAGGGGATAATTATCCTTTAAGGATGCTCGGTTTAAATTTCGAAAATCCACACATAGCCTTATTTCTCCATTCTTTTTCCGGACAGGGACTAGGTTTGCTACCCACTCAGAATATCTCAATGGCACAATGATTTTGGCCTTCAACAGTTTCTTAATTTCCTTCTCAATGGAGGGAAGCAACAGGGGATTTATCTGTCTAAGCTTTTGTTTATGTGGCTTCGCATCTCCCTTCAGTGGAATTTTATGTTGCATGATGCTGATATCGAAGGTTTTTAGGTCCTGATAAGACCATGCAAATACATCTTTGTATGACTGGAATAATTTCTGGTAGAGCTCTTTATACTCCTCTGGGACTTTCTTGGATATCTTCACAATTTTGGGGTCAGCATCAGTACCAAGGTTAAGATCTTCCACCTGATTTTCCTCCACAACTTTGTTCGGCTGCAATGGGACATCGTTCTTGTTAAACAACCTTTCTAAGGGCACTAGTCCTCGGGGTAGAACGTTGCCTTTTAGTTGCAGAACTTTATGGCCCGCCACCTTTTCTTCCCATTTATTTTCTAAAATATCCTCAACCTCTTCTTCTTCACAAGCATCAATCTCCATGTTGGAGAATACCCCTACTATTTCCAGGAATCTTTTCACTTGTTCTTCATCCTCAAACACCTGCCAATGTCTGATGTTATCTGGGATTGATGGTCGATAACATACCTCAATTTCATATCTTAAGAGAGGGTTTTGAGGTGGACGGAAGGTACTAGCAGCCACTGCAAGGGAGTCTGCCATCCTCTTATGCTCCCGGGGCATGAACTGAATATTAAATGCCAAGAAAAAATTCTCCGCCAGATCCCAAACTTCGTTCCTATAAGCCCTCAGCCTAGGATGTTTGGTTTGGCACTGATTCTTCACTTGTCTAACCACCAGTTCCGAATCTCCCAGAACCTTTAAACTCTGTATGTTCATACTCCTGGCTGTCTGTAACCCTAACAGAAGTGCTTCATACTCGGCCACATTATTAGTGGCTTCATACTCTAGTTTGAAAGACAATGGGACCCATTGGCCTGTAGGAGAAATCAATAATACTCCAACCCCATTACCTTCTCTGGAGTTTGCTCCATCAAAATGAAGTGTCCAGATTCCTGCTTCATGGCTCTCTATGGACTGCTCGGTCTTGATCTGGCAAAATGATGGTTCATGAGCGTAATCTTGATCTTCTTCCAGCATCAAACATGAGAAATCTCCCTCCTTACTATAAAGTGGAGAATTAACTAAGTTGTCAGCCTTGGTGAGTGTCTTGACAAATCTAGTTTCTTGGTACAACCTCCTCTCCTGGCCACCAAAAACCAGGATAGTAGCATAGGTCAGGTCCAACTTGATTGACCCACCAATTTTAGTCCCCCAGGACCGTGACAGCAACATGCCGAAGCGAGCTGGGATGTCAGCCACCACAATGTCCATCACCACACTTTTTGCTGGGATTTGGGCCAAATTAACCACCAAATCCTTGATCATACCCAGGCATTTAACTCTTTTGGAATCAAATGAATAGAGGTCTTTGTATGGACGAGTGATTTGTAATCCTAGTTGTTCCATGACCGATAGGGGCAATAGGTTATGAGAAGCTCCTGAATCTAACATGCAGTTATGCAACAGTAGGTCATGAATTACTAAGGACACATAAAAAGGGGGAGTAGAAGCATCTAATTCCTCAACATGTGGGCCAAATACAACCATGGGTCTTTCTTCTTGAAGGTTTATACTGTCTGGAATATGTGCTACTTCTGGGGGAAGCACAAAGGATGTGACCTGGGACTGATATGCAGGCTGCTTCAACAATTCGGTCAAGGGAACTGGGATTTTGACCTTCTCAAGCTCCTTTTGTAAACTGAAAACCGAGGATGACTTATCTACTAACACCTCTTTTGACTCTTTGCTTTGGACAAGGGGTTTGACTTCCTTTGTGACTGACTTGACATTAAGGGGAGTATCCACTTGTGAAGTGGAAGGAATTTGATCAGCAGACTGCAAAGATTCGTTAAGAGGTCTCTTAACTTTCTCTGCGGTCCTTTGAGCCGTTGTCTCCTTCTGAGCAGATACTTCCTCATGAGGTGTGTCTTCCTCCTGATCCTGAGTACGAGTTCTCTTCCTAGAAGATCTGAGGTCATATCTTCTATTAAACTGTGCTTGCATGAAATCGACAAACTGCTTGCAGTAGTCATCTATCTCAGGATCTTCGGTGCTTTCATTAGCTTTTTCTTCCACATGTGATGGAATCTCTACTTCATCACTTTCTTGTAGGGGACACTCTACTTCATCGCTGTTAGAAAAAGCAAGGTATGCCTCCTCTTGCTCGTAAGTGGTGTCTTCGGTGGGACCATCTACCTGACCTTCCAAGTACAGAGGGTGTGGTACCTGATCTTGTTGCTTCTGCCGTTCCCTTTGCAGTATCTGCAAGGGTGGTTTTCTTCACTGAGGGTTGTAACCCCTGTTTGGAGCATTCTGGAAATTCTTGGAGGATGAATTTTTGGCCTCTAGTTCAAGTTTGACCAGCTTCTTTGAAAGATTCTTAATCATTTTGTTCATTTCTTCAATTCTGTCATTTGCTGAGTCTCTGTCTTGGCTAGAGGTGGATACTTCTTCTTTCCCCTTTCTTCTAGTATCTTGTTCAGAATTTCCCTTTGATTTACCAGTGGAGGCAAAGTTTGCCTCCAACTCTAGTGCATCTGTTTGAGCATCATCCAGGGTGGCGGGCTTTCTTTCTCTCAGAGAGAAACCGAATTCTGAGTTAAACGCAGCTACGAAAATAACTTTAGCAGCGGTTTGATGAGGTTTCATATCAGCAGGAAGGCTCAGATACAACTTGTTAAATCTCTTGATAAATTCTGACACCCCTTCATTATGTATTTTCTTGAGTGTGTTAAACTCAGTAAGACAATGTCCATGATCTTTCTTCTCTCCCCATTTTCTGAGAAAAGTATCTTCCATTCCCTCCCAAGTGGTGATGGAAGGGTCTCCTAATGTCTTAAACCACTTTCTGGCTTCACCATCAAGAGATTGCACAAACAGTCTTAAGACTACATCTAGGTGTTCCACTTTAAAGTTCTCTGCAAAAGAACAGAAGACCTCAAGATTTTTTTGAGCTTCAATCTCATTTTCCCCATTAAATCGAGGTAAGATCTTCAAATAGTCCTGTGGCATATCATTCAACACTTGAGGTAATGCTAGGGGGGCATATTTATTCAACAAGAAGCTAGGAACATTGGCCATTGGAGGAGGTGGAGGTAGTGCAAGGGTTTGATGTGTAAAAGGAGGGGGAGGAGGTGGAAGTGAAGTATGAATAACAATAAGAATGTATTGGACAACGGCTTGAGGTGTTGATGGGAAAACCGGGTTGTGAATAGTAGATACTTCGGTGACTTCCTTGACCTCTTCGACTTCAGAAGTAGGGTGAAAGGGGTAGTATGTGGTATCCCTTGACTCAGCTTCGTCTTTAATTCGGACACCTCTCCAGGGTGGACTATCTGAGTAGTAATCGGTATCTCCCACAGTGGAGTCGGGACCATGTACTTGAGCAACTTGAGAGGAGGAGGACGGAAAGTCTTCTAAAGAGAATTTAGGGATCTTAGTATGGACTGATGGTCTTTCTCTCCAACTCATTCTATGTAGGATCTTCTCTGGGTCAGACACAGAGGGTGTCTTTGACTGAGACGTATCTGACCTCAGGTGTGGCTTACGAGGAGCCAGGACTGCAAGCAAATTTATCTGATAAATGAATGTGGAGTCGCCAAGGTGAGGGATCTACAACTCTTCAACTCTCCATGCTCACCTATTTGAAGAGTGAATAAGGTTTTGTCGAGGCCCAGGGATTTAACTTCTCTCAACTTCGAGTCCCCGGCAACGGAGCCAAAAAGATGTTGTCAATCCTAGAGACAACCTTGAGTTGTGAAAGACCAGTGCCTAGGACATCTTATATAGCAAGGAGAAGCATGATATAACAAGGACAATTAGCAGAACAAGGCTCTTTTGCTATTTCGGTTTTAACAGGAAAGATCAATGTAGATGGAACTAGAATATTCACAAACTCAGCATAATGAAAGGAACACTGCAGAGGCAAGGAGTGAATTCTCAATATAAATGTATCAGACAACTCAAAGACATCTTGCTGTAAGGAGGGCTGGATTCTAAAAATGCTTTACAGAGATTGAAAATCAGATGGCATGTTGTGTAAGAAATATAGAAAGAATACTAACTACTAATGAGATGAAATTCCATAAACATATCTGAACATGAGATGGGCTTAAGATAATAAGAATCCATACATGTCCATAGCTTTCAAAAAATAACATCCCATTGAACTTAATATAGAAGAAACGTGGATGAAGTTGAAAATGAAACAACATATCATGACTGAGCCATATTTAAAGTGCTAGACAGGTTTAGCATGAGTATCGATTGTGATAAATTCATACCAGAACCAGTGAGCCACTCGCATTCCAGAGAATGATACAAGAAGGATGGAAATAGTGAAATGAACAGCTAAACTATATCACATAAGACAGAATTACAAACTATAAAGCATCAAGACCAGAATCCTCATTAAAGGTAAAACTCATTATCGTTGAGACCCAACGGGCTCCTCACATTTGTATTAAAACTTCAACAAAATGCATACAAGAAACTCTTTCACAGCCAATTCTTCAGAAAATCTAGAACCTGTTTTTCTCTTTAGTTGTTGCTTATATAGAAGCCTCAGAAACATGAGTGAGAAGATATTTTTGGGAAAAATATCTTCCTCGCGTGCTGGTAATCAGTTTGAGGTATCCATAAAAAATAACCAAAATTCATGATGAGGAATAGGGGCATCTCATCATTGACAGTTAGGCTCACTGCCGTTTTAAACCAAGAATATTAAACAACAATTTCTAACAGAAAGTAAAATGCAGGAGTGGAATCTGAATTCCACTAAAAATTTAAAAGTAACAAACTAAAATGAAATTAAAAGGCCACTAGGGCTGAATCATGAATTGACAATGTTCACTGACGAGGTGGAGTTGAGGCAGTCGCTGTCACAGATAGCGGAATGTTGGCTGAGAGGAATCGATTTGCCTCTGATGTGGTAGTAGAGGCTTTTCTGTCTATAGATCTTCATGATTTTCTTTAATTCTGATTTAATTTCGAGGATGGGCTTTTGATAATCAATCTTAGCTGTAATCCCCAAATTGTCTCCAATCTTCTGTTTCTGCCGTGGCGGGTCTTTGACACTGATACTCTTTTAACGTGATCCCGTGTGTCTTGTTGATGTGCAGTGCTGCGCAGGGCTCACAAGGCATCAATGCCTATGAAGCATCGACGATACATGGAGTTTGAACCCTGATAATTATTGTAACACAGTAGAAGTGGTGGGATCCCAGCATGACAGGGGGCGATTAGGTATGAACCGTCGGATCCCGAGAGATCAACGGTTGCGATCTAATTGCATCAGAGAAAAGCGAGGCCAGAAATATGATGAAGAAATATGAATAAACAGGGCGATGCAATGAGGACCTTTGATCTAACATGGATGGACGGTCACAATTGGATCGGTGGATCACAATTGGGGAAGGCAGCGGGTGACATATTTAAGGACTTGCGATTGGTGATGCGCGATTGAGCGCCAGCCGTCCGATCTGGAACAAGATCGACGGCGGAGACTCAATTGGCGGGGAGATGGATGGGGGTAAAGGAGTGGAGCGGTAGAAATAAGGATCGTTGGATTAAGGGAAATCGACGGGGGAGATTACAATTAGAGGATTTCAATCGAGGAGTGCAGCGGGCGGCACACTTTAAAAGTTGCGATTGCGATCGGTGCGGTGGTGCGGTGGCCGTCCGATCCATTGATAGATCGACGGTTGATATGCAATCGGGGGGGTGAAAGGATCAGGGCGATGGGCGCGAGCGGGACAAGTGTTGGCCGTTAGATCTTAAAATATCGACGGTGGAGATTGCTTCAAAGGGACGACAGACTTAACACTATTGCATCGGGACTTTCATGGTTTACAAAGGAAAAAGAAGTTTCCACTCCAATTCTCAGATGTGATTAGCGCCCAGGCCTTAAGCACTTGGTCGCGGGTGCGGGGCATATGGGGAAGTGGTTAAGGGGGCTGGCCGAAAAGGGGCTAAGCCTCATATGTGAAAAGTGGGTTTTTGGCCTAATTTCAATGTGTTTTAAGGCCAAAAAGAGGTAATGGTAGAGAGGAAAAGGGGGTTATTAAGCCAAACAAAGGGTATTTGTGAGGTTTAAAGGGGAAATAGGATGATTTTGAAGGGTAAGAAGGGAATTATAAGGGGAGACAAGGGGATGAAAACAGAGGTTTAAAAGGTGTGAAATAGGGGGAAAAGAGGCTTTTTGGGCATTCTTCTTCACAAACAGAGAGGCTTCAAAACTGGGAACAGCAGTGAATGTTAACCATATGATCAACATGACCCATCCATCTGTATTGTACCTTGTAGCTTGGCTCCCCATGACCTGGACAACAACACTCCATACTTAGGTGGCACATCTGCCACTACAACATCCATAACCATGCATTTTGCTGGAATCTGGGTTAGGTTCACACAAAGATCTTTGATTAAGCTAAGGCACTTTACTATGCTAGAGTCAAATGAATACAAATCCTTATAAGGTCAGGTTATCTCTAGGCCTAACTTCTCCATAAATACCTTAGGCATTAGGTTGTGTGTGCCCCACAGTCATGCATTGCGTTGTGAAGGATGTTGTAATGGATATTGAGGCTGATATAAAAAGGAGGTACTACCCCTTCTTAAAACTTCCCTTCTATATTTGGACCAAACAAAAGGGCTGGTTGATCATCACTTAGATTGAGAGTGTCATAGTTTTCACCTAGATTTAAAGCTTTCAAAATTTGGCCTTTATATACAACTTGAGTGGCCAGTTCAGAGAGTGGGATAGAGATTTTAATTTTAGCAATCTCACTCTCCAAATTGAAGGGAGATTGACTCCTTGTAAGACTCAACTCTATTTTGTTAGCCACTACTTTAGTGGCAGAATCAGGGTGTTGATTCTCACTATGTATAGTGTTTGTATTTGTTTTATCAGGCGCATTAGCTGCAATGCTAGTGCTGCTAGTTTGTTGACCTTGTTTATCAGTATTTTGGCTGTCTTTTTCTCTATTCTTCCCAGAACTTTTCGCTGCTGATTTTTTTCTTTCAGCAGTCACCTTAGGAGTTTTCTCAGGCATTTTCTTAATGGTAATCTCAGAAGCTTTTGGTTTGGAAGTGTGTAAGCTCTTTTTGCTTCTAAGTTCATACAGTTCTCTAACCTGCATGATGGAATTTTCAAATCCTAGCCTATAATCCTTAGATTCTAACCTTTCCTCATCCCAATGTGAGTGCGAGGTCTGATTATCTTCTATGGAACAGTTGTGGATTGAGTTGTCTACTTCCACCATTTTTATTGTGGTTCCCTCGGACTCTTCTATTATCCCCTCATCCTCATGAAGGAAATTCTCTTGAAATGGGGGTATGACTTGTTGATAAGAGTCTCTCTATCTGTTTGGAGGGTTGTTTCTCCTAAAGTTCTGGTTCTGGTTATGATTTTGGTTTATGTTCTGATTACTGACTTGGACAGTCAAATTTTCCACCATTTTTCCTAGTCTCTCCATGGTTTTGGCTAGGTTTTCATATTTGGGATCAGATGTAGAAGCTAATGTGTCATCCCTATATGTTACATTTTTCTCAGACCTCATTCTGGCTCTCTTTTCAATCAGGTTAGCTTCTACACTCACTGCTCCTTTTTTCATATCCTCCAACGTGTTGTAATCTCTCTCCCTAAGCTGGTAGGCCATGTCAACATCAAAGCCTTCAGGATATTTCACTAGAGCCATCCCTTGGGGATGTTTCATGTGTGGAGGAAGAGTGTTGTAAACACTACTATAGGTGGCTAACAAAGGGATCTCCATGAATCCCTTGAGTAGATACAATCAATCCCAATAACCATCAAGATTTGACAGTGAAAATGAACTTATTTGGATTCAACCAAATATTGTAATAACGACATCCTTCACAAATCAAACGAAGGAGATGTGGATGATCAATCCTCTTTCGAGAACGAGCAACTAGGTCATCCAAATTTTCTTCGATAATATGTTTGATGTCATGGAAAGCATATGACATGGCCCACTAAAATGTTTCTCCAATGTTTTTAAGGCCTAAAGGCATATTTTTGCATGCAAACGTACCCCATGTGTTATCACTAGAAAATCGTACAAGAAAAGGTGACATTATTTAATGTTAGGCAGAAGGATTTATAGGGCTGAAAGACATTAGAGAATCTAAAAGTATTGAAAAATATATAAGGCCTGAAAGGGAAAATAAAATTGTGCATAGAAAGAACCAGTAAAATGCGCCTTTGCGCTTAAAAATCTTCGATAAGCACGCTTTTTACTCAAAAAGGTATGCAATCCTAGGAGTGGTGGAAGTCATTTTCCGAGACCACAAGGCACACTCCAGGACATTGATTCCACACTTGAATCTGCCTAAGGACAGCCACCCAAGCCTCCTTAGGACATCAAGGGAGCACACTGTTAGCCACCTATAAATTTTTGTCAAGCAAACAAGTGGCTAAATATGTTTCTGAGCCTTCAAGAGAGACATTTTCTTTGAAAATCTATCATTCTTGAAGCCTCTAGGTGTCTTTTGCCTTTGAATAGATCTTCACTACTGTTTCCATTGAAGAAACCCTGCTATTTTGTGAAAAATAATGCTTCAAAAAGGCCTCCATTTGCCCTATTTCATTCCCACAAAATCTCATTTTTCATCCTTTTTCCCCTCACAAAATCCCTTCATTAACTCTCCAAATCATCAAAGTCCCCTTTTTTAACCTCGTAGTTCCCTTTATTTGGTTTAAAAATCTGCTTTTTCCTCTACTGGAACCCCCCATTTGGCCTTAAAAACACTAATTTTCGGCCAAAAACACCCTTTTTACATTATGACAGGTTTAAGCCCCTGAGGGATTATATCTATAGCCCTTTCTCCATATAACCCAGTGCCTGGGACCAGGCGCTAAGCCCCGTCGCGCAATCACAATGGGAGCTTTCTTTACCACCTTTTCCCTTGTTCTTCCAAATCTTCCAATGCAATGAGCCTTTGCTCCATCGACCTCCACTACAATCTCCACCGTCGATCTTTCCAGATCCAACAGCCAGCGCTAAATCCCATCGCACCCATATCCTCTCTTCACTACCCCTCCGATTGTGTATGGACTGTTGATCTCCCCTCTAATCTGACGGCCCTCGCATGATCACCAATCGCAAAAGTCTTAAGTGCCATCCCTTTGTCTCCACCGATTTTCGATCCCCGATCTAATCCCGACCATCCATCCATACAGATCCGACGACTAAGACACCATTGCACCCCACTCCTGAGCCCAACATCACCGCTCCACCGATTTAATCTGGACCGTTGAATCCATAAGAACCAACGGCCTAGATTCAGTCGCGCTCCACTCATGTGCCCTTCGTCATTTCCCCTCCAATCAAATCTTGACCATTGATCTCACATCTGATCCGACGGTCCATGCTAAATCGCAAATTGCAAAATCAAAAAACTTCAGAGCTTTGGTCCCCTACCTTTTCTCCAATGCGATTAAATCCTAGCCATTCATTCTTATAGATTTGACGGCTCTCCTTCTCCCCGCTCATTCACTTTCCCCTTTGCCCTGCGCTTTCTCTTTTAAATCTCCACCATCCGATCCACAGATCAAACGGTCAGCATTTAAACCGTCATTGACTTTTCCCACCTTATTTCTTGTGCATCTTTCCACGTCGCGCTTTCATTCCCACCGTCAGATCTCCCCACCCTCCATCCAATGGCTAAAAATGCATATCACGTAATTTTTGCACCCAAGGTTTAATGTTTCAAAATTACGCGATAAAAGCAGTTTTAGGAGGACGCGTGTCAGACGACGAGGCATATCGCGTTTTTTTTGGGCAATTTCCAAAACCACTTTAGAGCTGCGCGAAACCAGCAGTTCTTCGCTAAAACCACTCCTCCCCGATATAATCCTTCATTTAATCCTGACCGTCGATTGTTTTAATCAGACGGCTCTGACATAACATGTTCATCGTTCATTTCTCTCTTCCCCTTTGTTCCCGAAAGATCCTATTGATGAATCTTCATCGTCCATTTATCTGATCCAACAACCACGATATAATCTCACCCCCCATTCATCATTCGTTCGTCCATCCACCAAAAAGTTTAATCAGTGAATCTCGACCGTTGATCACCATCTATCAGTCTAATCCGACAATCCGGAATCCTCCTCGCACCAAAGCTCCATCAAACCAGTTTTCACCATTCCGCAGCGATTTTCAGCTGTTTTTCCACTGCATCCACCATTTCCATCACTACGCCACCATCTCCACCAACCTCTATAGCAACCCCACCCGACTCCCTATGGATTTCTTAATATGTTTATCGTGTTTTTTCAGGTTTTAAAGGGGCGTGAATCCACTCTGTTTCATAGTGACAGACAGTGTTTTTTAGAGCACAGGAAGATATTTTTAGAGCTAGAGATCGCAGAGGAAGGTGCTTGAGAAGGTTTAAACGTGACTTTCAGTAAATATCAAGTTATTAAACTATGTTTCAAACCCTCCAGCACCATTAAAACCTATGTATCCATAGACAAGATAGAAGAGAAGCGGAAAAAAGTATTAGTGGAAGATTAAAGAGATTAAAGGCTTGTTATTGAAGATTAACGCTATAATCCAATGATTAAAGGACGAAGATACATATTGAAGACCCTTAAAATTATCTAGAAGGCTAATAAGGCCTAAAGCACATGAAACAAGCCATATCAGTGTTTTCACATTAGCAGAATGTTCTTTCCCAAGAAAGGACAAGTTCCCTTAGTGTTTTTCATTCTCCACCGAGTGCCTGAGAAGATCACCACCCTGACAGAAGTCCTAAGATTTATAGAGCATTAGTTACAAAGTATAGAAGGCCTGAAATTCATTTATCTGCCTTACTTGTCCCAGAGTACAAAAGAGTACAAACAGCCAGAAAGTACCTCAAAAACATACCTCTGAAGTTATTATCAGCCTGTCGAAGACCCCTAGTTCATCCAAAGAGTACTGAAATTCAATACAGGGATATTAATATAGAATGGGCTACAGAACACTTCTCCCTCTGTTTTAATGAGCCATTTAAAGTTCTATCTACCTCTACTACCACTCTTCCAGCTATAAGAATTCATGAAAAATACATTGTAAAGGTTGTTGGTTGGTTAGCCGTGGATTGTAAGTTGTTTCTTTGAGATAGAGTTATATGTTTATTAGTTGTAAAATAGGCTGGGAGATTATTTCTAGTTGATATCAAGCTAGTGGACAATGATTTATGTGACTGGTGTTGCTCTTTAATATGACAAGCATGTTCGTTGGATCCTGATCTAAATCAATATTGATGTGTTCTATCCTGTAGTGTTTTTCCCTTTGTTATGTAATCACATTTCATTTCTCTGATAATAATTAGTAATATAGCTTAGGATATACTGCTATAAAGTACCCTAATGCTTCCTACTCTTCTTATATTTGATGTTTTTTGCTAATTGTGTGATCTGAGAACAAATTCAAGATAATTTAACCAGTATAGTGGTTGGTTCTCCCTGCTTACTGATGTATGAATTTAGACTTTTCTTTTAGATGTTCTTGTCTGGTTTTAGTTGAAAGAATTCGGAAACTGGAAGATTTAGAGTTAGCTCTATCTCAATAGGGTCCTTTTCCAATAGTTAACCTTTATTAGATCCCTTAAGTTGAATGTCAAAAGTAGAGAAGGTTAAAAGTCTTTCTCTGATCTTAGACTTCACTTTGTGTCAAATCTTAAATGTTTTCTATTGTCTGAAGAGTTAGCCTCATAGGAGTCTAATCATAGATGGTTAAGGCATTCCCTATCCCTAGATTTACTCCTAAGTGGTCACCTTGGAAAGTTTCCTTGTCATTCACCTTCATTTCCTTATTGTATCATCCCATACTATCATCTTTAGAGATCCTCTGTTTTAGATGACTAGCCCATTTGAAAGCCTTGGATATTGAATTGCAAGTAAACCCTTTTATGACCCCATTGCCCAATGGACTTTAGTTTTCTTTGAATTATCTCCCCGTTGCCAAAAATCCTTCTTTTCTCACTTATTTGTCTTACATTGACCCTTCTTTCATGTTTCCCAACCAAACAAACAAAAACAAAACAACAACCCTTGTGCCCTATAACTAGCCTAATGCCTTAAATTTGAAACTCAAAGATATATCATTCTTTGCCTTTATAGAGAGATCCCTCTCTGGATCTAGGAGGGCTAAATCATGAGATCCCAAAGCGGTTTGATGTTGTCTTGTCGTTTGGTATTGCCAAACCTACGAAAACATAGGAACCACAACATAATGGTGACTCCACTGGGTAATAAGACCATATTAGCCAAGGTTTGGTAGTTAATCACTGCGGTGGACATTAAATCTCCTTCAAACATTATAAACCTTCCACCTAGAGACTCCACAATTCCTAAATGACCAAAGGACTTCACTGATAATCAGTAGGCCTGCTGATTATCTTTGTTTTCAATAGACTCCACTGGGAGACTAGTTCATTACAACATCATCCATACCAAAAGAAACACATAGGATTAAGCTTCTTTGTTTGAAGATAGTTTTCCTCTTAGAGACTGTCATATCTAGCTAAATTTCTTTGTTGAGTTTGAGGACTTAACATAATGGCTTCAAGAAAAATCCATACTAGAGCTTATCCTAATCCAAATCCGCC